>CM066045.1:45609047-45695091 GCA_033557465.1 Ichthyophis bannanicus | reverse complement strand
CAGTGATGCCTATCAGTACCGACTACTGGTACCGATTTAATCTCCCGATATCGATACCCCCCGGTCATGCGTATCGGCGCTCTGCGAGAGCATTCCAGATAGTCGATACTTTGTTCGATTCTCCGCTGAAGACTCTGATGCATCAGAGGCCCTCTATTGAAGCATTGGGGGATCCATTCCACAGGAACCTTCTTTCTCCAAAAAGGAGAATGTCCTCCTCCTGAAGGACTTGTCTTTTCAAGACTTTTATCAGGAGGTGGCCAGAGGCCTGTCCATTTCAGTAGCCTCAAACTGAACCTAGAGCCAAAAAATTAGATATCTCCTACAATATCCTTAGGCTCCTAAAGAGGCAGCCATCTTACCCAATACAATGAGGATTCTTTATGAGTCACATGTTGGGTATATGGGAAACTCCTCCTTTCCAAGCCTCCCCTTTTTTTCCTCCGTAGTTGGACACCATGTATCGTGTTCCCTCCTTGTCCTGGGTTTCAATAAGACTCGGCTTCCCGTCACTCACCACTATATTTATTATTTATTTATTTATTTTAACAATCATTTATTACAGCCCGCATCTTCCAGAGTGTCAGATGTGGCTCACAATTGAACAACAGTCAAACAAAGCAGGGCTTGTTTTACATGGAACAATTTTTGGAACAGTACACAATGTGAATAGTTAAATACGTAACAGAACGGTGAATGGTTAAACTTTGCATAACAGAACAATGTCGAAATGGTTCACAATACATAACAGAACAAGAACAAATTTATGAACTATGTACAGATACAGGTATTGTAGGTTCCTTAGATTTAAATCACCCCGTTATTTACAAGAGGGTGCAAATCTGTTAATTATGAGGTTTAGCATACTTCAGTTGGAGTGTTAATTTAGCCTTTTTCTGGGATGATTAGTGTATTATAGCAATGTTTGTTGTAGTGGCATGGCAAAGAGGTAGGTGTTTCAGTGTTTTTGCGGAATTCTATAATTTGTGTTGTGGATCTTAGGTCCTCTGGGATGTATTTCCAAATGAAGGGGGCCGCCTGTGAGAAGGCTCAGTTATTAGTTAGTTTGGTTGCTTTTATAAAACATCATTTGGAGTCCTTAATGTATTTGAGTGTCCTTTTCTGTGAGGTGACTTTTTGAGATTCCTTGCTTATAAGGATTGCTTAATGGGAATTGGAGCCATGCCATTGAGAGCTTTAAATGTGGTATTTGTGGTTCTTATATATATGTCCTGCTTTGTATTGGGAGCCAATGCAGGGTTGCTAATATGTGGGGAGTAATATGCTGGAATGAGTGTTGCTTTCATTACCAATTCTAGCTGCTGCTGCGTTCTGTGCTAGTTGTATTCTTTTACAATGTTTTGTGTTTCGTTATACCTAAGAGACATTAGGTGGAAAATCAAAGTGTGGGGTATGGTTGCCTGTATTATGTTAATGAAATTCTTGAAGGAAACTAAGGGTGCCGTAGTTGCTTGCAGTATTTTGAGTTTGACAAGTAGATTTTCTTTATAATGTTTCTAAGTGTGGGTGTTCAATCGTAAGGTGTGTATCTAAAATGATTCCTAGGTATCTTATTTCGTTTTTTTATTGTGAATGTCATGGTTTTGTATTGTTATGTGGGTTGGAGGGACATTTGAATGGTTTTTTGTTACAATTAGAATACCTCCTGTTTTTTGAATGGTTTATGTGGAGGTGTTTTTCTCGCTTTTAGCCAGGTTGCAATTTCGTTTAAGACAATCTGTTAAGAGTTTGCTATCGGTAATCAGGGATGGTGAATGGAATGTATAACATAATATCATCTGCGTATAGATGATAGAGTACCACCGAATTTTTTTGAAAATGTCACAAACTGGTTTTATCATATATGTTAATAGGAGGGCTGATAGCAGCTGAGCCTTGTGGGCAGACTCAATTTCTTGTGTTTATATGTGTTGGATGTCTGAGATTAGCTAGTTTTAACATTTTGCATTCTATTAGGTGAGATATGAAGTGAACCATTGGCTACCGTGGCATTTTTAACCTATTATGTTTTAGGTTATTAAGCATTATAGTGTGCATGTACACTATCAAATGCAAGCTGATATGTACACTAAATAGGAGTATGACATGCTTTTTTGGTGTTATCAATCCCTTTAAGGAGTGTATCAAATTAAGGACTGTAAACAGTGATGTTCTACTCCATGCTGAGGTCTAAAACCCATATTGGTGTTCATCAGTGGGTAGTAAGAGTCTAGGTATTCCTGTGTCTGGATCTGTACCACTTTTTTTCTATTATTTTAGCTAAGAAAGGGATACTTGAAATAGGTCGATACGAATTTGGGGACTGTTTTGTCCATAGTACCATTTTTGAGAATTGGGCGGATTTGTGCATGTTTGAGTGTAGGAGGGAGGTAACCTTGGAGTACATGAGAGGTTAACTATAGGGAGGATGAAAGAGATTAGTATTGGAAGTGTGCTTTTTATCCATGTTACAGGGCATGGATCAAGGAAAGAGGTGGTAGTGTTGAGGTTGGAAATAATATTCTTTAGTGATTCTTTGGATGTGGGGTGAAAATACTGACCATTCATTTGCGCAATTTAAGGCTACGTTATGTTTGTCTATGGACATTATAGGTTGTGAGGATTTATTTTGCTTAGTAGTCAGCTAAAGTTTGTACTGATATGTCAGTAATTTCCTTGTTTATGTGTTTGAGGGTTATTAGTGAGATTTCTAACAATGGAGAATAGCTCGTGGTCTATTATAGGATTTTGATAAGATTGCAGCATAGTAAGTCTTTTTTGTGCTATCTATAGTGTCTTTGTATTTTGTAAGAATGGTATTTATATATTTCCTTATGTATAGTTAGTTTGGTTTTGCGGCCATTTGAGTTCTGATTTTCTTAGTGTCTCTTCATTTGTTTTAGCGTGTTGTCGAACCATGGAGCTTTTTTTGAGTTAGTGGGTTTTTTGTTACTTCGGTCAGATTTAGCTGCATCGGTTATTGTGTCATGCCAATTTTTGATAGCTTCATCTAAGTTCCATTGGGGGAGACACAGGGGGGTATTATTGTATCTAGGAATTCAGTTTCGTAAATCTTTTGAATTTTGTGGTGGAATCACTTCTTGAGTAGTTTTTAGTGCTATTGGTATGGAATGTGAGTTTTGATTAATGATGTAATGATCAGACCAAGGAATTTGTGTGTATTCTATAGTATCTGGTTTTGAATAGTTGGAAGATTGTGTTTGGGAGGAGTATAAGGTCTAGTGTGCCTCCTTTTGTGTGTGTTGTATTGGTGATTATCTGGTGAAAATCCATGTCAGCTATGGTTTCTAGGAAAAGGTTGGCTTCAGATACTGGAAGTGAGGGGAGGTTGAAATCACCTAGCATGATTATTGGATCTTGATCGGTAGATGAGCTCAGAAATTCAATAAGTGGATCTAGGCTATCTGCTTTTTGGTCAGGGGGTCTGTATATTAGGCAGATTCTAAGATTGTTAATCTTTATGATGAGGGTATCCATGTTATTGATTATATTATGTTTTATTGATTTGGCATTTAATATCTTTCTCGTCATGATAAGTACAACCTCCTCCTTTTTTGTTGGGTCTGTGGGTAAAATTTATATCGTAGTCATCAGTGTTAAGCTGGTTTAAGTAGACTGTATCCGTTTCAGATAGCCACGTCTCAGTTACACATAAAACATGTCAGGTTTTAGGTCTGTTATTAAATCACTAAATATGGGAAGTTTATTTTTCATTGAGCGTGCATTGATAAGGATACATGACAGTGAGTTGGTGTTTTTGATGTTGTTTTCTTTTATTTGTTGTAAATCAGTTTGTTTTATTTGTATAAGTCGGTGGTAGTTTATTTTTGCCTGGTGGTATGGGTTTGTGTGGGCAATATGGTAGTTATTTCTGGGTGTTGTTCGTATTATGGGGATTGCCATATGATTTTTAGTAGATAAGGTAAGTGTTAGATCAATTAGGATTGTCAATAAAGGAAGTTGTAGGTTATTTTTAGAATCATAGTTTTTGTGAGTGTCATGTTCAGTGACAAGGTGCTGCTTGGTGAGTTTTATGTATGGAGTGAGTTTCGTAGTTCAATGTACTAGTGTCCGATTCTATTACCAGTGAGGTTGATTATTTGTTTAGGGAGAGTATGGAGGAATAGATCAGGAGTAGTTGTCTGTAATTACAAGCAATATAGATGATGCCGGAGGGAATGGAAACAGTACAAGTCGGAGAGTGGTGAATAAATCCGGCAATATAGTTATACATAAATGAGATCCTGGCTGCAGTAAATCAGGCAGTAGCTCTAATGGTTGAGATTACTGGCTACAGTAAAACAGGCAATAGCTATAATGGTTGAGATTACTGGCTGTACAGTAAAACAGGCAATAGCTATAATGGTTGGAATTACTGGCTACAGTAAAACAGGCATTAGCTATAATTGTTGAGATTACTGGCTACAGTAAAATAGGCAATAGCTATAATGGTTGGGATTACTGGCTACAGTAAAACAGGCAGTAGCTATAATGGTTGAGATTACTGGCTACAGTAAAACAGGCAATAGTCATTAGTAACAGTCAGGTAGGAAATACTTGCTGTGACCGAGACGCTGGTGGATCAGTTGAGGTACGCGAGCTCGACCGTAGGGGAGCTCCAGCAGTACCGGAGGGTGAGAGATGTAGTTGGGGTTTCGAATATGATGTTTTCGTATCATCGATACCGCTTTGGAGAGTTCCTTAAGCGCCTTTCACTCTCTTTTTTAAAGTGAGAGGACAACCCCGATTGGGTCAAGAAGCTCGGTGATGCGCTGGGTGGGTGGAGCTCGCTATCACCTTCTCCGGTGGGCTCTTCTGTGAGGCCGATTGCCTTACTCTGCCGCCGCAGATTTCTCCGTGCAGGGAAAGGTTCTTCTCGGCTTGGCGTTGGCTCCGATTGCAGTTCCAGGTGATCCTTGCAAAGAGAAGAGGGAGAGAGGAGCTTGCTTCTTTGGCGCTCTCTTTTTCAAGTGAGAGGACAGCCCCGATTGGGTCAAGAAGCTCGGAGATGCGCTGGGTGGGTGGAGCTCGATCACATTCTCGGGTGGGCTCTTCTGTGAGGCCGATTGCTTTACTCTGAAATCTATGTATCAACCTGTGAGGTACTGACTGTCTCGGTTGGGCGGCTTCAGCATGGAGTGGACCCTGTAGCCCCGGCAGCTCGATCCCGCCCCGGGGAGAGCTGTTGCTGAGCCGGGGTGCAGGAGGGCTGTTGATGGTGGGTCAGGCCAGCTAAGTAGCAAGTTGTGCGGCTGTTCTATAGGGCCGACGCCTAAGGGTCACGCCAAAGGGCCCTCTGGCGAGGCCCTCAGGCGCGGGCCCGCAGAGGCGCGGGCGCGCCTGGCAGCGCTGCCTTTTTAACTTTCCCGCCGGCTGTCCCGATTGGACAGAGCTCTTCCGGATGGGGGTGGAGCAGTGCTGCAGGCTCGCTCGATCCCGCGCCGGGGAGAGTAGCTGGGAGCCCAGTGGAAGCAGCAAAAGGGCCTCTTCTCAGCAGCGCTGCCTTTTTAACTTTCCCGCCGGCTGTCCCGATTGGACAGAGCTCTTCGGATGGAGGTGGAGCAGTGCTGCAGGCTCGCTCGATCCCGCGCCGGGGAGGGAGTATCTGGGAGCCCGTGGAAGCAGCAAAAGGGCCTCTTCTCAGCAGCGCTGCCTTTTTAACTTTCCCGCCGGCTGTCCCGATTGGACAGAGCTCTTCCGGATGGAGGTGGAGCAGTGCTGCAGGCTCGCTCGATCCCGCGCCGGGGAGAGTAGCTATTGTGGTAGTCTGCTATGAAAAAAATCAAGAGTACAAAAAGGCACTCCTCTGCTCCTCCTGGAAGAGAATGCAGAACCTTAGATGCCTTTGGCAGGAAAATTTTCCAGGCCAGTATGCTGGTAGCCAGAATCAACTCCTATAGTCTCTCTATATGGGGATGTTTCTAAAAGAAGTTACAGATCATCTGCACACCTTATCTCCTTTTATGTCAGAAGATAAGAGAAGAATATATTACCTGGCTAAAACATGCACAGGATGTATCCAAGTTTTCCAACCATGCAGCCTTTGACTCTTTTGAGGGTGCCAGTAGAGCTTCGGCTATTGCCATAGGGGCACACAGAGTTGCTTGGTTGCAGGCCTCTGATTTGGAATCCTGGGTACAGGATGGTCTAGGTAACCTTCCCTGTACAGGGGAAAACCTGTTTGGCAAAGATTGGCAAGCTAAAGCCAGCCAGATGGATGCTGAAAATTCAGCTTTAGATAGACTCTCTAAGTCGTCTACTACTCCTTTTAAAAAGAGGTTATTCAAAGGATCTTTCCCAAAAAAAGGGAAATTTTTTCTTCTGGTTATGGTCAAGCTTCTTCTCAAGGTCGTTTTGCTCCAAAGAGACAGCAACAACCAAAACAGGCCAAGCCTCAGGCTGCGAGGACTGCTACGGCCCAACAGCCTCAGCCTCCTCAGGGCCTTTGACTTTCCACTAGAGAACTTAGCCTTTCTGGCTCTAGAACATCCAGAGCCTCTCACCATCCCAGGAAGGTTAGCTCACTTTGCTCCCAGATGGGAACAAATCACAGCAGAGCAGTGGATCCTCTCCATCATACGAGAGGGGTACAAGCTTCATTTCCTAAACCTTCCTCCTCACACCATGGTGAAACAGTTCAATTCTCCAACATCTCTCCTCGACCTTCTAGGTCAAGAGATTGCTACACTTCTTGCCCAAGGGGCAATAGAAGAAGTACCCCTTCTTCAACAGGGCTCAGGGTTTTACTCCCCCTATTTTCTCATCCCAAAGAAAACAGGGGGCTACAGTCCCATATTAGATCTCAGAGAATTTAACAGGTTTCTATGCAAGGAGAAATTCAAGATGGCTTCTCTCGGAACTCTCCTTCCATACCTCCAGAGTCAGGACTGGCTTTGTTCTCTAGATCTCAAGGATGCGTACACTCATGTCCTCATCCATCCAACACACAGAAGGTTCCTTCGGTTCCTTTACCAAGGAAAGCACTACCAGTACAGGGTGCTTCCTTTCGGTCTGGCCTCTGCTCCAAGGGTGTTCACAAAATGCATGGCAGTGGTAGCTGCATTTTTACGCACTCTAGGGATATTCGTATTCCCATATCTAGACGACTGGCTCATCCGAGCTCCATCCCAGTCAGAGGCCCAGGCTTCCCTGGCCTGCACAAAGCGTGTTCTCCTCCAGTATCTGGGACTTGTAATCAACATTCCAAAGTCCCATCTCACCCCTACTCGGTCTCTAGAGTTCATAGGGGCCTTACTGGATACCACAACTGCAAGGGCCTATCTCCCCCAGGCCCGTTGCCTATGCTTGGTGCAGTTAGCCTCCCAGGTTCAGTTAAAATCCCATTTAACTGCTCGAGAGATGTTGCAACTCTTAGACCACATGGCATCCACGGTGCATGTGGTTCCCTATGCTCGCCTTCACATGAGGGCAGCTCAGTGGACCCAGGCATCAGGTTGCCTGTCAGACAAAATAGCAACCTCCAGTCACCTCTTTTGTTCCCTCCACTGGTGGAAGTCCACTCAAAATCTGCTGCTGGGGTCCCCCTTTCAACAGGTGTTATCCCAAGCAAACCCTTACAACAGATGAGCTCCCCAACCCTTTGGAGAGGCATCTACAAGATCTCTCCACTCAAGGCATCTGGTCTCCACAGGAGATGTCTCTACATATCAACCTCTTGGAGCTCAGAGCAATCTTTCTGGCTCTCAGAGTCTTCCACACTCTGCTCAGCTACAAGACAGTCCTCATCCATACGGACAACCAGGTAGCCATGTTCTACGTGAACAAGCAGGGGGGGACTGGCTCTCTGCTTTGCAATGAAGCTCTGAGATTGTGGGCCTTCGCCAGAGAGCATCAAATCCATCTCATGGCAGTGTACCTTCCAGGGGTTCAAAACTCTTGGGCAGACGGACACAGTCGAGTTCTGCTTCCACACGAATGGTCCCTCCATGGGGACCAGATAGCCAGAATTTTTCGGATTTGGGGTACCCCAGACATAGACCTGTTTGCAAGTCCGTAGAATGCCAAACTTCCCCGGTTTTGTTCCAGGATTCCATGTCAGGGAGTTCAGGCCAAGGATGCCTTCCTCCTTCATTGGGGGCAAGACTTCCTCTATGCCTTTCCACCGATTCCCCTCATTCCCAAGACTCTGTTCAAGCTTCAGAGAGACAAGGGGTCTATGATCCTCATAGCACCACATTGGCCACGCCAGGTGTGGTACCCTCTACTTTTAAATCTTTCTCAAGCTCCCTCCCCTGGACCTGGGGTCTGCTCCAGATCTTCTCTCTCAGGAGGAGGGGACCTTGTGGTACCCAAATCCTCAGTCCCTTCATCTCAGGGCCTGGTTGCTGAAGGCCTAGACCTTCAAGATTTACATCTTTCTCAGCAGGTGAAGGATATCCTTCATGCTTCCAGAAAGCCTTCCACCAGACGTTCCCATGCTTTTAAATGGAAGAGGTTTTCCATTTGCTGTGCAGAGAAGGGTCTTAACCCTCTTGCAATACCTTTAAATTCTCTACTAGACTATTTGCTGCATTTATCCCATGCAGGTCTTAAAACAAATTCAATCAGAGTCCATTTGAGTGCTATTGCAGCATCCCTTAAGCCTCTCAATGGACAACCAATTTCCTCTCATCCTCTTGTAGCAAGATTCATGAGAGGCCTTCTTTTGACTAAACCTCCCATTAGACCACCTCCAGTGGCATGGGACTTGAATCTGGTTCTTGGCCAGATTATGAAGCCACCTTTTGAACCCTTAGCCACTACCTCCTTGAAATTCCTTTCCAGGAAGGTTATTTTTCTCATTGCAGTCACCTCAATGGCTCATTGCAGTCACCTTGCCGTATCAGTGAGTAGCAGGCTTTAGTGGCTAATCCTCCTTATACAAGGTTCCATCATGACAAGGTAGTCCTCAGGACTAATCCACACTTTATGCCTAAAGTGGTCTCACCTTTTCATCTGAACCAGGAGGTATATTTACCTGTCTTTTTTCCAGGACCTCATGCATCAAGTGCAGAGAGGAATCTTCATACCCTGGATTGTAAAAGAGCACTTGCTTTCTACTTACAAAGGACACAGCAACATAGAAAGTCCTCTCAACTTTTTATTGATTTTGATCCCTCTCATTTAGGACTTCCAGTCTCTAAGAGAACTCTGTCCAATTGGATTGCTCAGTGTATTTCCTTCGCCTACCAGAGTAAGAACCTTTCTCTGGAGGGCCATGTCACAGCTCACAATGTGAGGGCCATGGCAGCCTCTATGGCTCATCTAAACTCTGTCCATCGACCAAATCTGTCGAGCGGCCACTTGGGCATCGGTTCATACCTTCACAGCCCATTACTGCTTGGACAAGGACATCCCAGCCGGGATGCCTTGTTTGGTCAGGCTGTTCTCTAACACCTGTTCCATACCTAATCAACTCCTACCCTCCATCCCTGATTGGATGCTGAGATTCATAGGTGGAGATGGAGCCCTTTCCAGGGACTCACAATCTGGGTGATCTCCCCAGCATCTCTAGCTGGGGAGTCCCATATGTGAAAGACTCATTCCTGCGTGTTCCTGGAGATAGCACAGTTACTTACCTGTAACAGCTGATCTCTGGGAACAGCAGGAATAAGTCTTCACAACCCACCCACCTCCCCTAGGAGTTGTATCTCTCTATCTTTCCTTTCCTCTCTCTCTTTTTGTCTCAGCTTTAAAACTCTAACTGGAGAGAGGCGGTTGGGAAAGGCGGGAAGGTAGTGTGCAGGCGCTGTGGGATGCTCCCAAAAGCTTTCTTGCTGGAAGCTGGGGAGCGTTCCCGCGCAGGCTCCGTCAGTACCGACGATACCCATATGTGAAGACTTATTCCTGCTGTTTATGTTTATTAAAACTTGTTATACCGCCCAACACCGGAGGCACCTGAGCGGTTCACAATAAGCTTAAAAACAAATTAAAAATAAGGCTGCGAGAAAAGGAAAAGGAACGCCAGTAAAATGATAGGATAGGAAAGGAAAGAAAAAGAGAATATAGAGCAGTGGTTACAGTATAATGTTACAACATCATGGGATGGGGGGAGAGGGGGTAACGGAGGGGGAAGGGGAAACCAAGGACGGAAGGTCAAACACTAGACTGAAGAGGTGGGTCTTGAGTTGAAATTTAAAGGACTGGTAGGATTCTTCCGCACGGAGCGAGTTCCAAAGGCTTGGGGCCAAGAAATAGAAAGCAGAGGAACGAGTAGAGACAAGATGGGCCTGAGAGGGAGAGGGGAGAACCATACGATTTGTGTGAATGGCGCGAAGCAAGCGGGGGGGGGGACGGAAGGGTATCTGATCTGCAAGATAAGAGGGGAGCCAGTGCGAACAGCCTTGTGAGTAAGAATAAGAATTTTATACTGGACATGAAAGGAGATAGGCAACCAATGGTGGTGAAGAAGTGGGGTAACATGGTCAAAACGAGAGGCATGAGCTAGGAGACAAATAGCAGAGTTTTGAACACGTTGAAGACGAGACAATTGGAGTTGGGGCAAACCAGCAAGGGAGACATTACAATAGTCAAGACGAGACATCACGAGGGAAAGAAGAGTGGCCAGGGCAGGGGATGAAAGGAAAGGGCAGACAGAACGAAGTTGCCTAAGGGAAAAAAAAGAACGCTGAATGATAGAAGAAATGTGATCCTTGAAAGAAAGAGAGGAATCAAGAATAACACCCAGATAGCGAAGTGAAGAAACGAGACGAATAAACTGTGAGGAGAAGGAAGGGGCACAAGTGGGGGAGGGACCCACAAACGTAAACCAGATGGCATGGGACTTAGAGGGATTCACATGGAGGAAATTAGTAGAAAACCAGGAAGCGATAGCAGCAAGACAGTGATTAAGAGGGGCGATGTTCCCAGAGATCACCTGTTACAGGTAAGTAACTGTGCTTTGCCAGCACATGGATAATTGCCTTTCATAGAGTATAATTATTCATGCCTATGGAACACTCCCAGATTCACTAATAAACTCTCCAAACAGATGCAGAGCAGAAGTAGGGCTTTTCACTTTACAACGCAACATACAAAAAACATTTTATTCAAATTCTGGTCCAACATCCATGACAACACCATCAGCTCCCTCCACTGCCAAATATTGTGCATCATAACACAAAACCCTGCAAAAGGACACAACATCAGAACCAAGTCAAAGAACTCAACCTGCATCAACTCTACCTATGAAAAATGACCACTGCAAATATTCTAGAACACCAGTAACCTCTAGTGGGAAAAGGAGAAGAAGCTGAACTACTACAGATTCCTACACAGTACCAACATGCTAACAGAATCCCTCACCTAGTAAAGAATAAAACTACAAATTGGAAGAAACATATGCAGACAACAATTGACATAGAAAACCTCTAAAACTGACACTGAGTTGTGGAACACTGAAGAAACAACAAAAATGCATTTCCTTTCTCTACTGAACTATACAAAAGCACATTTTCAAAACTGACTTATTTCATTCTCTAAAAACTGCCACTCTTTTGTACCTTTTTGTTTGATCATTTTACTTTTCTAGTTGGGTTGGTCCTGGTGTCTCTCTTCCACTTCCTCTTGTTGGTTTTTCTTCTAAGTTCTGTTCCAGGATCTCATTTACATTCTCTGTTTGTTCAAACGTCCTGTCTTCATCTTTTCTTCCATCTCTCTTTGAAACTGATCCTTCTGTTTCATCTTTTTTTCAGTTTCATCTGGTTTTTACTTAACTATAGATTAAAGGTGGGAGAGGAAGGAATAGAATTAATCTTCAGTCTCTCTTCACCTTTCACCTTCTTGCCAGTTTTCAATTTCCTAACCTTACTTCCCTAGTCCTTTATTCCCCATCGGTCTCATTCCTTCACCAGCCTACTACATCCCCCATCTTTCACCTGCTTTCTAGTCCTGATTTCCTCTTTGTTCTGTATAAACCCCCTCCCTTCCCTCATCTACCACCTTCAACCTTTCATCCCCTAATCAGCCCCAGCTCATTCCCTAGCACTCATCTTCTCTCCTACTCCAGGCCTTTTTCTTATGTGTTCTCCCCTATCCAGGTTTCCATGGCCACTTTTACCTCCCCTCTCATTCCTACTTTCTTTTTCCCTTCAAAATGTCTCGTCCTGTGGCTCCCACCCACTCCATCTGTCCTTTTCAACCACCCTCAATTCCTTCGAAGGCCCTTCAAAACCTTCTTCCCTTCCTGTATTTCTGCACTTGGTCTCTCAGATCTATTCCTATCCCTCACCCAATCACCTTGTCCCCAGTGCTCTCCTAATCTCTGGTCAATATCTTAGTTCTCAAACTCCCAACTATCTCCCCAGACAACCCAAAGTTCCTACTCTTTAACCCTATCCAATCCCCGAGTCTTCACTTACAATCCTACCCAAGCCCGGAGTCCCACTTATATGCCCAATACCCAGCCTATATTAAGAAATGTTCTTCTGTGTTCTCACTCAATCTTAAATTCTCTACCCAAGCCCAGGTTCCTGTTCTCCCACATCCCCATGTCCCCAGTGCCCACCCATCTACCTCATTTTTCAATACACATTAACCCTTCCATTCCTCCTCCTTACCCCAGCATCTAATCTTACTCCCCTTCCTCTCAACCTTCCCCTAATTATAACCTTGCTTCTTCCACAACTCCTACAATATCTACCTTCTCTCCTTTCCCACTTCCCCAGCATCTCCTTCTTTTTCATGCTTTGACCCCAACATTTACTAGCATTAGCCTGCTTTCCTCTCATTTTGTTTGCAGCTTGTCATGCTGTGAGAGCTTATGTGCATCAGTGATGCTGAGAGCTAAGCTTAGCTACTGGCAGGGTCTCCCAAGATAGACAAATCTCAGCTGAGATGCCAGATTAAGACAAACCACCCAGCTGGGCAGTAGCAGAATGGGACGGTGTTGTAAGCAGAGGATCATATTTCTGTGACAAATGCAACAACACTAGAATTAACTGCACGGAAGAAAGGCTTGACAAATCTACTTCTGTATCTTGCCATGAAAACCTAATGGATAGTCACAAAACAAATTGCACTATAGTGCTGGAAGATGAGATATCCAGGTTGGAAGTCACTCAAATGGCTACTGGGAATGAGCTAAAGACTTCTCAGAGTAAAGTCAGCATTTATAATATGGTTGGATTTGCTGACGTAGCTGCACATGAAAAGAGAATCTGAAGATGCAAAGATACCTTACATATTGGGACATGGAAAATACAAAGCATGAACCAAGGGGAAGTTGGAGGTCAAGAATGAAATGGAACATGTACAACTTGATCTGTTGGGTGTCAGTGAACTGAAATGGACTTGCATCGGGCACTTTGTATCTGATCATGTGGTTTACTATGCTGGAAATGAAAGACAAAGAAGAAATGGTGCTGCATTTATAGTTGAGAAGAAACTTGCAAGAACTGTAATGAAATACAATGCAGTCAATGAATTCTTAATTTCTAGTCATCTATGAGGAATGACCATCAACACAACTATAATTCAGGTATATGCCCCAACAGCTGCAGAAGAAGACATTGAGTTCTATGAACAAGTATAAGCTGAAATTGACAGAACATGCAAACAGGATATCCTGATAGTCATGAGTGACTGGAACGCAAAGGTTGGCAACAAAGAAGGCAAAGTGGTTGAAAAATATGGACTTTGCAACAGAAATGAAGCTGGAGAAAGACTGATACAATTCTACAATACCAATGATCACCTCAAACACCTTCTTCCAGCAACACAAGAGCCGACTGTACATGTGGACTTCACCCAATGGATTTTACAGAAATCAAATTGACTATATCTATGGAAGACAATGATGGAAAAGCTTGATAGCTCCAAATTTTGTCTTTGTTGATGTTGACTATGGTACAGATCACAAACTACTCGTATACAAACTCAAGCTAAAGTTGAAACAGAGCAAGCCACTCATGAATGTAGCAAAATATGACCTTGAAAATATACCAATGGAATTTAAAGATTGCCTGAGAAATCAATTTGCTGCTTTAGATAAATGAGTTATAGAAGAGTTATGGAATGACATGAAGGTTGTATTGGAAGAAAGTGACGAGTCTCTACATAAGGTGAAAAAGCAAAAACGGCCAAAATGGATGACTGAAGAAACTCAGAGAAGCTAAAGCCAGAGGAGAAAGAGGCAATCACAGAACTCAACAGAGATTTCCAACATGCAGCAAGAGGGGACAAGGAAAAGTACTACAATGACACCTGCAAGGAAATAGAATCAGAAGCTATTAGAGGAAGAATAAGATTGGCTTTTCTAAAGCTATGAAAATTAAAGAAAAAATTCCAGCCTCAAATTGGAATGCTACAAGATGCTCAAGGACCCTTGAATGATGCTGAGAAGATCAAGAAAAGGTGGGAAGAATATACAGAGTCATTTTACCATAAAGATCAAGTGGACTAACAGCCATTTCAACCTATACCTTATGATCAGGAACCATTAGTGATGAAAGAAGTCA
The DNA here is from genome assembly GCA_033557465.1 of Ichthyophis bannanicus. Classification (NCBI taxonomy): domain Eukaryota; kingdom Metazoa; phylum Chordata; class Amphibia; order Gymnophiona; family Ichthyophiidae; genus Ichthyophis; species Ichthyophis bannanicus. Next base: position 45,680,614 of record CM066045.1, on the reverse strand, counting down.
TTGAAGCAGCATTGAAAGCCTTATCAAAGAACAAAACACTGGGCATTGATGGCATTCCCATTTAGTTATTCCAGCAATCAGATGAAGCTGTTACTATACTTACAAGGCTCTGCCAGGAAATTTGGAAGACAAATTCATGGCCGACTGACTGGAAAAGATCTGTGTTTATACCAATACTGAAGAAAGGTGACCTGAATGACTGTAGAAATTATCTTATCACACAATCACTCTGATCCCTCATGCCAGCAAGATTCTACTCAAGATCATTTAGCAGAGACTACAACCATATCTGGAATGAGAACTGTCTGAAGTGCAAGCAGGGTTCAGGAAAAGGAGAGGAACGAGAAACATTATCATGAATGTGAAATGGATCCTTGAAAAGACAAAAGAATATCAAAAGGATATTTGTATGTGTGTTATTGACTACAGCAAGGCTTTTGACTGTAAACCATGAGAAACTTTGGGCCACATTAAGAAGCATTGGTATACCAGGACACCTGCTCATTCTCTTGCACAACCATTACATTGATCAAGAAACAACAGTTTGAACAGAACAAGGAGAAACAGAATGGTTTAAAATCAGCAACGGTGTACGACCAGGCTACATTTATATGTGGAACAAATCAGAGAAGCAGGACTGTATGAAGATGACAGAGGTGTGAAGATTGGTGGAAGACTCAACAACCTTCGCTATGCTGATGAATACCACATTACTGGCTGAAAGTGAAGACAATTTGAAACATTTGCTTCTCAAGATCAAGGAATATAGTCTTAAAATGGGTCTGTACCTTAACGTTAAGAAGACAAAGATCCTGACAACTGGCAAACTGAATAAGTTCATCGTTGATGGAGAAGAAATTGAAATAGTTGATTCAAGTAGGTTAAAGTTGTCAACTATCAATAAAGAAGCAACAAGCAGTCAAGAAATCCGACAATGCATTGCTCTTGGCAGAATGGCTATGAAGGACCTAGACAATATTCTCAAGAGCAAAGATGTCTTTCTCCATACAAAGATTCAACTTGTTAAAGCCATGGCATTTTCAATAACATCATATGGATATGAAAGTTGGAAAGTGAAAAAGAGAGACAAGAAGAAAATTGTTGCCTTTGAATTATGGTACTGGTGATGAATATTGTGTATTCCATGGACTGTCCAAAGAACAAACTAGTTGGTACTAGAGGAGATCAAACCTAAGCTTTCTTTAGAAGCTCAGATGCCAAGACTGATTTTCATACTTTGGACACATCATGTGAAGAGAGAGATCATTAAAGAGACATTATGCCTGGCAAGGTAGAAGGTCAATGCAAAAGAGGAAGGCTAGCAATGAGATGGATCGATACAATAACAGCAGTTATAGCTGTCAATAGTGCACCGCTTGACTGAAGACCGAACACAATTTAGGTCAACGATCCAGAGGGTTCACCATGAGTTGACACTGACTTGACGGCACTTAACAACAACAACCACCATCTCCTTTCAGTAAAAGTCCCCAGCTCTACAATTATCCTCTTCCCAGCACCAGTTTCCTTCCAGTCCTAGCATCCCTCCAGTAAAAGGCCCCTCAGCCCTACAATTACCCCCTTCCCAACACCAGTCCCCTTCCAGTCTTAGCACCTCTCCAGCATGTGCATTTTCAGTCAGCCCTGTTCCAGTTCCCATCCTCCCAATCCCAGTATCAGCTTATTTCCAATCACAGCTCCCTTCCATTATTAGCCCTCTTCCAGTCCCAGTCCTCTCCATTTTCCACCACTATCAGCCCATTTCCAGTGCCACAGCCTCTTTCCAGTCCCTCTCTCCTTCCTCCTACATCATTCTTGTAGTCCCACCCTCCCCCTAATCAGCTCTAACATCTATCCAACAGCCACCTCCTACCCCCGGATTGCTCCCAGCCATCTATGTTTATTTAGATTTGATATACCGCTCAGGCCAAGAGGCATTAGAGCGGTTTACAATACTATATCATTCAAAGAAATAAGAAAAGAACACCATTTATATGATAGGACAGAATAGAGGACAGAGACAGTCAAACAGATAAGAGAAGGAGAGGTACACGGAACAGCAAGATACCACAATCCAGCTTATGCCGTCAGTGTAACCTCCACTGTGGCTGTATCAATGTTTAAAAGAGCTGCTGGGTCATTTTGTTTGCTCCCGCAGCTGCACTGCACTGCAGCTTTACTAAAAATGTCATAGGCTGGGCTGCTTCAGTACAGTACAGCTGTGGGAGCATATGAAAATGCTCCCTAGGCTGCCCAAATCAATTCCTCAGCTCAAGAAGTGCCAGAACACCGTTCCAGCACAAATTAAGCCCTTGAGTAGCTGCAAAAGCTTAACACCGTGCAATAGTGCAGACAGAGCTGTATTAACTACAAACATGCCACGGTATCTGTTGGGTGCGAACACAACATTCCCACTGCAGTTACTGAACAGAAAATGCAGGCAATGTGGTCAGGCAGCACCCTGGTGGCAGTTGCATCCAGGGTGCTGCCTGACCACATTGTCTGAATTTTCACACCGAGGTGGTGTTAGGTGCACCTGCAGCATCTACAACTTTGGCGATTACCACTTGATGTTGACAACTGCAGTAATCATGCATTCCAGGCACACCCACTCTCTGCCCTAATCCTGCCCAAGTGTGCAGCTACTGTGCTGTCTGTGGACATCAGAGAAAATCACTGATAGCTGCACTTGTCCCATGTTACTATGGCACACTCTTCCCACACTGGCACTGTCAGCAACTGATTTGCTGTAGTAAACATACCCCTGTGTGTCTTTTTACCAGTTCATGTGACGAGTTTCATCCCCTTGAGCAGCCTAAGGCACCAGATTAGAAATTGAGGCAACACAGGGTACAGTTAAATGGAGCTCACTCGGAAGAGATGGAGGTTACCAGTGGTGTGCTACAGGGATCTGTCCTCGGTCCAATCATTTTTTTTAAACATTTTTGTTAGTGGTATAGCGGAAGGGCTGTCAGGTAAGGTTTGCCTCTTTGTGGATGACACCAAAATCTGAAATAGAGTAAACACCTAGGAAGGAGTAGATAACATGAGGAGGGATCTAGCTAAGCTTGAAGAATGGTCTAGAATTTGGAAACTGAAATTTAACTCTTAAAAAGAAAAAAAGAAAGGATAAACATGCAGGTCATGCACTTGGGCTGCAAAAATCCAAAGGAGACGGACAGTATAAAGGGTGAAGTACTTCTGTCCATGAAAGAAGAGCAGGACATGGGCATGATTGTTTTTTATAATTATCTAAATGGCTAAACAGTTGGAAAAGGTGACAATAAAAGCCAGGATGCCTGGGTGCATAGGAAGAGGTATGGCCAGCAGAAAGAAGGTGGTGATGATGTCTCAGACTTATACAGAGGCACTATTTGAAGTATTTTGAGCAATTCTGGAGACCACACTTTCAAAAGGATATAAAGAGAATGGAATCTGTGCAGAAGGTGGCTACCAAAATGGTCAGTGGTCTTCATTATAAGGTATATTGGGATAGATTGAGGATCTCAATATGTATACTTTAAAGGAAAGGTGGGATTAAGGACTTTTTTTCTCTTAGTGCCATCAAGTTGGTACTGACTCCTGGTGACCCAGCTGCCTCTGAGTTTTCTTGGCAATGTATCACCAGAAGTAGATTGCCAGGCTTTTTCTTCCGATGCAGTGGAGAGTAAAGTGACTTGCCCAAGGTCACAAGGAGTGCCAGTGGAAATTGAATCCTTGATCTTCTGGGTACGAGGCAGTTGCTCTAACCACTAGGCAGCTACTCTATATAATAGACATGTTTATATACCTCCATGGCATAAATGCATAGGAGGAGAGCCTCTTTCAATTGAAATAAAGCTCTGCAATGAGGGGACTTAGATGAAGGTGAAAGGAGATAGTCTTATATTACTTCTGCATGTTACTGCTACTGATCATTTGTATAGTGCTACAAGGCATACGCAGCGCTGTACAGACACATATAAAAGATGGTCCCTGGTCATCAGTCCTTACAGTCTAAGCAAGACAGCACAATAGCTGAGGACAAAGATAAATCTAGGGGAATGGTAAGGAAACACATTAGAGAATAAGCAGATCAGGATCCAAAAGCAGCCTCGAAGAGGGTGCATTTCTGCCTTGATTTGAAAAGGGCCAAAGATGAAGACTGATACACAGACTCAGTTTGTTCCAAGTATAAGAAGCAGCAAGGTGGACGGATCAAAGTGTGGAGTTCTCAGTGGAAGAGCTGGGCACAGATAGAAGGGATCTGCCAGAAGAGCAGAGTTCCTGAGGAGGGCTGTAAGGAGAGATAAGAGGAAATGTAGTGAGGACCATCAAAATGAATGCACTTATAGGTCAGTAGGAGAAGTGTGAACTGGGTAAAGAAACAGATAAAGAGCCAATGAAGCGACTTCAGAAGAGGGGTTATATGAGCATATTGAGGCTGGCAGAAGATTAGCCACGCAGCTGAGTTTTGAAGAGATTTAAGGGGGGAAAGATGATTCAATGGGAGACCAGCAAGGTGAAGTTGCAATAGTCTAGACAGGAGGTGACTAAAGAGTGGACAAGTGTCCTAGTAGTGTTTACAGAAAGGAAGGGATGAATTTTGCCAATGCTATAGAGAAAGAAGCAACAGGTTTTAGCTGTTGGATTTGCTCAGAGAGAGTAGAGTCAAAGATGATCCCAAAGTTGCTAGCTGAGTAAACAGGGAGGAGTATAGCATTATCCCCAGAAATACAGAAAGGTGGAAGGGAGGAGATGGGTTTAGAGGGAAAGATAAGGAACTCAGTTTTGGCCATGTTCAGTTTGACAGCAGTGAGACATCCAGGCAACGATGTTGGGTAAGCAGGTAGAGATCCAGGCCCTGATTCCTGGAGAGATTTCATAGAAAGGTAGATCTAAGAGTCATCAGCATAAAGATGGTACCCAAAACGATGGGAGGAAATAAGTGCACTAAGGGACTGAGTTTGGAGAGAGAAAAGGAGATGTCCCAAGACAGAGCCCTGAGTTATACCAACTGAAAGTGGGATGGTGGTAGAGGAAGAATCACCAGAACATGCATTAAAAGTGTAATTGGAGAGAAGAAGAAAACCAGGACAGAACAGATCCCCTAAATCCAAGTGAAGATAGTGTATCGAGGAGAAGGTGCTGATCAATGATATCAAAGACAGCAGAAAGGTCAAGAAGTATGAAAATCGAGTAGAGGCCTTTGGATTTGGTGAGGAACAAGTTGCTGGAGACTTGCAAGATCAGTTTTTGGGGAATATAGAGAATGAAAGTCAGATTGTAGTGGAACCAGAAGGGCTTGAGAGGAAAAAGTCAAGACCATGACAGTGAACCACTTGTTCAAGAAGTTTTGAAGCAAAAGAGAGGAGAGAGAGTGGTCGATAACTGGATGGACAGGTAGGATCTAATGAGAACTTTTAGAGGAGAGGTGTAACCATAGCATCTTTGAAGACCACAGGAACAGCTGCAGTGGAAAAGTTTAAGGATATGAGAGGGATGACTGCAGAAGAGATAGAGCTTAGTAGTGTGACAATGAGAGCAGTGCTGAGCCGATGGAAACAGAGGGAAATAGTGAATATGCCTTTAAGACAAGAGACAGGCAAGGTTTCCAGAGGGCTAAAGCTACAGCCAAGAAAAAGAAACACGTACTTGCTGAGGCTAAGCCACGCCCAAGCCCTAACGTGAGTGCAGGCTTGGATTCTAATGACAACCACCTGTGCAGAGACAAGGGTGTGATAGCTAGGAAGCAGCTTTTTAAGCCTGCTTCAGTGCAGAGAGGCAGGAGTGCCAAGAGGAGTGCAAGGAAAAGAGAGGAGAGAAGCCAGACGGGGGAAGCTTAACTCCACGTGGGCGAACAGTTTCAGCAACAGAGGAAGCGGTCCTTGTGTGAGAGGTACGCTTGAGCCAGAGACCAGCAGATGGGTAGCTGGGAAGGTTGCTGACGAGGTGGAACAGAGTGCACTGAAGAGTGTTCAAGAGCCAGTTCAGAGAACCCAAGCTGCCAGAAGGTGGGTGAAAGCAGTTACAAATGGAGGTAACCAAAACCCAGCCAAGGGCAGAGAAGCAGAGCTGAACACAGGTGAAGCAGTAAAACAATTGTTCCAGGGAAAGAAGCCCCACTCTCCAGATACAGCCAATTCTTACCAGGGAGAGCAGTTCTGGAATGAACTCTTGAAGTTTCTACAGAATAGTAAGTTGGGAACTATCACTGAGAACCCTGAAAGATAAGCAATTTGCAGAGCAGGAGGGCATGCAAATTGACTCTCTTGAATCAGATTCCATTTGTGACGAATCTTTAATGGATTGTTCTTTGTGCAAGAGGGAAGTTTGAAAGTTGCCAGAAAGGACTGTGCAAAGAAGTTTGTGAAGAGCAATTTTTCCCTTAGCCAGGAGAAGGCTAAGAGCTTCCTTAAGGTAAAGGACTTTGCTAAGAACCGAGTTTGAATTAAATCAGTAGTTTGATAAATGACCAGAATTTACCTGTGCTGACTGAATGAAAAGAAGCTATAATACGTGAGCTGAAAGGTTTGCTGAAAGCAGCTGCCGGGTTTTAAAGTATTTCAGTTCTTCAATTCCAGTGTACTTTTTGTTCCTGTAAGCTTTTGATTTGGAGAATAATCCTTTTGCTTGCGTTTGAATTTAATGTGTGGAAAGAAACCCAAAGTTTCTTGTTTTGCCTTAACAACCCCCAGTGGTCACACACTACTTTGTCTTTAATGAAAAGAACTACAAGTCCCAGGATTCCCTGCTGGAGACAATATCTTTAAGGACAAATATGGCAGCCCTTTGCTTGTAAGCCTCTGGCCCAGGCAGGGGGTCACGACAGTAGATGGGTGGGGATGGGATCAGAGGAGCAGATAGTCAGTTTGGAGGGGGAGAAAAGATTTGCAGTTTCATCCTTGGTGATTTCAAAAAAGGAAGAAAGGGTGACCTAAGGAAAGGATTTGGGATTCAAGAGGGGGAAGATGACCCTGCAGAGAATTCAAGGTTAATCTTCTGGACTTTGTCATGGAAGTAGTCAGCCAAGTCTGGACAGACAGTGAAGGAGGAATTGGAGGTTGAGGGACCATGAAAAGAGAACTGAGCATAGCAGAAAGACAGCAAGGGTCAGAGGCAAGAGAGTTAGTCAGATGGACATAGTACTCTAGGCTTGGTGAGAGCTATGGCCAGCTGGAAAGAGGTTAACATGAATTTGAATGTAGGTAGTTGGCAAGGATATGTAATTTAAGCTAAAGGTGCTCAACTGAGTGGGTAGCAGGATTGAAGCATGTTACAACTCACAGGGTGTGGAATGGGAGGAGCAAGTGCATCCAGAGCAGAGGAGAGTATAGGGTTATAGGAGGATACTGCCCCATCCAGAGAATCAGATGACATAGTGGAGGAAAGAGGTGATAAGACACCAGTGGAGAGAGCTGAAGGGATGACAGTGTGAAGATTCTTAAACAGTTAGGGGGAAATCGAGCGAGACCAAGAAGGGGGGTGGTTAAGGATGAAAGTTAGCCAGGTAATGGTCAGATAACGGCAGAACTGAGGTGGAGAAGTTTTGAGGGTGAGCAGTTGGAGGATAAGTATCCCCAGCAAACCTAAGTAAACAACTTAAATACCTAAACTAAACCTTAAAACTAAGATGCAGACAGCAGTCCAGCAGCAATATGGGGGTTTTCCAGTCTTTTGCATCAAGTGTCACATGTATGATTTTCGCCCATTTTTGTGAGGGGTCCTACATGTGCACTAGGTGCAAGGAGGTCTTTGCTCTCAGGGAATGAGTCTGATTTCTAGAAGGTAGACTTGGAGGACATAAGGAAGACAGAGGTATATAGATTTATTTTATTTATTTATCAATCATTTGTATACCGCTACTTCCAGCGATCAGAAGCGGATAACTTAAAGGTTAAACATAACTATTTTACAACTACGTTGAAACAAATTTAACAATAGAATGGTAGGTGATATCATTAGATAATAGGTGATTAACATAAAGCTATAACACATACAATTGATTGGGGTAACATATATACAATATTGGGTCGTACATATATAATGTATGATGAATAAATATAAGTTTAAATGTGAAAGTCGAGTTTACATGAAAAGTTGAGGCTGTGCTTATAGTGGTGCATGACAGAGTGATTCATACTACTGATTAGGAGTGTTCATTATGTTTAAGTTGGATCGTATGCTTCATTGAATAAGTGTGTTTTTAGTTTTTTTTTTTCTGAAGTCTTTTAAGTCTTCGACTGACCTTACTTCTGCTGGTAGTTGATTCCATAAAGTTGGTGCTATGAAAGTGAAGGCTCTTTTTACTTGTATAGGCTTTAGTCATTCTGATACTGTTGGGTATGAGTAGGGTGTTTGTATTGGAGCTTCTTCTGTTTCTGGATGGGGGCTGATTGTTTATGAGATTGTTTAGATAGGATGGTGCTATGTTATGAAAGAGTTTGAAAATTGTAACTAGTAGTTTGTATTTTATACGGGCGGTTATAGGGAGCCAGTGTAGGTCAGCTAATATTGGAGTGATGTGTTCAGAGATTTTCTTCTTCATAATCACTCTGGCGGAGACGTTTTGAGCCATTTGAAGGATCTTTAGGGTTTTTTTAGGTAGACCTTGAAGGATGGAGTCGCAGTAATCGAAGTGTGGGATGAGTAAGGTTTGTGCCACAGTTCTGAAGTCTGAGTGTTCTAGGATGTTGCGTAGGGGTTGAATGACCTTTATTTTGTGGAAAATTGCTCTGTTGGTTAACCGGAGGTGTTTTTCCATTTTTAGATTTGTGTCAAGGGTTACTCCAAGATATTTTATTTCTTTTTACTGTGTAGGTGTTCATTGTTATCGTTGGGAGTGGTTTGAAATCTTGTTTTCGGGAGATGTACATTACTTCTGTCTTTTTATGGTTTATGGACATATTGTTTTGCATCAGCCAGATTTGCATCTCTTTTAGGCAACTTTTGAGATGATGATGGTTTGGGTTTTCTGTGTCCAATTGTGTGTATAGCATAATATCATCAGCATACAAATGGAATTGTATCTTGTGCTTTCGAAATATTGTGCATACAGGTTTTATGTATAGGTTAAAAAGTAGGGAAGATAACGCTGATCCTTGCGGAATTCCTTGTGTTTGGGGAAATGGATTCGCCTTTTCGCCGTTGACTTGGACTTGTTGGAACCTGTTAGGTATGATGTGAACCACTTCAATGTGACTCCTAATATTCCTAATGATGCCAGTCTGTTAATGAGTGTATTGTGGTGTACTGTATCAAAGGCAGCTGATAAATCAATAAATATTAATATACATTTTCTTCCTGTCTTCAATACCTTTGAGTAGGTTATCCAAGAGTACCAGAAGTAGGGTTTCTACACCGTGGTGTGGTCGGAAACCATATTGTTGGTCGTCTAGTGCTTCTCTTGAGTCAATATTGTCTTGTAATTGTAATTGAACTGCTTTTTCGATAGTTTTGGCTAGGAACGGAATACTTGAAATTGGACGGTAGGAGGTTGGATCATCCTTGTTGAGAGCTTTGTTTTTCAATATTGGTCTTATGAGTGATTTTTTAAGGGGTGATGGCATGACTCCTTGTTGTAGAGATTGGTTCACAATATATGTGATGAATTGGGCAATTTCCAGCTTAGTAGTTTTGATCCAGGCTGTAGGACAGGGATCTAATTGTGATGTTGTAGTATTTAGGTTCGAGATTAGGTTTACTATTTATCATCAGTTTTATGAAATGTGTCCCATTTTTCCATAGTGTTTAATGTTGCAGGTGGTTGAATTGAGCTACCATTTTCTTGGTTTACAATGAGTATTGATGTTGGGTTTAGTTTGCTTGCATAATAGTCAGCAAGTGTTTGAGCTTTAATAGGGTAGTTTGTGTTTTCTTCTTGGGATGTTTTTGTTAGTGATTTAATTAATTCAAATAATTCTCTGGGTCTGTTCAGAGATTTATTGAGTATGTTGGTATGGTATGATTTTTTTGCTTGGTTGATTTCTTCTTTGTATTTGGTGAGGAGCGTTAGGTATTCTGTTTTACGTTCTTGTGTTTTTCCCTGCCTCCGTTTCTTTTCCAATTTTCTTAGGGTTCTTTTCATCATTTTTAGTGTGTTAGTGTACCACGGTTCCGATTTTTTATTTCTCATTGTGTGGGTCATTTGATTGTGAGTCAAGGATTTTGGTTCTGCGATTTTTCTCTATTCCTTTATTCCATTGGTGAACTAGATTATCTAAGTTGGAGTGGTTCATATCTATGTGGGTTGCAATAGATTGTATCATTGCTTCTTTATCAAACTTTTGGAATTTTCTTTTGAATATTGTTGTAGGCTTATGTTTTGGAGCCTTTATTCGGAATGATTAGTGTGAATTTTATTAGGTGGTGGTCAGACCAAGGGACTTGTAAGATCTTTGGGGTGGAGTTTACATTTTGTTGATCTTTGGGTATGAATACTAGATCCAAGGTATTTCCTTTGTTGTGTGTGGCCTCCTGTATTTGTTTGTAGCTGAGCTGGTCCATGGCTTCAAAGAAGGTATTTGAAAGCGTAGGTAAAGATGAAGCTAGATTTAGATCTCCCAATATTTGATATTTTTTGCTGGTGGTGGATGCAGTTAACTCCAGTGCTGCTGCCAAAGATTCATGAGGAGAGGTAGGTGGTCTGTATATGAAGCATATGGCTTGAGTTGTGCTTTCAAGTTTTAGTATGTCGATTCCTTCGACCGTGTTATGTGATGTAGTATTTAGGTTTAATGATTCTTTGGCTAGGATTAATACTCCTCCTCCCCTTTTGTTTGTACGTGGAGAGTTGAAAAGTTTGTATCCAGGCTTGTTCAGTTGATTTAGTACGATGGGGTCAGATGAGACCTACATGGACGTAGTACTGAAGTCCTACCTCAAGTAATGGAGGACAGAGGTCACATGACAAGACATCACCCTGGTGTGGCATGAAATGATCCTGTAGCTAGGATCTATCCTCCAGGTGATGTAAAACCCTCTCACACCAAGGAAACATAGAAAAATGATGACAGAAAAAGACCACATGGCCTATCTAGTCTGTCCTTCCATATCAACAAATACAACAGTCCCCTTTTTACCTTTAGAGATCCTCTGTGTTTGTTCCATGCTTTTTTTGAATTCAGTTACTGTCCTCATCTCTACCACCTGCACTGGGAGACTATTCCACGGATCCACCACTCTTTCCGTAAAGAAATATTTCTGCATATCACTCCTGAATCTATTCCCTTTCACCCTCATCCCATGTCCCCTTGTAGCAGAACTTGCTTTCAATTGAAAGAGGCTTTCCCCCTGAACATTTATGCCACGAAGGTATTTAAACATCTCAATCATATCACCTCTATCCTGCCTTTCCTCTAAGGTGTACATATTAAGATCCTTAAGTCTGTCCTCATATGCTTTATAATGAAGACCACTAACCATTCTAGTAGCCACCCTCTGTACTGACTGCTTCCTGTTCATATTCTTTTGACGGTGCAGTCTCCAGAATTGCACACTATACTTGAAATGAGGTCACACAAGAATTATTCAGAGGCACTACTACCTCCTTTTTTCTGCTAGCCATTCCTCTCCGTATGCACTCAAGTATCCTTCTAGCTTTTGCTGTTGCCTTTTCTACCTGTTTAGCTACTTTAAGATCATCAGACACAACCACACCTAGGTCCCGCTCTTCTTTAGCGGACAAAAGTACTTCACTCCCTATACTATATTGCTCCCTTGGATTGCTGCAGCCCAAATGCATGACCTTGCATTTTTTAACATTAAATCCCAGCTGCCAAATTCTAGATCATTCTTCAAGCTTATCTAGATCCTCCTCATGTTATCTACACCTTCCTGGGTGTCTATTGAAGATTTTAGATGCCTACCACACAGAAACAGACAAAGCAAAAAAGGCCTACCATTCGAAAATCATAAACACATCAATGAACAAACCAAGAGAACTCTTTGAGATTGTCAAAAAGCTGACAAAAACACCCAACCACTCCGACCAACTACCAAACATCCCACCAGATTTACTAGCACAACAATACAAACAGCTTCAAAAACCAGAAAACCCACAATTGAACACAGACAGCAGCAACAAACCACCCCACCACCATAAACAGAGAATGGAGCAAATTTGAAGCGATCATGAAAGAAGAAATATCATCCACCATCTCACGCCTGAATACCACCACCTCTCCGCTGGACCCCTGCCCTACAGAATGGATAAAGAAAACCAAAGAAGCCCTAAGCACACCATTAGCCCACATTGTTAATGAATCCCTCAACCAAGGACGCATGCCAGACCTCCTCAAAACTTCAATCATCCGGCCAACCCTAAAACACAACCTGGATCTCCTAGACCCCGCCTCCTACAGACCTATAGCGAGCCTCCCGTTCACCGCCAAGATCACAGAGAAGGTAGTTCAGCAACAGCTCCAAGAACATTTAGATACCAAAAACAAACATACTAGACCTGCAACAACATGGCTTCCGCCCACTCCACGGAGTCGAGACCCTCATGACATCACTAATGAACACCCTCATCATAGGAACTCAAGCCAAACACTCTGGATATGCCATGATCTTCCTGGACATCAGCAGCCTTTGACACCATCTCCCACAACATCCTCCTGCACAGACTACAAGCAATTGGCATCAAGGATACCGTACTTCAATGGTTCCACTCCTACATAACCAATAGACAACAACTGATCCGCACAAACATATCAACCTCACCCCCCTTCCAACAACACCAAGGGATACCCCAAGGATCCACACTATCAGCCATGCTCTTCAACATCTACCTGCAACCACTCTGCTCAATCATACGTGCCCACAACATCAACTATCACATCTATGCAGATGGCATAATGCTCTATGCCCCAATCACAACCTCTAACCCAACAAATAAATACCTATCAGAATGCTTCACAGAAGTATCCAGCTGGCTACAAATGAACAACCTATCCATCAACATAAAGAAAACAGAAGCCCTCATAGTAACAAAGGACCCAGACTTCACACCACCCACACACCTCAGCATTGGAACCACACAAATACTTTGTGCGGTTGTATTTGTATCTAGGAATCATTATAGACCAAGCACTCACTCAAGCAACAAATCAAAAAAAACACCGGAACAATATTCCACAAGGCTAAAACAGTACAACGCCTCAGACCTCTCCTTGAACCACAGGACTTCAGAACAGTGATGCAAGCCATGACACTCCCCCACCTGGACTACTGCAATATAATCTACCACGGACTACCAGCCACTCACACCAACCCACTCCGAACTGCCTTGAATACAACAGCAAGAATTATCCAGAAAGCAAAAAACAAGACCGCATCACCCCAATCCTGAGGGAGCTACACATACTCCTCCTCGAAGCTAGAATCAAGTACAAATCCGCCCTACTTACACACAAAGCTCTCTACCAAACTCAGACTTCCCAGCTCCACACACTACTGCCCCAGCCAGCCCACAACAGAACAACCAGACAAACCACCAACAACTCCCTCACCATCCCCCATAAACGAACCAAATGCAACCAACGGACCTGCAACAGAGCCTTCGAATTGTATGCACCATCCCTCTGGAACTCTCTACCAAATCACATCAGAAGCAACAAAGACCCCTTATCATACAGGAAACAATTAAAAACCGTCCTATTCCAGGAACACCTCAGACCAGAAATAAGCAACCGCCACTGACTACCACCCCCCTGAACATTTGTCCTAAAGAGACTGTAACACAATGTCTATGTCCCAAATATTTGTTGAAATCATTAATGTTGGCCTCCTGGTGATGGCCCCAAACCCAGAGTCTGATTGTTGTCCACCCCCCCCCCTTTTTAATGTTACACCACTTTGACCCGGTGAAAAGTGGGATATAAATACAGCTAAATAAATAAAATAAAATATAAATATCATCCACAAAGAGGCAAAGCTTACCCGACACCCCTTCTGCTATATCACTAACAAAGATGTTAAAAAGCATCGGACCAAGGACAGATCCCTGGGGCACACCACTGATAACCTCCTCCTCAGAGTGAGCTTCATTTACCTTTACTCTTTGTTGCCTCCCACTCAACCAATTTCTAAACCCAAGCAGTAACTTTGGGGTCCATCCTTAGGGTGCTCAGTTTGTTTATAAATCACCTGTGAGGAACGGTGTCAAAGGCTTTACTGAAATCTAAATACAACACATCTAGGGCTCTCCCTCGGTCCAACTCCCTGGTCACCCAGTCAAAGAAATTAATCAGATTTGTCTGACAAGACCTGCCTCTGGTGAATCCATGCTGCCTCAGATCCTGTAATCTGCCGGACTCCAGAAACCTCACTATTTTCTCTTTCAGCAGCGTTTCCAATAATTTACTCACCACCGAAGTTAAACTAACCGGCCTATAGTTTTCAACCACATCCTTACTTCCGCTTTTATGTAAAGGCACCACATGAGCCTCTCTCCAGTCCTTTGGTGCCACTCCCAACTCCAACGAGGTATTGAAAAGGTCAGTCAGTGGAGCTGCTAGAACGTCATAAGAACATAAGATATGCCATACTGGGTCAGAACAAGGTTTATAAAGCCCAGTATCCTGTTTCCAACAGTGGCCAATCTAGCTCATAAGTACCTAGCAGTTTCCCCAAAAGACGCAGGTTCCAAATTGCTTGTATTGGGTCAAGCAGTGATAGCCCGGGTCCCTTTTAATGATGGTTTATGGACCTTTCCTCTAGGAACTTATCTAAACCTTTTTTAAACCCAACTGCGCTAACAGCTTTTACTACATCCTCCGGTAACAGATTCCAGAGTATGATTAAGAGTTGAGTGAAAAAATATTCTCTTATTAGTCTTAGTTTACCCTGTAGCTTCATTGCATGTCCCCTAGTCTTTCTATATTTTGATGTAAACAATCGATCTACATTTACCTGTTCCACTCCATTCATTAATTTATAGACCTCTATCATATCTCCCCTCAGCCATCTCTTTTCCAGGTTAAAGAGCCCTAACCTTTTTAGCCACTCCTGCCATCCCCTTCACCATTTTTGTGGCTGTACCTTTTCTAATAACGCTATATCCTTTTTAAGATACTGTGACCAGATTTGTACACAATACTCAAGGTGTGGTCGTACCATGGAACAATACAGAGGCATTATAATATCCTTTGTTTTATTTTCCATTCCTTTTCTTATGATATCTAACATTCTATTTGCTCTCTTGGCCACCGCTGCACACTGGGTGGAGGATTTTAACATCTTATCCACGATGACACCTAAATCAGACAGTTCCCTCATTATTCTAATTTGTATCCCATCCGGTCCCATCGCTTTGTCTACTTTAGGTTTAGCTAGTTTCTCACGGTCTTCTGAAAATTGTTCAAGATGCCCCTCGCTTCTGTTCCTGTTTATGTTTTCTGAGGTCCTATTCCTGGTTCTTCCATCTGTGAACACAGAACAGAAATATTTGTTAAGCAATTCCTCTGTATCCTCATCAGCTTCTACATATTCCACCCCGTCACTCTTGAGTCTGACAATACCACTTTTGCCCTTCCTCTTCTCACTAACATCTCTGAAAAATGTCTTGTCTCCCCCCCCATTTTATTGCATTGGCTATTTCCTCCTCTTTTTGAATCTTTGCTTTCCTGACTACTTTGCTAGCTTCTCTAAGTTTTTCCACATATAGATGCCCGTCTTCCTCTCTCTGTGATCTCTTGTATTTCATGAAGGCTTCCCTCTTTTTTTTTTTTTTTTTCTTCATCTTTTGAGCTACTTCTTTCAAATTATAGCGGTCTCCCTTTTCCTTTTACCTTTACCATTTTAACAAAAAGGTTGGTTGCCCTTAAAATATTCCCTTTCAGTTTTGTAACTGTCTTTCTACATCCCCCAGCTGTTCCCATCCTGCTAACGACTCCCTGAGGTATTGGCCCATCTTGACGACAAATTTAGTTTTCCTAAAGACTAAGATCCTCGCTTTTGAATGCATTCTAACAGTCCTAGTCTTAATACTGAACCACACCATCTGGCGATCACTGGATGCAAAATGATCTCCCACTAACATCAGAACCACTTTCACCATTGGTAAGCATCAAGTCCAATATGGCCCCTTCATGTGAGGGGGTGTTATCAATTGCCTGAATAGTTCTCCCTGTAGAGAATCCAGGATCTCCTTACATCTAGATGATACTGCATCTGGAATGTGCCAATCAAAATCTGGCATATTGAAATCCCCTATCAGTAGCACTTCTCCATTCCTAGCAATGCTACGTATGTCTTCAATTAACTTTGTCTACCTCAGGGCCATGTGCCCATGAGGGAAGGATTAGGACGGCCGTTATAGTTAGTGATTCAATCATTAGGCATGTAGATAGCTGGGTGGCTGGCTAGTGGACATGATCGCCTGGTAACATGCCTGCCTGGTACGAAGGTAGCAGACCTCACGCGCCACCTAGATAAGGTTATAGATAGTGCTGGGGAAGAGTCTGCTGTCATGGTACATGTAGGTAAAAATGACTTAGGACTATGTGGTAGGAAGGTTCTGGAGGCCAAATTTAGGCTTTTAGATAGTAAGTTGAACTTCCAGGGTAGCATTCTCAGAAATGCTTCCTGTTCCATGTGCAGGACCCAAAACACAGGCAGAGGTCCGGAGTCTCAATGCATGGATGAGACAATGATGCAAGGAAGAGGACTTTGGATTTGTTAGGAACTGGGCAACCTTCTGGGAAAAGTAGGGGCTTTTCCAAAGGGACAGGCTGCACCTTAACCGGGATGGAACCAGGCTGATGGCATTGACCTTTAAAAAGGAAATAGTACTGCTTTTAAACTAGATAATAGAGGAAAGCCAACAGTTGCCCAAGAGCAGATGGCTCAGAATGATGTATTCTTGAAGGATACTAGTAAAAGACTGAAGCTGGGGCATATCGACAGTTTCCAATAAAGACAAAGTAATGCAAACATCCTTAAGTACAGAGCAGACAGCGCTTAAGGATTCCAAATTATGTTGCCTATTGATAACCCGATTAATATGAATAAAATACAACCTCTAAGATGCTTGTATGCAAATGCTAGAAGTCTAAAAAAATAAGATGGGAGAGTTAGAATATATAGCACTAATTGAGTGGTTAGATATATTTGGTATCTCAGAGACCTGGTGGAAGGACAGCCAATGGGATGCTGTGATACCTGGATACAAATTATATCGCAATGATAGAGTAGATAAAATTTGTGGAGGGGTTGCACTCTGTTAGAGAGAGCATTGAACAATACAGGATTAAAGTTTTGCAGGAAACACAATTTGCTGTAGAATCTCTATGGATCAAAATCCCATGTTAAAAGGGGAAGGTGATGGCAGTGGGGGTGTACTAACAACCACCTGGCCAGAATGAACAAATGGATGATGAAATGCTAAAAGACATCAGGGAAGCTAGCAAAAGTTAAAACACAGTAATAATAATGGGCAATTTCAATTACCCCAGTATCGACTGGGTCAGTGTCATGGCAGGACATGCTAGGAAGATAGTTTCCAGATGAAATAAATGGTTGCTTCTTGGAGCAGCTGGTTCATGAACAGATAAGAGGGGAAGTCATTTTAGACCTAATCCTTAGTGGTACACAAGATCTGATGCAAGAGATAAGGGTGTTGGAGCCACCTGGAAATAGTGATCACAGCGTGTTCACATTTGATTTAATAAATGGAGGAAGGATGGCAAAGAAATCCACACTAGTACCTTTTATCTTTCAAAAGGGAGACTATGATAAAATGAGGCAAATAGTTAAGAAAAAACTAAAAGAAGCACCTGCAAAAGTTAAACATTTACACCAAACATGGGCGTTGTTTAAAAATACTATCTTGGAAGCCCAGACCAGCAGTATTCCACACTTTAAGAAAGTGAGGAAGTAAAAAAAAACTGACAATATGGTTTAAAGGTGAGGTCAGAGAGGCTGTTGTAGCCAAAAAAAAAGCATATTTCTGGAAATGGAAAAAGGAGCCAAATGATGAAAAGTGGAAACATAAGCACTGGCAAGTTAGATACAGAACATTGATAAGGCAAGCAAAGAGAGAATTTGAAAAAAGCTTGCTGTGGAAGCAAAAACGCATAACAAAACCTTTTTCAAGTACATTCATAGCAAAAAAAACAAACCCATGAGAGTTAATTGGACCACTAGATGATAGAGGTGTAAAAGGGGCAGTAAGAGGGAACAAGACCATAGCGGAGAGACCGAATGAATTCTTTGCTTCGGTTTTACTGAAGAAGATGTAGGAAAGTTACCCATGACTGAAATGGTATTTAAAGGTGAAGCATTGGAAGAATTGAAAGAAATATCGATAAACCAGGAATCTGTATTACAACTATTTGATAAACTAAAAAGAGTAGCAAATCACCTAAACCAGATGGTATACATCTAAGGATGTTGAAAGTAGGTCTGTAATCTCATCAGTGAACTATCATTAAATCGTTTATAATACCTGTAGATTGGCAAATGGCCAATGCAACGCCAATTTTTAAAAAGGGTTCCAGGGGTGATCCAGGAAACTACAGGCCGCTCATCCTGACCTAGTTACTGGGCAACATGATAAACTATTAAAAAGAACAATTACTAAACATGTAGCTAGTCATGGTTTACTGGGAGAAAGCCAACATGGTTTTAGCCATGGAAAGTCTTGTCTTACTAATCTATATATATATATTTTTTTTTTTAAAAGGTAGACAAAGCTGAGCCCATCAATATCGTGTATCGGGATTTTCAGAAAGCCTTTGACAAGCTCCCTTGTGAGAAACTCTTGGCAAAATTAAAAAGTCATAGGATAGGAAGCAATGTACTTCTGTGGATCAGGAACTGGTTAAAAGATGAAAAAGCAGATGGTAGGGCTAAATGGCCAGTTTTCTCAATGAAGAAAGGTGAACAGTGGAGTATCCCAGGGATCTGTGCTGGGTCCGCTGCTTTTTGACATATTCGTAAATTACCTGGAAATGGAAATTACGAGTGAGGTAATCAAATTTGCAGATAGCGCAACATTATTTAACATTGTTAAAACCCAAGAGGTATGTGAGAAATTGTAAGAGGATCTTGATAAATTGGAAAATTGGACTTTCAAATGGCAGATTAACTCTTTTGTGGACAAGTGCAAAGTTATGCACCTAGGAAAGAATAACACAAAGTATAGTTACACGATGCAAGGTTCCACATTAGAAACTATTGCCCAGGAAAAACATGTTGACACCCTCCGCACAGTGTGCAGCGGCAGCCAAGAAGGCAAATAGAATGCTAGGAATCATAAGGAAAGGAATGGAAAATAAAACAAAGGATATTATGCCTCTGTATCATTGCATGATGCGACAGCACTTTGAATATTGTGTGCAATTCTGGTGTCCTTATCTTAAAAAGGATATAGCGGAATTAGAAAAGGTTTAGAGAAGAGCCATCAAAATAGTAAAGGGGATGGAAGGATACCCTTATAGTAACATAGTATATGATAGCAGATAAAGACCAGTATGGTCCATCTCATTGCTCAGCCAGGCAGCAAGAGTAGGTGCACCTGCTGCTCTGTGCAGGTCATCCCTCCCCGTGCCTTTGTTGAGAAGTGTACCTGCCATTCCGTGAGGAAAGGCTTAAAGGTTTAGGGCTCTTCAACCTGGAAAAGAGAAGGTTGAGGGGAGATATGATAGAAATCTATAAATTAATGGATGGAGTGGAACTGGAAAAAGTAGATTGATTTACACCATCAAGAAGTAGAAAGACTAGGGGGCATGCAATGAAGCTACAGTGTAGCCCATCTAAGACTAATAGTTTTTTCACTCAACTTGTAAACAAACTCTGGAATTCATTACCGGAGGATGTAGTAAAAGATATTAGGTTAGCTAGGTTTAAAAAAGTTTTGGACAAGTTCTTGGAGGAAAGGTCCATAAACCATTACCAAAGAGGACTTGGGAAATCCACTGCTTGCCCTGAGATAAGCATTGTGGAATCTGTGTCTTTTTGGGAAACTGCCAGGTACTTGTGACCCGGATTGGCCACTGTTGGAAACAAGATTCTGGGTCTGATGGACCTGGTCTGACCCAGTATAGCATATCTTATGTTCTTATGTTCTGAGACGACTTCAAGGCAGTGGTCATGCTTGAGTAGGAGCGGTAGAGCACAATGTGCAAGTTGAATGAGGTTAGGGAAAGGAGCTTTAAGGCATAAAGGGCAGAACGTTTCTCAACGTGAATTTTAAAAACCCAAAGAATAAGGGAAGGGGAAGACTTAGCCAGAAAGAAAGAGCCAGGAGTTAGTCGGTGAGAAAGGTACAGGTGGACTCAGGGGTGGGGGGGGGGGGAAGATAAATGACAGCTACTCGGAGAGGTAGTGGAGAAAATAGGTGGATGGCATGGACTTCAAAGGAATTAGATGTTGGTAGAAGGAGATGCTGGAATTGGCAGGAACCACAGACAATGTGGAAATAGGTAACTTCTGTGACAAAGGGCAGTGACTGAAGCTGAATCTTCAGAGTAGCCAAATTTCAGTAGGAGCCAGGAGATGTAGAGTATTAGAGAGAGAGAGAGATCATTAGCATGATAGAAGCCAGGGTGAAGTTCCCTTAGTGAGAGTGGAAATGACTGAATGAGATGAAGAAAATGGTGGAGCTCAAGGGCAAATAAGGTAGAAGACACAATGGTAGGGGAGATGGGGGCAATGAGAAGTAAAGCCATGGAATTGTGGGAATGAGCGGAAACTATTACGGAGAGTTAACAAGAACAGAAAATGAAGTGGAGCCACAGGAGTAGCTGAAGAGAGTGGAGAGAAAGCATTGGTGGCTTCAGGTGCGACTAATTGTGTCAATGAGCAGAGGATGGCTATGAAAGTGTGTTAGGCCAGGGGTGGGTAAGGTGTTGAGAAGGAAGACACAGCACTGCAGAGGGCAGGAGCTGGGTAAAGGACATACATGCAGTGGGGGGGCTGCACAGTTTGGCTCTGCGGCAGGCCATGTGCTTTGGAACACATAGCCTGCTGCTTCTGACCCCCTTCCCACATAACTTCTGGGGGTCAAAAGTGGCAGACAACCAAGTTACTTACCTGTAATGTGAGTTCTCCAGGGACAGCAGGATAAGTCAGCCACAAGTGGTGATGTCATCCGATGGCACCATAGATGAAAGTACTCTCAGTAGCCCAGAAGGCTTTTAGCCCTCTGGGCATGGCCAGTAGCCCCACCTCTAGATCTGCCCCTAGCTAGCCAGATCTTCCCCAGCTGAGGCGACGCCACGAGCTAGGAGGCGGATTGTAGCAGGACAGTAGACACCCCCCGCCGGGGAGGAGGGTGAGAAAGTGTGGCTGACTTATCCTACTGTCCCTGGAGAACTCACGTTACAGGTAAGTAACTCGGTTTTCTCCCAGGACAAACAGGATGAGTCAGCCACAAGTGGTGCCTCCCCAGCTACACATGCAGCAGCGGGGGTAAGGACCGGTAAGGATGACGGAGGCAGGATAGTAAGGTGCAACATAAGCAATAACGACTGTGCAACATAGCATGGAACAATTGAATTGTGCAACTCAGTATGTAAACAACGAACTGTGCAACATAGCATGCGAACAATTGAACAATAAGGTGCAATAGTGGTAATAAGGTTGCGTAACCATACAGACTGTTAGGTTTCTCTTAGGCCTGGGTAGGTAAGTATGGCCTTATCACAAGTCACAAGGGTCCAATTCTGTGTCTGGTGCCAGGGTAGTGGCTGCGGATAACACTGCGAGGCCAAATGCAGAGCCACCCTGATCCGTTTTGTGCAGGCAGTAGTGTCTGGAAGGTCTGGATGGAGGCCCACGTGGATGGAAGGTCTGGATGGAGGCCCACCAGATGTCAGGTACTGGGATGGAGCGCAAATTGGCAATAGTGGTGGCCAACGCTCGCAGGTGATGCGCCCTGACTCCTGTGGTAGGCAGTGCCTCCGCTCGTGATAGGCACAGGGAGATGCAAGAAGAAATCCAGATGGAAAGAGTCCGCTTGGATACCGGGCGGCCAGGTTTGTTTGGATCATAAGAGACAAAGAGCTGTGAACCTTTCTGTAAGGGGGAAGTCTGCTTTAGGTAGCACTGTAGGGCCCTAACGCAGTCCAGGGTGTGCAGCCTTTGCTTCTCCAGGTTGGAGTGTGGCTCGGGCTGGAAACAGGGCAGTTCAATGGTCTGATTAATGTGGAACGCTGTCGCCACCTTGGAAACAAACTTAGGGTGTATTCGCAGGCAGGCAAGGTCATGATGTAGTATGGTATAGGGCGGATAAGCCACAAGGGCGTGTAGTTCACTGATCCGCCTGGCAAAAGTGATGGCGACAAGGAAAAGTGTTTTCCAGGAGACAAACTTCAGTTCCTTTGATTGTAGTGGCTCAAAGGGCTCCTCTGTGAGCTGGTTGAGAACGACGTTCAGGTCCCATGGCGGTACAGGCTCCCGGACAGGGGGATGGAGGTTGGACTGGCCCTTCATGAAGCAGACCACAAGTGGTAGTACCGCTACTGATACGTCCCCAATACGGTGATGGAAGGCTGCTATGGCAGATAGGTGGACCCTGATGGACTGCGTCTTTAGGCCAAGTGCCGAGAGGGAGGAGAGGTATTGGAGGAGTTGAGGCACAGGGCATGAAAACGGGTCTAGATGCCGTGATTCGCATCAAGTGCTGAAGCGGCGCCATTTTAGACTGTAAGATTTCCTGGTAGACTGTCGTCGAGCCGCCAGTATGACTTGTTGGACTTCGGCTGGAAGGTTGAGGGGTGCGAGCGTTATCCTTTCAGTTTCCATGCCGATAGCGATAGCATCTCCAGGTTGGGATGGAGGATTGTGCCGTTGTCCTGTGAGAGTAAGTCCGGCCTCAGGGGTAGGCGAACGGGAGGTTCCAGAGCCAGGCGGTGTAGGTAGGGAAACCAGACCTGCCTGGGCCAGTATGGGACCACCAGAATGGCTAACGCCCTGTCTCTGACCAGGCACTGTATGGTCCGTGCAATGAGCGGAGTAGGGAGAAAGGGATAGATCAGGGGCCACTGCCCCCAGGTCACGTCGAAGGCATCTGCCACTATTCTGTGGAACGCAGGTCTCTTGGAGCAAAACAGGCGGCATTTGATGTTCTCCTGCGTCGCAAAAAGGTCGATTCATGGGCGGCCCCATTTTGTGAAGAGGGACGATGACACTTCTTCGTGGAGTGCCCACTCGTGGGGATTCAGCTGCCTGCTGAGGCGATCGGCAATAACGTTTTCCTCTCATGGCAGGTAGCATGCCTGGAGGCTGCATTGGTACGAGAGGGCCAGGTGCGTAGGGCCTCTCTGCACAGGGGCCGTGACCCAGTACCCCCTTGTTTGTTTATGTAGAACATGGTCACTTGGTTGTCGGTCTGAATCCTGACGGTCTTGCCCGTTATTAGTTCCCGGAAGGCTTGGAGTGTGTGGCGGACAGCTCTGAGCTAGAGGACGTTGATGTGCAGGGCTTTCTCCGAGACCGGCCAAGAGCCCTGAGTGTGGGTCCCGACACAATGGGCTCCCCATCCTAGAGCTGATGCATCTGTGGTCACAGTGATCTGGTGGGCAAGTGGTTGTAGACGTCTGCCCTGCGAGAGGTTCGTCGAGTGGGTCCACCAGTGGATTGCTTTGATCACCGTGGAGTCTATGGGGATTAGGGTGGACAGGGGCTGTGAGTGCTGGCACCAGTGAGAACGAAGGTGCCATTGGAGGACTCGCATGTGCAGTCTCGCAAGGGGAAGAACATGGGTGGTAGCTGCCATGTGGCCCAGGAGGCGTAGGAGGGTTCTTGCCATCGAATGCGTGGAGCTGAGTATTTGGAGAGCAAGGGTGATGATGGTCTGCATCCTGCTCCGTGGAAGGAAGGCCTTGGCCTGAGTAGTGTCTATGCAAGCTCCGATGAACTCCAGCCTCTGGACTGGAGTGAGATGAGACTTCAGATGGTTGACTAGAAAGCCTAAGGACGCGAGGAGAGTAGTGGCTTTCTTGACTGCTACCCGGAGTTCTGTGGGGGAGGCTGCAGAAAACAGCCAATCTGTATTGGTAGTGATTCCCCATGATCTGGAAGTGCAAGAATTTCCTGTGGTGAGGGTGTATGGGGATGTGAGTGTAGGCATCCTGGAGATCCAGTGAGGCTAGCCATTCTTCGGGTTTGATAAGGGGGAGGATGGAGGTCAGGGAATGCATCCTGAATTTCTCCTTGACTATGAACTTGTTGAGTTCCCGTAGGTCGAGAATGGGCTGGACACCCCCCGACTTCTTGGGAACAAGGAAATACCTGGAGTAAAACCCCATATTGATCTCGTTGGGTGGAACAGGTTCGATGGCTCTGGACGCTAGAAGGGATACTATCTCCGTGGTCATAGGGGCAAGATGCTGCGGTGGAACGTTGCTCGCAGGCGGTGAACGAAGTAGGTCTGAGGAAAATCTGATGCGATAGCCCTGCTTGATGATGGTGAGCACCCACTGGTCCGTTGTGATGTTCTCCCAGGAATGAAGGAATGCAGATAAGCATCCCCCGGTTGGCAGGGGCGGGCAGGGCGGCGAGTCAAAAGCTAGGGTTGCTTTTCGCAGATCCAGACAGGTTCTTCTGTGCGCGTTCCCGCTGTCGCGGCTTCTGCCTGTAAGGGGTTTCATAAGATTGCTGTTTGTACCGGGGCTGCTGCCACTCGTGGTACGAGTTGTATCGTTTGGGGGCTGATGAGCTCTGCGAGTTTCCCTTGCAGTAGGAATGAGGACGCTCTATACCTTCCTTGAGGGTCTGAAGAGTGGTGCAGTGCTCATGCATGTCATTGACTGTGTCCTTGACTTTGTCGCCGAAGAACGAGTCTCCAGTGCAGGGGGTGTCTGCAATCTTGTCATGTGAGTCATGCTGCAAGCCTGAAGCCCGGAGATGGCAGTTCCGGCAATCCTGGCGGCTGTCTCGAGGGCGTCGTGGGCGGCTCGGCCCTGGTGTTTCGTGCAGTCATTGAGCTCTGCCAGGGCTGTGGTGATGGCCGGCGGGGTTTCAGCGAGTTGGGCAATGGCAGTCTTGATGTTAGTCACCAGTAGGTCCTGGTAGATGGCATGTTGAAATTGGTGCGCCGCTATCCTGGCATTCAGCATGGCACCCTGATAAACCTGCTTCACTACATCGTCAAGGAGCTTGTTGTCCTTCCCCGGGGGTGCATTGATGGTGTTACGAGAAGACTTAGATCGTTTGAGGGCTGATTCCACCACAACAGATTGATGGGGAAGTTATCAAACCCAGGCAGGGGTTGAATTACATACTTAGAGTCGACTCTGCGCGGACAGGTATGGTTGGACGCCGGGGTCTGTCACATCTTGGAGAGATTGTCACGGAGGAGTTGGTGAACGGGCAGAGCAGTGATTGTCTTGGGTGTTGACGAATTTGAGCGTGCTTTGAACTTCATCGCGCTGGTCCGGGGTGTTGACCGAGGCAATGGAGAGGGATGAGACGACCTTGCGCACAAACCTGGGGTAGGTCAAGTCCTCCGGAGGGTTGGAAAGGCCCAAGGGGTTGTCAGAGGCTGGGGTTGAGAGGGAGTCTCTGTGGGACGATGCCTCTGCTTGCGAGAGCTCCTCTGCGTCGTCCTCCCCCAGTGGTATAGGGACTGTAGCCTGCAAGAGTGGCGCAGCCGCGGAGGCTGGGGTAGGCGGTTGGTTTGAAGCTAGGGTTGCTAGGGTGGAGGCCCACTGTTGTAGCATGCCTGTGAGACGTTGCAGCGTCTCCGGAGGTTTCGCTGGTGCGGGCATAGCCTGCTTGCTATCCTCCTGAGAATGTATGCTTGTCACAAGTGCAGAGGAGGGGGATGAAGGCAGAGATTCCTCTCCGCTGTGATTACTGGGAGCAGTGGAACTGGAGGAGCGCTGTGATCTTTTGTGGTAAAAGGGAGAGTCCCTATGCCGTGATCTGCTGTGTCTGCTCCTCTTGCCCCTGCCGTGGCTCTGTCGGCGGTGTGATGATCTGCGGAAGGAGGTGCTGCGCCGTATTCCGTGGCATCTGCCTCTGCGGTCCCGCCTTCTGCTCTGGCTTCGGCTCCTGCCCCGGCCCTCCGATGATTCGCGTTGGCTCCCCGAGGCTCTGCGCCGACTCCCAGAGCCTCGGCGCCGGCTATCAGAGCCTCTGTGCCTACTTCCTGTTCTGCGCCGAATGGGGGGGCTGATTCTTCGGCGCATATCGTCAGCAGACGCCTCCGTCAGCTGATAGGAAGCTGGAAGGACCGTTGCAGGAAGTCCAATGGGTGTGGAGGAGGAGGCGGCCCCAGCAGTAATGGCGTCGGAGGAAGCCACCGGAGGTAGAACGCACGTGGCTGGAGGGGCTTCTACTTCACGGCGGGAGACAGAGGCCAAGTTAGGCACGTCTCTGGCTGGAACGACAGCGTCAGCAGGTCCGGGAGCCGAGGTGCTTGACGAAGAGGTTTTCGCAGCAGCAGAAGGAGGGAGCCCGGTGGGAGAAAGGTAATCCGAAAGAGCATGCTGGCGTGATTTGAGGGCCCGGGGAGACATGCGGGCGCAGAAAGGGCCAGCAAGATGTTTTTTTATTTTACTCTCTCAACTACCTCATCTCTAAGTGAAGAAACCGGGGTTGAAGAAGTGCCAGAGGTGCTCCCGAAAAGATGGCCAACTCCGATGCCCATTGTCGTGAGTCCTCTTCGCGCACCTGTCGGCTGCGCAAGGTACTGCACTGAACTTCAATCACACTGGCCTTCTGGTTAATGTAGTTGTAGTTGCCAGTTGAAATAAGTTGTGAACAAACCGATGGTAAAGTTCAATAGGGCTTTATTTCCCTGTCCCAAATGGATTCTTCAGTTATATACAAAATAAACAGTACAACCCTCCTTGGGCATAACAAAAAGGAAAACTGTAACACAAACAGCTTTATCTTCAGCTTATAAACCAACAAACAGATATAAAAATCACAGACCTGTAGCACTCTGAACAAGGCCTTCCCTTCACTCAGGCTTCTTGTTCTTCTTTATCTGAGGGAAAATGCCTTCTCAGCTATAGAAATGCTACAGTCCATCTCTTCCACTGTATCCTGTGTTATATATGGCTCATATTGCATATTCTCCTCTGCCGGGACTAGTGCTTCACCCTCTGCCTCATGTGGGAACTTTGTAAAGAGCTCGTCTTGGTTATGACGTACTTCTGCCTCACTAGCAAGGAACTGTGGGCTATTACCACAATTGCTGAAGTCTGCTGGGTGAGAGCCTCCCCTCTGCTGATACTTAATTGGTGAGTTGAAATATTCCCTTGTCCATCTCTTAGAGGGAATTACTTCAGGCTTAGCTATTGCCCTATTCAGCTTCCTGGGAACAGCTGGGGCTTGGCACGGCAGTCTAACGTATCTCTCTGGTTGAACTATATCTGAAGGTAAAAACTCTTTTACATTCTTCTGTCTGTAATATGGGAAATGAAGCTTCTCTGCCCTCCTTCTGAAATAAGGATAAAACTGGTCAGCTGGTACTTCTTCCCTTCTGGCTTTGTCCCACTTAGGATTGCTATATTCACCTTTTCTTCCTGTGTCAAGCTGTCTGCATTCCTCACTCATACATTCACTGACCTCACACAAACTTCCATCCAGGCTTTCAGGGTAGTGATCAGACACGCTCTCTCCACAGCTTATAGCTTCCTCTTCATCCAGCCAGTTCCTCTGGTAACTGCGTTCATTCAGAGACCTAGGCTGTCTTTCTCTCTGGAACTGCACCGGTCTCTTAGCCTGCCGCTTATCCTCTCTCTTATCCTCCCTAACAGCTTGTGAGCTGTGCTTATTAAGGTGTGTTCTAGGTGCACCACCTTTCAGCTGATTAGTCTCACGTGAGCATGTCCTAGTTTCTCTCCTAGCTGGGTGTGTCTTCCTAGCTTGTGAGCTCACCGGCTCCTGTTGCCGATGGCAATCTTTTATCATGTGCTTTCTCAGCACGTCATTATTCTCTTGTTCTGCACTCATTTCTATCTCCATAGGGGTCACTACTGAGTCAGCCCTATGACAGATTCCCCCCCTTAAAACATTGCGTGTTGTCTCAGTCTTAGACGGGCAGCACGTAATGCAGCTCGGAGTATGCTGATACGGTTCTCTATAAACCGGAATGTGCCTATATTTCTCTCTGTAGATTAAATTAACTTGGGCCTCTCTCTCCTTCCAAGGTTTCAACACGTTCAAATGATAGACCTGTTTTCGTCCCCTATCATTCTCTATTAAATAGGAAACAGGCCCAACTCTTTTGACTACCGTGCCTGGTCCCTTCCAATGAGACTCAAATTTGGGCCCTGGATCTGCCACTTGGATGAGAACCTTATCCCCGACCTCTAGTTGTCTGGGTTGTGTGCCCTTGTCATAATAGCGTTTCTGACGCTGCTGACTGGCCTTAAGGTTATCTACTGAGGCCCTGGATGTCTTTTCTAAGCGTGTTCTTAAGTTGTTTAAAAATTGTGGTACCCCTACCTCTGGTATTTCGGGCTCCAACCATTCCTCTTGTAGAATATCTAGTATGCCCCTTGGGGCCCTGCCAAACAATAACTCGAACGGAGATACCCTCAAGGACGTCTGGATACGCTCCCTACAGGCGTATAATACGAATGGGAGCAAGGTGTCCCATTCTGCCATTTCTCCCTTCTTTAAACCTCTCCTCAACAAGTGTTTAATAGATTGGTTCGTTCGTTCCACTAAACCATTTGACTGTGGATGATACGCCGCAGTCTTAATGTGGCGAATGCCAAAAGCTTCCCATACTCTCGCCAGATACCGGGATACGAAGTTGCTTCCCTGATCTGTTAAGATCTCTTGGGGGAAGCCCACTTCGCAAAATAACTTCACAAGTTCTTGTGCTATAATCCTAGCGGAGATGTTCCTAAGTGGAATTGCCCACGGGAACCGCGTGGCGTGGTCGACGATTACTAGCATATATTGGTAACCCCTAGGTGTTTTGATTAGAGGGCCCACTATATCCATTCCCATACGCCTAATGGGAACCGAGATGGTCGGTAAAGGCACCATAGGTACGGCCTTTGGTCGGGTTATTGAGACCCTCTGGCAGGTAGGGCAGGAGTTACAGTACTGTTGCGTCTCCTTATATACTCCTGGCCAATAAAACCGCGCCAGTATCTGATCCAGCGTTCCCTGAACGCCTTTGTGACTACCTATTGGGTGGTCGTGCGCTAGGCGTAGAACAACAGCCTTAAAAGTTACCGCCACTACCAGTTGCTTTCGGATTGCACCAGTATAAGGGTCTATACTTTCCCTGTATAGAATGTCGTTATCTAACATGAATCTGGGAAGTATGGGTCGATCTTCTTGTGCCCACTCAAAAGCTCTTTTGAGCGCGGGGTCTGCCTTCTGTTCCTTCGGGAAAGATGGAAACTTCTGAACTAAGGCTGCAGGTACCCACGGTAACCCTTCCCCGGCCTCTAATTCTGCTCTTCCCCGGGTCCTTTTATTCCTTTCCTGGCGTTTGCTAGCTTTGGACCTTTTTCCCTCTTTATTCGGAACCTGAATTAATTCCTCATCATTGGGGAGTGTGTCCGTTTTAACCTCTTCTATCTGTTCTTCAGGCTCTTCCTTACCTTCCTCCCCCTTGGGTTCCTCTGTTCCTACAACAGATGAGGCCTGGGCTTCTGAGGTACTAATTTGGGACCTTGTCGAAACAAGGCTTGTCTTTATATCTAAGCCTTGCCTTAGTCCTCCTTTAAATGAAGGCCAATCATGCCCTAGGATAAGCTCCTGGGGTAGCCCTGGGACTACTGCCACCCATATTTCTCTTTCTATTCCCATCCCTTTAACTCGTACCTTATGTAAGGGATACTGGAGACGGGTGCCATGCACACATTCTATTGGGACTTGGTCAGTTACCTGACTTGAGGCTGCAGAATGAGATTGCTTCATGGTCTCCCAAAACTTTTGAGAGATCATGCTCTGTTCGGCACCTGTATCCATTAAAGCTAAAGCGTCTTCTCCATCTACCCGAACCTGGAGATAGATGCCCTTTGAGGATGGTTTCTCAGCTCCTGCTATAAAAACCATTTTCACCTTACAGTTTTTCTGGTAATGGCCTGTCTTTCCACATTTATAACATTGCTTACTACCAGACATCTCACCAACAGTATTATCATATACATTTTTCCTATACATCATATCTCTATCACCCTTCCTCATTTTATCAGGATTTCCATTGCCATTTACAGAGCTGCCAACCCCCTTTGCCTCATAATATGCTTCGGCCCTGTTGGCTGCCTCTTCTGAACTATGGCAATTAGAAAAATTATGGCAATTGTTCAGTTCTACTTGCGGCATTGTAGACAAGTAGGCTGCTTCCGTTGCCTGTGGTTTCTGCACGAGAGCTTTCAGTGCATCCACTAAAGGTTGCTGCTGCTCTTTCATAGCGTCCATGAAGTGACTCTGGACCTGCTGCATAAGCGCTGCTTGTCTGTCCCACTGCGCTTGCATCCAAGTCTGGACGTCGTGTGGATCCATCCCTCTGGAGTTGAACCTGCAAAAGAAAAAAAAAACACACCAAGTGCGGTACTTTTTGTGCACAGTTCCTGTCTAGGAATAGCACCCTCTTTCTCACAGTGTCCTGCTACCTTCCCACCCAGGCTACCGTTACCTGAGTTTTCTGGTAGACTTCAGCGTGTGAGAAAGATTTTCTTGTCTTTTCTGGCCGATCTGCCAGCGAACTCCACCTTAGGTAGGGGTTCTGCAAGGTTACTGCTCCTCCAGCACTGTCTTTTCCTTTGAATTTCTTCCTCTTTTCACTCAGGAAAAAATCACGTGGTAAAAAATCAATCCTGCCAACTACGCCATTATGTCGTGAGTCCTCTTCGCGCACCTCTCGGCTGCGCAAGGTACTGCACTGAACTTCAATCACACTGGCCTTCTGGTTAATGTAGTTGTAGTTGCCAGTTGAAATAAGTTGTGAACAAACCGATGGTAAAGTTCAATAGGGCTTTATTTCCCTGTCCCAAATGGATTCTTCAGTTATATACAAAATAAACAGTACAACCCTCCTTGGGCATAACAAAAAGGAAAACTGTAACACAAACAGCTTTATCTTCAGCTTATAAACCAACAAACAGATATAAAAATCACAGACCTGTAGCACTCTGAACAAGGCCTTCCCTTCACTCAGGCTTCTTGTTCTTCTTTATCTGAGGGAAAATGCCTTCTCAGCTATAGAAATGCTACAGTCCATCTCTTCCACTGTATCCTGTGTTATATATGGCTCATATTGCATATTCTCCTCAGCCGGGACTAGTGCTTCACCCTCTGCCTCATGTGGGAACTTTGTAAAGAGCTCGTCTTGGTTATGACGTACTTCTGCCTCACTAGCAAGGAACTGTGGGCTATTACCACAATTGCTGAAGTCTGCTGGGTGAGAGCCTCCCCTCTGCTGATACTTAATTGGTGAGTTGAAATATTCCCTTGTCCATCTCTTAGAGGGAATTACTTCAGGCTTAGCTATTGCCCTATTCAGCTTCCTGGGAACAGCTGGGGCTTGGCACGGCAGTCTAACGTATCTCTCTGGTTGAACTATATCTGAAGGTTAAAAACTCTTTTACATTCTTTTCTGTCTGTAATATGGGAAATGAAGCTTCTCTGGCCCTCCTTCTGAAATAAGGATAAAACTGGTCAGCTGGTACTTCTTCCCTTCTGGCTTTGTCCCACTTAGGATTGCTATATTCAACCTTTTCTTCCCTGTGTCAAGCTGTCTGCATTCCTCACTCATACATTCACTGACCGCAACACAAACTTCCATCCAGGCTTTCAGGGTAGTGATCAGACACGCTCTCTCTCCACAGCTTATAGCTTCCTCTTCATCCAGCCAGTTCCTCTGGTAACTGTGTTCATTCAGAGACCTAGGCTGTCTTTCTCTCTGGAACTGCACCGGTCTCTTAGCCTGCCGCTTATCCTAGCTCTCTTATCCTCCCTAACAGCTTGTGAACTGTGCTTATTAAGGTGTGTTCTAGGTGCACCACCTTTCAGCTGATTAGTCTCACGTGAGCATGTCCTAGTTTCTCTCCTAGCTGGGTGTGTCTTCCTAGCTTGTGAGCTCACCGGCTCCTGTTGCCGATGGCAATCTTTTATCATGTGCTTTCTCAGCACGTCATTATTCTCTTGTTCTGCACTCATTTCTATCTCCATAGGGGTCACTACTGAGTCAGCCCTATGACACCATCAAACTTGTCTCCGGTGCCTCGGTAAGGAGTATCCCGTGGCAAGGCAGAAGACGAAGACTGGCTAGCTAGGGGCGGATCTAGAGGTGGGGCTACTGGCCATGCCCAGAGGGCTAAAAGCCTTCTGGGCTACTGAGAGTACTTCTGTCTATGGTGCCGTCGGATAATGTCACCACTTGTGGCTGACTCATCCTGCTTGTCCTGGGAGAACATATGTGCCGAATTACATGGCCTGCTACCCACAGGGATCTGCTGCCTAGTGGAATGGATGGTCCTGCTCACCAAGCAGGTAGGGTTGCCAACTGACTCCAGATGCGCCCGACATGCTTGATCCAGTCCTAGATTTACCCCACTGCATGCAGGGACATTGCACTCCATAAGAAAAGCAAGACTACATGTCCCTGCATGCAATGGTTAAATCCAGGACTGGATCAAGCCTGTCTGGCGCATCTGGAGCCAGTTGGCAACCCTACAAGCAGGAAAGAGTGGTAGATGCAAGTCTATTAGAGGCGAGGACAGTATCTAAATTCAAGAAATCATGGGACAACATAGATCTCCAAGAGGAACTATAGTACTTGGTATGGAACGGCAGACGGGATAGGCCAGATGATCTTTTTGTTTCGTTAAATGTTCAGAGTTAGCGTGCTTTTGGGCAGATAATTAGTTTCGACGTCTTTTATATAATTCTTTTTAAGTTCCCTTGGGTTAGTAGGAATAAAACATGAACCCTTCCTACCACAATTGCCGATCTATTGTGTCAAGAACTGTTGCTGGAGGGAGAAGAAGCAAACCTACGTCTCCCCAGTCTGGCTTTATGCGTGTCACCCCTTAATGAAGTTACGGCTGTCTAACTAGTAAAACGCTCTCTGGATTTGTACCTAAAGGGGTTAAAGTGCAATCAAATTATATGAAAATTGGCTACTGTAATCCCTGGGTTTCTGTGCTGCTTATTGCCTCTCCCAGGGGTTCCATGCCTGACGCGGCGGCAGATTTTTCTGCTTTAGCTGCTCTTTGCCAGGATAAGACGCGTTGAGCTGCTTAGTTGCAGTCTCCTGTTTTGGGAAACGTAGCCATTAGTTTGGAGCCAGCAACGCCCTAAGCCACA
This sequence comes from Ichthyophis bannanicus, assembly GCA_033557465.1. NCBI lineage: Eukaryota > Metazoa > Chordata > Amphibia > Gymnophiona > Ichthyophiidae > Ichthyophis > Ichthyophis bannanicus. Next base: position 45,647,398 of record CM066045.1, on the reverse strand, counting down.
GGCGGGGGAGGCAGCCCTCGCTCTTTCGGTAGTTTCTCTGTTACATAGTCTGAGAATGACTGGACGGACATGGAATCACTGACGAATGAACCAATCGTCGCATAGTCCCTTACTCCCTTTCCTGCCTGCAGCGATCTAAAGCTGTTTACAAGCGAAACCGCTGGTGTTTGCAAGGTGAAACCGAGCAGTAATTGCAAAGCAGCAGGCGATCTTCCGAAGCAATTGCTCAGCCAGAAAAGATGGGGCAAGGGAACAAATGTGATGCAGTGCTGCAGTGCGAGGAATTAATACTTACGGAAAGCACCAAGGAGAACTGCCAAATTTACCACAGTAAGAGAATTTTCTCTGACTCCTATATCTATCTCTACACTTGAAATCTCTCGGCAATCCAGGCCCAGATCTCTGCCTGACATTGCTGCTTGAATGTCTCATCGCCGCTTAAAATTGAAGGTGGCTAAAACTGAGCTGCTTATTTTTTCCCCAAACCCTTCTCTCCCTTTACTCATTTCTCAATCTCTGTCGATAACTCTCTAATCTAGGTCATAAGTACCTAGCAGTTTTCCAAAATGATACAGGTTCCACAATGCTTATATTGGGTCAAGCAGTGATATCCCGGGTCCCTTTTTAATAATGGTTTATGGACCTTTCCTCCAGGAACTTGTCCAAACTTTTTTTAAAACCCAGCTACACTAACAGCTTTTACTACATCCTCCAGTAACAAATTCCAGAGTTTGATTACAAGTTGAGTGAAAAAATATTTTCTCTTATTAGTCTTAAATAGTTTACCCTGTAGCTTCATTGCATGTCCCCTAGTCTTTCTATATTCTGTGATGTAAACAATCGATTTACGTTTACCCGTTCTACTTCATTCATTAATTTATAGACCTCTATCATATTTCCCCTCAGCCGTCTTCTTTCCAGATTGAAGAGCCCTAGCCTTTTTAGCCTCCCTTCATAGGGGTATCCTTCCATCCTCTTTACCATTTTGGTGGCTCTTCTCTGTACCTTTTCTAGTAACGCTATATCCTTTTTTAAGATACTGCGACCAGAATTGTACATAATACTGAAGGTGCAGTCGCACCATGGAGCGATACAGAGGCATTATAATATCCTTTGTTTTATTTTCTATTAATTTCCTTATGATACCTAGCATTCTATTTGCTCTCTTGGCCACTGCACACTGGCTGGAGAGTTTTAACATGTTATCCACGATGACACCTAAATCTTTTTCCTGGGTGGTGGTTCCTAATGTGTAACCTTGCATTGTGTAACCATAGTTTGTGTTTTTCTTTCCTAGGTGCATAACTTTGCACTTGTCCACATTAAATTTCATCTGCCATTTGGATGCCCAGTCTTCCAATGTATCAAGATCCTCTTACAATTTTCTATAGTCCTCATGGGTTTTAACAACTTTAAATAGTAACATGGTAAATGACGGCAGATAAAGACCAGCATGGTCCATCTAGTCTTCCGTGCAGGACACCCCTGTATGTTGAGAAATTAGTTAGTTAAGTTTATTTTGATGTTATCAGATTGCTGTAAAGGGATCCACTGTGTCTATCCCATGACATTTTGTCACTGTATTTGCCCCCAACACTTCCATCGGGAGGGCATTCCAAGCATCCACCACCTTTTCAGTGCCTTTCAATTTATCCCCTTGCAGCTTTGTTATGCCCTCTAGTTTTACAGCTTCCCCGTCTTTGGAAGAGGTTTGTTTGTTCATTTATTTCTCTTTAAATATTTAAAGGTCTGAATCATATCTCCCCTGTCCCTCCTCTCCTCCAGAGTGTACATACTTAGGTCTTCAAGTCTCTTCTCAAAAGGCTTCTGATGCAGGCTTCGTGTCATCTGCAAATTTGATAACCTCACTCGTTGTTCCCTTTTCCAGGTCATTTATGAATATGTCAAAAAGCAGCGGACCCAGCACAGATCCCTGGAGTACTCCACTATTAACCTTTTTCCATTGAGAAAATTGGACATTTAACTGTACCCTCTGCTTTCTATCTTTTAACCAGTCCCTGATCCACAATAGTACACTGCCTCCTATCCCATGAGTTTTTAGTTTTGCCAAAAGTCTGAGGGACCTTGTCAAAGACTTTCTGAAAGTCCAAATACACTATATCAACAGACTCACCTTTGTCTACCTGTTTATTCACACTTTCAAAAAAACATAACAGATTAGTAAGACAAGATCTTCCTTGTCTAAAGCCATGTTGGCTGTCTTCCATTAGGCCATGACTATCTACATGCTGAGTAATTTTGTTCTTTATGATGGTTTTTACCATTTTCCCGGTTCTGATGTCAGGCTCACCAGTCTAGTTTCCCGGATCACACCTGGATCCCTTTTTAAAAATTGGTTCGATTCCCACTAGCACTCCTTGTCGCCATGGGCAAGTCACTTAATCCTCCATTGCCTCAGAAGAAAGGCCTGGCAATCTACTTCCGGTGACACTGCCAAGAAAACCCAGGAGCTTCTGGGTCACCAGGAGTCAGGACTGACTCGAAGGCACACATTGCATTTTTGTCACATTAGCGATCCTCCAATCTTCAGTTATTACAGATGATTATAATGATAGTTCACAGATTACTAATTATAGGTCTGCAATCTCATTTCAGTTCTTTCAACACCCTTGGATGTATACCATCCGGTCCAGGTGATTTGCTACTCTTCAATTTATCAAAAAGTTGTAATACATCTTTCCAGTGTATCAATATTTCTTTCAATTCTTCCACAGTATCAACTTTAAATAACGCTTCAGTCATGGGTAACATCCCTACATCTTCCTTAGTAAAGACTGAAGCAAAGAATTTATTCAGTCTCTCCGCTATAGCCTTGTCCCCTCTTACTGCCCCTTTTACCCCTCCTATCATCTAGTAGTCCAACTGACTCTCTCATAGGTTTTTTTCTATGAATGTATTTGAAAAAGTCTTTATTACTCGTTTTTGCTTCCACTTCAAGTTTCTTCTCAAATTCTCTTTGCCTGCCTTATCAATGCCTTGCATTTAACTTGCCAGTGCTTGTGCTGTATCCCATTTTTATCATTTGGCTCTTTTTTCCTTTACCTGAAAGATGCTTTTTTGGCAGCAACAGCCTCTCTGACCTCACCTTTAAACCATACTGGCAGTTTTTTGGACTTCCTTCCACTTTTCTTAAAGCATGGAATACATCTGGTCTGGGCTTCCAAGATAGTATTTTTCAACAACACCCAAGCTTGATGTAAGTCTTTAACCTTTGCAACTGCTCCTTTTAGTTTTTCTTAACTATTTTCCTAATTTTATAATAGTCTCCCTTTTGAAAGTTAAAAGGTAGTACTGTGGATTTCCTTACCATTCCTCCTCCAATAATTAAATCAAACTCGATCATGCTATGATCACCATTGCCAAGTGGTCCCAACACCATTATCTCTTGCACCAGATCTGGTGTTCCACTAACGACTAAGTCCAAAATGGCTTCCCTTCTGGTCGGTTCATGAACCAGCTGCTCCCAGAAGCAGTCATTTATTTCATCTAGAACCTTTATCTTCCTAGCATGTCCCCCGTGACACTGACCCAGTCAATACCGGGGTAATTGAAATCACCCATTATTATTACTGTTCTGTAACTTTTGTTAGCTTCCCTGATTTCTTTGAGCATTTCTTCATCCATTTGTTCATTCTGGTCAGGCGGTCGATAGTACAACCCCACTGCCATCGCCTTCCCCTTTTTACATGGAATTTCAATCCATAGAGAGGGCATTGAGTCACAAAGGATTAAAGTTCTACAGGAAACAAAATTTGCTGTAGAATTTCTAACATGGAGCGCAAACCCTTTGTACCCAGGTATCAGTGTCCCACTGGTTGTCCTCCTTCCACCATGTCTCTGAGATACCAATCATATCTAACTTCTCATTTAGGGAGGAGTGGCTCAGTGGTTGGGACAGGTTACCTCAGTCCGGAGGGCTGGGGGTTCAATTCCCGCATGGGGACAAGTAACCTCAGGCCGGAGGGAATGGGATCTCTTGTCCCATGGCCGCTCCTTGTGGCCTTAAGTAAGCCACTTAACCCTCCATTGCCTTAGATTGTGAGCTCTGCAGGGACAAGGGAATAAAAAAAAGTACCTGCTAATATATACATGTAAACCACTCTGATGCGTAAGTAAAGGGCGGTATATCAAATACCTAAACTATAAACCATAACTCTCCCATCTTATTTTTTAGACTTTTAGCATTTGCATACAAGCATTTTAGACTGTATTATATTCATATTAATCTGGTTATCAGGCAGGGGTAATTTGGAATCTTTAAGCAGTGTCTGCTCTGTACTCAAGGGCATTTGGGCTACCTTTGTCTTTATTGGAACCTCTCTGCTGATGTGTTGTCTGTCTTGACTAGACTATAAGCTCAGATGAGTAGGGACTGTGTTTTACATGTGTCTGTGGTACACTATGTATGCTGTGTAGCACTATAGAAATATTCAGTAGTAGTAGAACTCTCTCTGATCTGATCTCAGGGGAGGAAGTGGGAGTTGCTTGCCCCTCACGCTCCACCTGCCGAGGCACAATCGGGGCTCTCCTGCTCTCATTAAAATGACGCATGCTCCAGGTGTGCCTGTGGGCCTCACCAGAGAGCCCTTTGGCATGGCCCTTAGGTTGGGCACTTGGAGCAGCACACATCACCTCAAATCTTTGACTGCAGCCAATCCGGAGATGTAAATACAGTCTAAATACTGTAACTGCACCTAGACACTCAAGAAAATACCTACTCCAAACTGTCTACACAAACGGGGCTTTAACTGTAATTTTCAGTCATCTATTCTAAATAGTTGTTACTGCAGAATTATTACATACTCACCTAAGATAACTTGCTAACTTACCTGAAATTGAACCTGACTCAATCTCTAAATGCTCTAATTTGTATACCAATATTACAGAATATGGTAATCAATCTGATCTGTTACCAAACTCAATCTATATTAACTGTAATTGCAACCTTCTATCCTGATTTTTCCTCTGAATATCCTTTAATTGAATTTATTACCTCACTTCTGTGTCACTGATCTTCCAACTTCACATTAAATATCTCTCAATTACATTTAACCACTGAGCTACATACAGCCACTACCTGTGCCACACTCTTGCAACAACCACTTGAACAAGAATAACTAGATCAACTAGAACAAACAGAACATTATTTAGAAGAACTAGAAAAACAACTTGAACAAAAACAGCTGGGTCAACAGCAACTAGAACAGAAACTAGACCAACAACTAGAACAAACAACTTGACCAACTAGGACAACAACTAATCTAGAACAAAAACAACAAAAACTAGAACAAATAGAACAACAAGTTGATCATCCACAACAACTTGAACACAACAAATAGATGAACTAGAACAAGAATAATTAGAACAAGCAGAACAAACTAGAACAAGAAGAACAACTAGAACGAACTGGAACAAGAGCAGCAACAACTAGAACAATAACTAGAAGAACAACAACATGTAGAACAGCAGAAACTATAACAGGAACAAATAAACAAACTAGAACTACAACAATTACATCAACTAGAACAATAGCAACTACAACAAACTAGAATAGAACATCATTAACATCTAGAACAACTGGAAAAACAACAACTAGAACAGCTAGAGGAACAACAGCTAGAACAGAAACAACTAGACCAACTAGGACAACAACAACTAGATAATCTAGAATAACTAGAACAGTAACAACTAGAACAATAGATCATCTACAACAACTGGAACAATACAAATAGATAAACTACAACTGGAACAGCAAGGAGAATAATTAGAACAACAACAAGCATAACGACAACAGGAACAACAAACATAAAACAACAACTAGAACAAGTAGAACAACAACTAGAACAAGAGCCGCAACAACAACAGCTACAACTTATAGAACAACTAGAACAAAAGCTAGAACAGGAACAAATAGACAAACTAGAACAACAACAACTACATAAACTAGAACAATAAACTACAAGCAGAACAACAAACTAGAAGAAATAGAACAGCTAGAAGAACAACTAGAACAAAAGTGACCAACTAGAATGAACTAGAATAACTAGAAGAAATAGAACAGCAGCAATGACAACTAGAACAATAATAGCAACAGCAACAAATAGAACAACTAAAACAACAATATCAACTAGAACACCACCTAGAACCAGTAGAACATCTAGAAGAACTGGAACAAAAATCAATTACAACAACAACTAGAATAACAACCGCTCGAACAACAACAACTGGAACAACAAGAACAAATACAACACCACTAGAACAACTAGAACAATAACTACAATAAAAGCTAGAAAAACAACAACTAGAACAATAAACTAGAACAACAAAAATAAGAACCACTGAACAACAACAATATCAACTAGAACATCTGGAACTACAACATCAACTATAACAACAAGAACAACAATGATAACAACTAGATTGAACTAGAACAACAACTAGGACAAATAGAACAACAACTAACAACTAGAACTGAAGACTGGAGGATCGCCAATGTTACGCCAATTTTTAAAAAGGGTTCCAGGGGTGATATGGGAAACTACAGACCGGTGAGTCGGTCAGTACTGGAAAAAATGGTAGAAACCATCATAAAGAGAAAAATTACTGAACATGTAGATAGTCATGGCTTAATGGGAGACGGCCAACATGGCTTTAGGCAAGGAAGATCTTGTCTTAATAATCTGTTATGTTTTTTTGAAGGTGTGAATAAACAGGTAGACAAAGGTGTGCTGGTCGATATAGTGTATCTGGACTTTCAGAAAGCCTTTGACAAGGTCCCTCATCAGAGACCTTTGGCAAAACTAAAGAGTCAGGGATAGGAGGCAGTGTACTATTGTGGATCAGGAACTGGTTAAAAGATAGAAAGCAGAGGGTAGGGCTAAATGGCCAATTTTCCCAATGGAAATCAATTCCACCCAAGGGAGATGCTATTGGGTGTTGTGGGGAGGTAAGGGGTAGGGAGATGGGGATTTGTTAAGTGTGAAGCTTAAGTTGGTGGCAAGGGTGGCAGTAGCCTGGTGATGGAAGGAGGGAAAGGGTCCTACTCAGGCGGATTGGTACTTAAAAATTGAGGAGGCTGTGAGATTTGATGTTAACCTACCGCTTGAGGGGGAAGGAATGGGTCTTTCATAAGATTTGGGATCCCTATCTGAAGGAGGGGCTGGGGCGTCCCTCCTGAGAAGGAGGGGGGCTTGAAAACAGACCCACGGAAGTGGGCCTTGGGGAAAACCTGTGTAAAGGAGGAGGGAAACAGCACAGGCATCAGGTTGTGTTTTTGTTTAAGTTTGTGTATTTGAGTTATGGGATAGTAAGGGTAGTAGTCATATGTACATGATACAGGAGATAAGGATGTGAAAGGAATATGAAGGGATGTGGGAGGTAACTATGGATGGGTGGATTAGGAGGAAGGAGGTAGAGGTAATATTGTGAAGGGGAATTTATGTAACTGGAGAAAAATGTGAATTGTATGCAAATTCCTTTGTTTCACAAAGTTTAATATAAAAAAAAGTTACAAAAAAAAACCCACTTAAAGGAAAGGAGGAGCCATATTTACTCTCAGGTGCAGCTGTTTATCCTCATCAGGCATACATTAAGGACCTGAGATTAATTAAGCTTCAGGTGAACAAAGTACATTAAACGTATTAGGTCTAGTTTTATTAGTATAAGTATCCTCAGCAACACCTAGTAAGTAAAGAACTTAAGTATCTAAACACAACCTAAACTAAAATGTCACATGTATGATTTTCTCTCAGTTGGTGAGGGTCTTACGTGTGCACTAGGTGCAAGGAGCTCTTAGCTCTCAAGGAACGAGTCTCATCTCTGGAGGCTAGAGTAGCAGACTTGGAGGACATAAGACAGAGAGGTACATAGACAAGACCTACAGGGATATAGTCCTGACGCCCCACCTCCAGTCTGGCAGCATCCCTTTTGCTATGGAGGAGAGAGGTCATGTGACAGGAGAGCATCACCCTGGTGTGACAGGAAGTGATCCTGTAGCTAGGGCCTGTCCTCCAGGTGATGTAAAACCCTCTCGCAACGAGGAAGTTTCTCCAGGGCCATGTGCTCATGAGGGAAGGGTTAGGACAGCCGTTACAGTTGGTGATTCGATCATTAGGCATGTTGATAGCTGGGTGGCTGGTAGACGTGAGGATCGCCTAGTAACCTGCCTGCCTGGTGCGAAGGCAGCGGACCTCATGCGCCACCTAGATAAGGTCTTAGATAGTGCTGGGGAGGAGTCTGCTGTCTTGGTACATGTCGGTACCAAAGACATAGGAAAATGTGGTAGGGAGGTTCTGGAAGCTAAATTTAGGCTTTTAGGTAGGAAGTTGAAATCCAGAACTTCCAGGGTAGCATTCTCCGAAATGCTTCCAATTCCACATGCAGGACCCAAAAGGCAGGCAGAGCTCTGGAGTCTCAATGCATGGATGAGACAATGGTGCAAGGATGAGGGTTTTGAATTTAAGGACTGGGGCACATTCTGGGGAAAGGAGGGGCTCTTCCAAAGGGATAGGCTTCACCTTAACCGGGATGAAACCAGGCTGCTGGCATTAACCTTTAAAAAGGAGAGAGAGCAGCTTTTAAACTAGATAATAGGGGAGAGCCGACAGTGGCCCAAGAGCGCATGGTTCAGAACAATGTATCCTAGAAAGATACTACCAAAAGAATGAAGTTAGGGCATATCAGCAGAGAGGTTCCAATAAAGACAAAAGTAGCCCAAATGCCCTTGAGTTTGGAGCAGACAGAGCTTAAAGATTCCAAAGTACCCCTGTCTACTGATAGCCAGATTAATATGAATAAAATACAGTCTTTAAAATGCTTATATGCAAATGCTAGCAGTCTAAAAATAAGATGGGAGAGTTAGAATATATTACACTAAATGAGAGATTAGATATGATTGGTATCTCGAAGACATGGTGGAAGGAGGACAGCCAGTGGGACACAGCAATACCTGGGTACCAACTATATCGCAATGATAGAACTGATCAAATTGGTGGAGGGGTTGCACCCTGTTACAGAGGGCATTGAGTCAGAAAGGATTAAAGTTTTGCAGGAAACAAAATTTGCTGTAGAATCTCTATGGATTGCAATTCCATGTAAAAAGGGGAAGGTGATGACAGTGAGGTTGTGCTATCGACCGCCTGGCCAGAATGATCAAATGGATGATGAAATGCTCAAAGAAATCAGGGAAGCTAACAAAATTTACAGCACAGAAATAATAATAGGTTTTAAATTATCCCGGTATTGACTTGGCAATAGTGATCATAGCATGATTCTGTTTGATTTAATTAATGGAGGAGGAGGGATGGTAAGGAAATCCACAGTACTACCTTTTAACTTTCGAAAGGGAGACTATGATGAAATGAGGAAAATATTAGGAAAAAACTAAAAGGAGCAGTTCCAAAGGTTAAAGACTTACATTATTTATTTATTACAGTCTCTTCTATACAGCGCTATTCGACACCAGTGCGGTTTACATGTAACAGAAAAGCATATACGACACAGGGCTCTGCATCACATTTACAATGAACAGATGTTTAAACTTGGATAACAACTGGGGTAAACTATTGACATATAGGTTATAACTATTTACATATCGGCAACATGTCGCCTATCCCATCAAGTCAAATCGCAGCTTGGGTGGTGTTTAAAAAATATTATCTTCGAAGCTCAGACCAGCTGTATTCCACGCTTGAAGAAAAGTGGAAGGAAGTCCAAAAAACTGCCAGCATCGTTTAAAGGTGAGGTCAGAGAGGCGGCTATTGCCAAAAAAGCGTCTTTCGGGAAATGGAAAATAGAGCCAAATGACAAACTGGAAACAGCACAAGCACCGGCAAGTTAAATGCAAGGCATTGATAAGGCAGGCAAAGAGAGAATTTGAGAAGAAGCTTGCTGTGGAAGCAGAAACACGTAATAAAGACTTTTTCAATTACATTCATAGCAAAAAAACCTGTGAGAGAGTCAGTTGGAACATTAGATGATAGAGGGTAAAAGGGGCACTAAGAGGGAACAAGGCCATTGCAGAGAGACTGAATGAATTCTTTTATTCAGTCTTTACTGAGGAAGGTGTAGGGATGTTACCCATGCCTGAAGTGGTATTTAAAGTTGATACTGCGGAAGAATTGAAAGAAATATCGATACACCGGGAAGATGTATTACAACTATTTGATAAACTGAAGAGTAGCAAATCACCTGGACCAGATGGTATACATCCAAGGGTGTTGAAAGAACTGAAATATGAGATTGCAGACCCACTGTTAGTAATCTGTGAGCTATCAATAAAATCATCTGTAATACCTGAAGATTGGAGGATGGCCAAAGTAACGCCAATTTTTAAAAAGGATTCCAGGGGTGATCTAGGAAACTACAGACTGGTGAGCCTGACGTCAGTACCGGGAAAAATGGTAGAAGCCATAAAGAAAAAAATTACTGAACATGTAGATAGTCATGGCTTAATGGGAGACAGCCAAAATGGCTTTAGACAAGGAAGATCTTGTATCTGTTATGTTTTTTTGAAGGTGTGAATAAACAGGTTGACAAAGGTGTGTCGGGTGATATAGTGTATCTGGACTTTCAGAAAACCTTTGACAAGGTCCCTCATCAGAGACGTTTGGCAAAACTAAAAAGTCATGGGATAGGAGGCAGTGTACTATTGTGGATCAGGAACTGGTTAAAAGATAGAAAGCAGAGGGTAGGGTCTAAATGGCCAATTTTCCCAATGGAGAAAGGTGAAGAGTGGAGTACACCAGGGATCTCTGCTGGGTCCCCTTCTTTTTGACATATTCATAAATGACCTGGAAAAGGGAATAACGAGTGAGGTTATCAAAATTGCAGAGGACACAAAACTATTTAAAGTTGTTAAAACCCATGAGGATTGTGGAAAACTGCAAAAGGATCTTGATAAATTGAAAGACTGGGCATCCAAATGGCAGATGAAATTTAATGTGGACAAGTGCAAAGTTATGCAGCTAGGAAAGAACAACCCAAACTATGGTTACACGATGCAAGGTTCCACATTTGGAACCACCACCCAGGAAAAAGATTTAGGCATCATTGTGGATAACATGTTAAAACCCTCCGACCAGTGTGCAGTGGTGGCCAAGAGAGCAAATAGAATGTTAGGTATGATAAGGAAAGGAATGGAAAATAAAACAAAAGATATTATAATGCCTCTATATCGTTCCATGGTGAGACCACACCTTGAATATTGTGTGCAATTCTGGTCGTTGTATCTTAATGCTATATTCTTTTTATTAGAAAAGATTCAGAGAAGATCACCAAAATGGTAAAGAGATGGAAGGATACCCCTATGAAAAGAGGCTAAAAAGGTTAGGGCTCTTCAACCTGGAAAAGAGACGGTGTCATGAGGCTGGAGCTAGAGAAGAAACAGTGTTGAAGAAAACTCCTGATTTTCATGGAACTCAGAAAAGGCAGAGAGCGCAGTTCCAGCGCAGCTCAGCCAGAGGGTTCATGAACAATTACACAGTACCTGAAGCAACGTGCTCTAGTATTGATCACATTAGTAATAAGCAGTTTCACCTGTCCTCAAACTCAGAACGTGCAACCCAGAAATCCCTTTATAAAGGAAACCAGATGATCAGTGAAGGAGGAACAGGAAGAGGAACCGGCAGAGGCGGTGGCAAGAGCAAGATCCAGAGAGGCAAGAGCGAGGTCAGAAGGACCGGCAGCAGGAGCAGTGAGAAGCCTGGAACAGGAAAGCTTCCAGGTGCAGCCAACTCAAGGAGACAGAATCCAAAAGAGGTATACTTAAAGGGTCCAGAGAGGCCAAAGGTATTGGAACGGAGTCCAAAGCCAAGCAAACCAAAGAAGCAGCTTGCCTGATGAAAGCAGCTCTCCTACCCCAAATAAGTCTCCTATGCTAAACCAGAAAGGCACAAGGAAAGGAGATTCCTTCTACAGGGATACTTTTGCCCAGAAACACAGTGGAAATCCACGTCAGGTTTTCCTGGTAACTCTGATTGTAGAGCAGTGCACAGAACAGCTTGTCAGCCTGAGAAGCTACGTCGCAAGCTGAGTCCTGGGTGTGGCAGCCTACAGAAGCCAAGGTATGAAAAGCCTTTCATTATAAGGGAAAGTTTAAGTGATGAAAACCTTATGCAAATAGATAAGCCTCAAAGTTAGAAGTAAAGCTAACTTTTTAAAAGCACTTCCCAACAGTGTGCTAAGGACGTTGTATAAGAACCCCTGTGAGGAGTTAACAGATACTGAAGACAGTCATAGCATTGAAGAAGATAGTGACCCAGAGTCAATGGACTTTGATTGTGAAACCAGTGTTCCCATTCCTCAGAGTGAACCAATGGAATGTAACCATTTGTTTCCCGATGTTAATTTCTATTGATTTGAAAGAAGTCTTAACCCAGATAAACAGTTAATTGTGAAGCATACAACCCTTAACTGTTTATATAATGGTGGAACCTTTTTGTTAGAGGAAACAATTACTTTCATTTTTTTTTGTGTGTCTTATTGAACCTAAGCGTTGACCGGGGAAATAAAGCCTTATTAGCCTACACTTTGGCGTAGATTGTCTTTATAAGGAGTTCTGCACTACAAGGACCAGAATCCTCCTGGTCCTTCAGCTCAACCACTCCTTAAAATAAATTAAATGTCACCGGACGCCCTTATTTCCTACGCCAGTAGGGGCGCCTGTGGACAACGGCTGAGGGGAGATATGATAGAAGTCTATAAATTAATGAACGGAGTGGAACGGGTAAATGTAGATCGATTGTTTACGTCATCGGAATATAGAAAGACTGGGGGACATGCAATGAAGCTACAGGGTAAACTATTTAAGACTAATAAGAGAATATTTTTTCACTCAACGTGTTATCAAACTCTTGAATTTGTTTCTGGAGGATGTAGTAAAAGCTGTTAGTGTAGCTGGGTTTAAAAAAAGTTTGGACATGTTTGGATATCAATGCTTGACCCAGTACAAGCATTGTGAAACCTGTGTCTTTTGGGGAAACTGTTAGGTACGTATGACCTAGACTGGCCACTGTTGGAAACAGGATACTGGGCTTGATGGATCTTGGTTTGTCCCAGTATGGCATATGTTATGTTTTTATGTTCTTAGTTTCCTTTTTGTTGCTCTTTTTATTTAACTGCCATTATAGTGCACTAACATGGCTATCAAACTGCTTTGTTTAACAGGCACTAAGCAACCCACCGTGGACCACAACCTGTTTTCACTGCGACAGCGACTCCTTCAGGCAGTATTCTGCCTTTTTATTCACATTTCAAAAATCCTCTATGGTGCACCTGGCCTTTTTGGATGAGCTCCAAGCGCAGCTTCCTAGCATGTCCCGAGGTCCCAGAGCATGGAACTGACCTAGAGTAGGTGATTAAGCCATCTCTTGCTAACAAAACATGCAGGGCCTGCCCGTCCACTACACAGCTGCCTAGGGCAGCAGACCTCTGTGGGCAGCACAGACTCGCGGCAAGCCATGTGCTTCAGCACACATGTCTTGGCACCCTGAGCTGCACTGTTACCACTGATTCTGGTGTTTGGGGGGGGTCCAGGACAGCTAGGGCTTCTGCCCGGGGCAGCAGAAACGCTTGGGCTGGCCCTGGAAACAAGTTCAGTGTCATCGAGTTGGTGTAGACTCATGGTGACTCTGGAGAGTTGTCTTAAAGTGTCTTCAGTTTTCAGTCAGGCCGCTCATTGTTCAGAGTGGCATCCATAGCTTCTGTTATTGTATTGATCCATCTTATTGTCAGCCTTCCTTTTTTGAGTTGAACTTTAACTTTGACAAACACATAAACCTGTAAAGATCCTAGATATTTTAGCATAATTTCCCAGTTATTTTCTTTTCTGAGCACTGAGACTGTTGAAGCTTGGAGAACCAAGTTCTAGAAATCCCACCACTACCACTGTCAAACACACATTTTTTTTAAACTATTTGCATAATATATTTTCCCTTCATATATTTTCAGACTTTTGCAGCTCCTCTGTCTCCCCACACTCCTTGGGAACTCCACTCTTCTGGCAAATCCTTTTTATCTCTGCCCTTCTGTTCCACTACCCACTCCAGACTCCATTCCTCCCCACTTTGATGCACTAGATGCCTGGAATACAGTGCCTGAGTCAATATGTCAGAGTCCATCCAGGCTGAGAACTCATCTCTTCTGCCAAAACCTCAAACCTTCTACTATGCTCATTATATTATAGAATTATGTTGTATATAGTTTCCCTGTTATGGCCCAAGTTATAGTTACCTAAGTTATATATGGTTATTGCACTAAATCTGTTCTATTTAATTCTAATTGTGATTGCTCATAAGATTGTTCTATGTAAGTTACTATGTTATCTAACTTGTTCTATGTAAGTTCTGTTCCTGTTCCCTGTAAACCGCACTGAATGATAAATAGCGTGGTATATAAAACCAAAAAATAAATAAAATCTCTTGGAGGCTGCTTTTGGATCTTGATCCCCCCTCCCCATGTATATTTTAATGCTTCCCCTTAAGAATACCCTAGTCCTCTGTTGATCATTTTGTCTATCTTAGACTGTAAATCCTGTGAGGCAGGATGTTTCTTACACGTGTACTGTATGTGCACAGCTCTGTGTATATGCCTAGTAGTAAATAAGTAGTGCTAGTAGTATTGTAATACCACATTTCCTTCAGTGTTTGCTTATGGTTCACATACATGTTTACTAATACAAAATTGAAATTTCTCATATCTATATGTTGATGCATATCCAAATCTTCATACAGCAATAATAAACATACAATTTAAAATGGAAGGAAAGAACTGCAGTGTTATCCAGCCATAACAACCTCTTAGCTTCCTAACATCATAAGTCATAAAAAGTCTTCCTTAACATGCCCATTTCAAATTCAAAAAGCAGAATAAATATGCTTATCTGGCAAGTTTCTGGGATGTTGGGTCCATACACTCTACGCTGTCAGCTGTTTGCTGTAGCTGTGTCAGGGAGTATAGAGTCACATCCACAGATTTTTCTCACATTCATGTCTTCCTTCGACACGTGTGACATCTCTGTGACCTTCCGATGATCCATGCATGAATTAGATTGTGATTATAGAATTAAATGCCTAAGTAGATTTCCTTATCTTTCCAAACCCTGATATGACGTTAAGGCAGGAATAAAAATGAGAAGGAAATAGAATGAAGAATGCTGTGTTTCAGAAGACTATTTCGTACTGATATCACCCTTGTATAATTTCTCAGCCTTATTTTCCTCACTTAATTTTATTTAAATCTACTGACTAGTGGAACCAGGTTGATGATTCATGCTGGGTGCCTAGGGCAGAGATAGCAGGATCTGTAACACAAATTAATGATCCCATTTATTTGTGAAGGAGCTGGGTTAGGTGTCACATTAGCAGTTCATGTGCAGTAACTGTCTGCCTCCACCTTAGTTGTGTGGGGTGGGCAGAAACTACAGCTTAGAGTTAACAGGGAGATAGTTACTGTGTGTTAACGTGGTGCAGTTAAGGCAGTGGTTCCTAAACTGGGGGTCACAGAAACACGGCCATTTCCCCTAATCTCTGGACTTTCACTGTGCCCTATCAAAGCAGTGGCAGTCTCAAGTTGGCATGTGGCCTCTGAGCCAGTGAACATTCATGGGTTCGTGCCCTCTCCTGGGTAAACTTCCCACTAGACTGGAAACCTATGCTGAGTACTGGGGTCTGTGTACACTGACACAAGGAACCTTGTACTGATTGCCTCTGCTTTCTGCTTTAGATGAGAGGAGGGGAAGGAAGCTGGGGACCGGCTATTTTTTATTTCATCATCTGGGGTCATGTGAATTTTCATTTGCTAAAATGGGATCATATGGGCTAAAAGTTTGGAAAGGTTAAGAACTTTCCTCTGCATTAATTGACTGAGAAACTACTGGGAATTCTCCGGAGCAGTTTATGCTGGAGTATTACAGTCACCTTATGTAAAGAAGAACATAGGAAATGCCATACTGAGTCAGACCAAGGTCCATCAAGCCCAGTATCCTGTTTCTAATAGTGGCCAATCCACATCACGAATACTTGTCGAGTTCCCAAAAAAAGGCACACAGGTTCCACAATGCTTGATACAGGATGAACAGTGGATTTCCCTGGTTGTCTTTTAATAATGATTTATGGACCTTTCCTCCAGGAACTTGTCCAAACACTAAATCTGCATTTTTATGCTTGTCTGTGGAGAAAATGATGCACTTCAATCTTTTCATGATGAAAGGCTGTCTTAAGTGGATAAAGTTATGCATAGAATATTCAACCTGAATATTCAACAATGGACTTATACTTGTTAACTTTATACATATGCACACAAGTCTTATGTGTACATTACCGGCCAGCTTTCTGAATATGAGTCCAATTTCACTAAAAGATCTACAAGGCTTTCTGTAACAGTTTATATTCTTTCAGTTGGCATGAATTTAAAACCCTGAATTATAGTTTGCCTCCACAAGTTATAATTATTCTTTAATTTATGAAGTCTTGTCTGAGTCACTGGAACGGTGTCTATACTTTACATGTAATTTACCCAGGCGGGGTTCTCCATAGGCTACAATTATCCTTAAGCAGACTGTGTATGTGAACCTTTGGGACCTTACATCTGCATTCCTACTTCAGAGCAAAGACCATCGATGACCATCGGAAGGAACCTGTGCATGGCCTGGAAAAGCTCGAGTACATCCTGCTATTTGGATAATCCTCATTTATTCCACTGAAAGGTATCAAGTGCTTCAGACCCCAGCAAGCATATTTTCATTTTTAGATCATCATTGATAGACCACTTTCTACGGACAAGCACCAAAGCGCTTTACATTAAAATCTTACTTTGGCCATCCACAACATGCCAAACTTTGGCAATTGCCACTCGTCCAAGAGCTTCTCTCATTTCCATGACTAGGACCAAGATACTATAGATGAAGAAGCACCTTCATAGAACACCATCACCACCAGAGGAAAACATATCACAGGAACAGAATGACAACTATTCTTACCCTAAACTTCTCCAAAGTGTTTCCAAAGCCCTATCCCTGTGGTCAGCTCAGACTTCAGCTAATAAAAGGGACTTCCAGTCCATCTTGTAGTCCTGCTGTGTGCTCCTCAAGAAATGATAGCACGTCAGTCCCCATGTACTTCAGGATCTTTGGCTCTCCATCTGGAAAACCACGTCTTCCTCTCCACCAGCTGCAAGATGCCTCAAGGTTAAATACAAGGTTCCTTATCGTCACTCCAGTCCAGTCCCTTTACTTCTGGGTTACGCAACCCTTCCAGCAGCTTGGAGGCTGAGCCAAACCTTTTTGGAGGTGGGGCGGTATAAATGCCACTGGGACCACCCCTCAACTCCAGTATTCTCAGCCTCCAAGCAGCTGGAGGGTTCCGTAGGCCTAGGGCTTACTGGAGTCTTCCTTTTACTAAATTCCTTTAGAATTACTTTTAAATTTATCACATTATTGCTTTATTACCTTTAGTTTCTTTGATTTCATTGTTAGTGTCTGTTAGCTAGAATTTGAGGTCTGTTCCTTTAACTGCTCTCTGCTGTCTGCCCTCCCTCCCCCCCCCCCCCCCCCCGGTTGGGCCGGGCTCCGGAGGTAGAAGGGTGCTGGCTGTTTGCTGGAGATCTCCTGCATTTCCCCGCTTTGTTCTGCCTCGCGCCGAAGCCCTTAAGGTGGCTGAGCGCTGGAGGCATCTACGGGAGTTGGATTTTGCCCGTCGGTTCCGCCCCGCAGCTGAAGGACGCGGCGGCGACACCCGGGTCTCCCGATCGCGTCGGAGGAGTTTTTCCCTGCACTTCAGGAGTCAGCACATTTTCTGGGGGCATCCTTTGCCTCGGCGGCGTTTTCTTTTCCCCCGGGAGGAGAACAGCGACCCGGAGAACGCGCTCGCGATCCCCCGTTCAGGCTCCACATGGTGAGGCCTACCACGTGTAGAGCCAACGGGCAGAGATCGCTGAGCCAGGTCCACCAGGCTTGAAACCGCAAGTACAGAGTGAACTACTCACAGTTCCTTTATTCAGCATTGTTTTAATTGGAACTTATTGTGAGTTTTATTTTGAATATTAATATTTTAAAGTTTAGTATTTCTATCTGCTCATTTATTTAGCCTCTGGGGCATGATTTACCGATAGAGAACAGAGGGTCTAGTGGTCCCCTCTCTCTCTCTCTCCCTCTCTCTCTCCCCCCAGTATAAATTTGCTTTAAGGAAGGAGAGAACAATTCCTTACAGCTGCACCTTCTGCTATTCTTGTAGCTGGGGATCTGAACCTGGGATTATCCTTTCAAACAGGAACCAAGGTACAGGGGAACAAGAGCATGGTGGCTAAGCCCAGATGCCCTTCCTGTGGCACACGTAGGGGGACATCCTCGGAGGCAGGAGTCTGCAGGGGTTGTGCTGCAGTGGCTGCCTCCGTGGAACAAGAAATTAATTTGGCCATGTCCCAATCCTCTCAGAGTGCTGGAGACCTCTTACAAGGGGAGGGGGGGTCCCAGCTTCCTTCCACCTCAATCTCAGATTTACCCCCCCCCCCCCTGCTTCTACACCCCCTCCTTCGGGGGAAGGGGGTACAGGGGATTTTTTCTCTCCAGACTTTGTTCTTTTACTCCACAAGGCCTATTGCTTGCGCAAGCAGGGTTCGGGCTCAGGGGGGAATGCCCCGACGGCCGAGACCATCTCCAAGAGGGCAAGCATCTTTGACTCAGGCCTCCCACCTAAACGCCCACGCTTGGGCGGGGAAGAACCTCTCTCCTCCCTTTCCCAGAGCTCTCCAGAAGAGGAGGGCTCTGACAAAGACTGGGACGGGGAGGATGAGGAACTGGAAGAAGGGGAGATCCCGGAAGAAGATCATTCCAGGATAATTAGAGTCTTTCGGCGGGAAGAACTCCCGGCCCTAATTGATGAATCTTTAAAGGTTCTCAATGTATCCTCAGATGCACCAACAGAGGAAGAGACGGTGGAGGATCTGCTAATCCAGGCCATCAGGAGATCACAGAGGGTCTTCCCTGTTCATAGAGTGGTGCGCCAGATGATCCAGGAAGAATGGGATCAACCCGAGTCTAGTCTAAGGGGAGTCCGATCCATGTCTCGCCTATACTCCCTACCAGAGGCAGACAGAGAGCTACTGAAGTCTCCTAGGGTGGATGCAGCGGTGTCAGCAGTCACTAAGAAGACTACTATTCCAGTGGAGGGCAGCACAGCCTTGAGGGATTCTCAAGACAGAAAACTAGATACCCTCCTAAAACAAGCCTTTGATGTGAGTGCCCTGGCTTTGCAGGCCTCGGTTTCAGGGGCTTGGGTGGCAAGAGCCTGCTTAAGGTGGTCTCAACAGCTGCAAGCAACAGAGGGTCCATCTGGCGAAGCTCAAGTCCCCTCTGCTAGACTGGAATCCGGAACAGCCTTCCTGGCGGATAGTCAGTATGACCTCATCAGAAGCCTAGCCAAGAGCATGGCCTCAGTGGTGGCAGCTAGACGTTATCTGTGGCTATGGAATTGGGCAGCGGACGCCTCCTCGAAGGCACGCCTGAGCCGCCTTCCTTTCAAGGGGACGCTGTTATTCGGAGAAGATTTGGAGAAGTTGGTAAAGGACCTTGGCGAGTCTAAAGGGGGCAGGCTGCCTGAAGACAGACCAAAGCAAGGGCGTCCTGTACCCTCAGTGCGTACCCAGTCCAGGGACTCCCGAAGGTTCCGCCCAGCTAGGACAAACCCCTTCCCCAGGGGCCGTTTCCCCTCGAAGGGACAAGGTTTTAGAGGGTTTCGAGGAGCAGGCCGAGGTTTTGGCTCGTCCTCATTCTCCTCCTCTCAAGCAAATAGAAAACAATGAGGTGACGGGGGTCCAGGGGGGAGAGCCGTCGGTGGGCGGTCGCCTAAGGCGTTTTCTTCCTGCCTGGTCCCGGGTCACGTCCGATCAATGGGTTCTAGAGGTCATCAGAGAGGGCTACGCTCTCGAATTCGCAAAGCAAATTCCTCCAGCCTTTGTTCAGTCTCCCTGCGGTTCTTCGGAAAAGAGAGGGGCGGTAGAGACAACCCTCGCCCGCCTGATAACGCTCGGGGCCGTAGTCCCGGTGCCACCAGACCAGCGCGGATCTGGTCGGTACTCGATTTACTTCGTAGTCCCAAAGAAAGAAGGGTCCTTTCGCCCGATACTAGATCTAAAACAGGTCAATCGCTGCCTCAGAGTTCCACACTTCCGGATGGAAACCCTGCGTTCGGTCATAGCAGCAGTCAGGGGCGGGGAGTTCTTAACATCCCTCGATCTGACAGAAGCCTACCTGCATATCCCGGTCAGGGATTCCCATCAACAATTCCTGAGATTTGCAGTGCCAAGGGGCCATTTTCAATTCCAGGCCCTTCCCTTCGGCTTAGCTATGGCCCCAAGGACATTCACCAAGGTGATGGTGGTGGTAGCGGCCTCTCTACGAAAAGAGGGAATTCTAGTACACCCCTACCTGGACGATTGGCTAATCCGGGCAAAGTCCGAGGAGGAAAGCCACTCCGTGACATAAAGAGTGGTTCAAGTGCTAGAAGAATTGGGATGGGTCATCAATCGAGCGAAGAGCAGGATGACGCCCTCCCAGGAACTGGAGTACCTCGGAGCAAGGTTCGACACCAGCAGAGGCAGGGTGTTTCTGTCTCAATCAAGATCAAGAGACCTAAGCCTCCTGGTAACTCAGTTTCTGAGCAGACGGAACCCTACGGCGCGGCATTATCTACAGGTCCTGGGAACAATGGCAGCGGCAATAGAGGTGGTACCATGGGCTCGGGCCCACATGCGGCCGCTGCAGAGGGCCCTATTGCGTCGGTGGTCGCCGCAACATCACCCCTTATCAATGCCGTTACCTTGCACGCCACGGACCAAACAGACGCTGCACTGGTGGCGGTCCTCGAAGAATCTGGATCGCGGGATGCCCCTCGAGCCTCACCAGTGGTTATTACTGACGACGGATGCCAGCCTGACAGGCTGGGGAGCGCACTGCGAGGACCAGTTCGTTCAAGGCAACTGGACTCCACTGGAAGCCCAATGGTCCATCAACAGACTAGAATTGCGGGCCGTAGGATTGGCGCTCAGAGCTCTAGAGGCCTTGGTACAAAAAAGGGCAATTCGCGTACTCTCAGACAATGTTACGGCGGTGGCTTACATCAACCACCAGGGCGGCACCAGCAGTCCCGCCTTAGAGAAGGAGGCGGGCACTCTGTTCCAGTGGGCAGAGACTCGGTTGGAAGCTCTCTCGGCCCAGCACGTGGCAGGAATAGACAACGTCACAGCAGACTATCTCAGCAGGTGCAAGATAGACCACGGAGAGTGGGAACTGGAGCAGGAGACGTTCAACCGGATAGTAGCCCATTGGGGCCTCCCAGTCATGGATCTCATGGCGAGGTTCGCAACCGCCAAGGTGGATCGGTTCTTCAGCCGTCGCAAGGAAAGGATGTCCGAAGGCCTGGATGCCTTGGCCCAGAAGTGGCCCTCGGAGGGTCTACTCTGTGTTCCCTCCCTGGGCTCTGATCGGCAAAGTGCTACAACGAGTGGAGTCCCATCAGGGATATGTAATCCTCATAGCCCCGGATTGGCCTCGCCGGCCTTGGTATGCGGATCTGATGAGATTGATCGCCGACCGACCTTGGCGTCTTCCTTGCAAAAGGGACCTGCTGAGACAAGGTCCATTACGGATGCCTCACGTGGATCGGTTCTCGCTTACGGCCTGGCTATTGAAAGGGCGAGGCTCCTAAAGAGAGGTTATTCAGGAGCGGTCATCTCTACCCTGCTAAACGCTAGAAAGCGTTCGACCTGTCTCTCCTATATTAGGACTTGGCGCATCTTCGAAGCGTGGTGCGCGGAGCACCGATGAAAACCCCTCTCCGCTTCAGTCCCCGAGATTCTAGAATTCTTACAGGCAGGTTTTGACAAGGGCCTATCTCACAGCTCCTTGCAGGTTCAGCTAGCGGCTATCGCATGCTATAGAGGGAAGGTACGCCGAAAGCCCCTAGGGGCGCACACGGATGTCTCCAGGTTCCTAAGGGCGGTGAGGCGCCTGCGCCCTCAACAGAGGTCAGTCGTCCCCCCTTGGGACCTCAACCTAGTGCTTAACGCTCTGATCAAGGAACCCTTCGAACCAGTGAAGAGGGCCTCCTTAAAGGACTTAACCCTAAAGACAGTCTTTTTGGTCGCGATCTGCTCAGCTAGGCAGGTTTCCGAACTCCAAGCGCTGTCCGCTCAGCCCCCCTTCCTACTGTTTCTCAAGGACAAGATAGTTCTACGTCCGGTCCCCTCCTTCTTGCCCAAGGTCATTTCTCCTTTTCATATGAACCAGGCAGTTCACCTTCCGGTTTTCTCCGCCGAGGAGGGCGGAGGTAGGGATAACAAACTGCGACTCTTGGATGTCCGGAGGGCCTTGAAACGCTACCTCTCCCGCACAGCCCCTTTCCGGAAGTCCGAACGACTATTCGTTCAATTTGGGGGTCCCCACAAGGGAGAGGCGGCGGCCAAGGCCTCCATCTCCAGATGGATCAGGGAAGCGATCGCTTCCGCCTACATCCTGAAAGGGAAACAGGTGCCAGCGGGGCTCCGGGCGCACTCCACCCGGGCTCAGGCTACTTCTTGGGCAGAATTCAGCTTAGTCCCTCCAGTGGATATCTGTAGGGTGGCAACTTGGTCTTCTCTGCATACGTTCACCAAGCACTACAGGCTGGACATCCAGAGCGCATCGGATGCTCGGTTTGGTCTGGCGGTCCTTCAGTCCGGTTTGCCGGATCCCACCCAGGGTTGAACTGCTCTTGTACATCCCAGAAGTAAAGGGACTGGACTGGAGTGACGATAAGGAAATAGTAATTAGATCTTACCTGCTAATTAGTGTTCCTGAAGGAACGACAGTCCAGTCCCTGATCCCACCCGATTAGGACCTAGCAGTCAGACGGAAACTCTGGACCGAGCGTGGGACCATTTCAGGATGAAGGGTCACGGGAGAAAAAGCCAGATCGGGCAACCTCAAGCATTGCTTCTCCGTCCGGTCCTCCTCTCTCCCTCTCTCTCCCTCTCTCTCCCTCTCTCTCTCTCTCTCGCTCTCTCTTCCTCGCACTAACCATTTTCTATTGAAAAAAAAAAAAAAGAAAAAACAAAATATATAGGTATTGTACATAGTTAGACAAGGTTGGATAGATAAGTTCTTATGTTTGATTGCTAATGGAAACTCTGTAGATCTGCTTTTTCAGTCGAATACTGGAGTTGAGGGGTGGTCCCAGTGGTATTTATACCGCCCCACCTCCAAAAAGGTTTGGCTCAGCCTCCAAGCTGCTGGAAGGGTTGCGTAACCCAGAAGTAAAGGGACTGGACTGTCGTTCCTTCAGGAACACTAATTAGCAGGTAAGATCTAATTACTATTTCTCTTGGAGCCAGCCCATGAATTCATAGTTACCTCATCAGTCTACGGTATCCGAAGTAGCCATCAAGCATAATAAATCTGAACTCCGGATGAATGCATCTCCAAGCAAGGGCCCATAAGTCCTAGACACAATGGGGAAAAAGCATACCAAAGTGTTATGCTTTCTCTAAAGCTAGTGGCTTTTCAACTGCAGAGTTTTACATTACATTACATTACCATCTATTGCTGAACCAGCAAGAGCAATTGCATATTTCAAAGAGTCCACATACCACCTGATGCAGTTATGTGCAATGCTTACGATACATCATCCCACACAGCAGCTCTGAGGACCTTTAATGACAAACTAGCTGACTGGCCTTCAAGCAGGGAACATCTGTTTGGCCATAAGGTTAGAGGCATTGTCACAAATAAAGAATGATAGCTTTGCGGTAAAACAAAAAAAAAACACTACTCTCCGTTTCTTCAGACAGTGTCTCACAGTACAAGAAAACTCAGCAGTCCTACAGGAAACCCCATCATTACCCATATTTTCAATAACTTTATCCAAGAGAAGGTACCAACCTTATTCACACCCGTTAGTGTATCAGTCATCTTAGGCATAAGGCAACATAAGCAGCAAGTACTACCTTCCAGTAGGGAGCAAAATTCTTCCGTTCAGTGAGGCATGGAAAGAAATCACCACTGGCTGATGAGTTCTTGCGATAGTACAGTAAGGATACAAGAAACTTCAAATAGCGTCTTCCAAACATAGGGATCTACTGTCTCCAAGTATCTCCCAGGCACACCAAACAATCCTGGCAAAAGAGATTGTAGCACTTCTGTGCAACAGATCAATCAAAAGAGTTCCATAATCCCAGAAGAGGCAAAGCTTCTCCTCCATTTTCTTCCTAATCCCCAATAATTTGGGTCTAACCAATTCTGGGTCTGTGCAACCTCAGTCTTCACATAAGGAAAGACAAGTTCAAAATGAACTCCATTGCCACTGATCAGAATGACTGGCTTGCTTCCCTGGATCTGAAACATCTTTTTACCCTCATGGAAATATCTTCAATTCCACTATCAGAACCAACAATGTTAATACAAAGTTCTACCCTTCAGCCTCTCCTCAACACATGGAGTATTTGCAAAACATCAAGCAGTGGTAGCTCAGCTCCACAGGAAAGGGCATCATATTTTTCCGTACCTGGATGATTGGCTTGTATTGCTGCCTCAAAAGGTGGTGGTCAAAGATTCCTTGAAGAAATCATATTGCTTCTCAGAAAGGTGGACATTTTGATCAGTCGGGTGATATCCAACCTAGAGATAATGCAGGTTGGTTTGTGTTCTCTGACCCTC
The DNA here is from genome assembly GCA_033557465.1 of Ichthyophis bannanicus. NCBI lineage: Eukaryota > Metazoa > Chordata > Amphibia > Gymnophiona > Ichthyophiidae > Ichthyophis > Ichthyophis bannanicus. Next base: position 45,622,695 of record CM066045.1, on the reverse strand, counting down.
TATCTGGAAGTGACAAGCATTTTGGCAATTAGCTACCTCTCTGTATTGCCTTGCAAGCTGTTATCTACCTAGACAACAAAATGAACTAGCATACTTTCAGTTGGCAGCTGGATACATATGAGTGATTTCTCAACCAAAAAACGTCATACCCTATTTTTCCAAACTTGGAGACTTCCACAAGTGGATCTATTTGCCACAGCAGAAAATCTTTTACAGCTCCATCCAACCCAGTCCAAACTGCATAGCACATGATGCTTTTGCAAATCTCTTGGACCACAGTTCTGTATGCTTTTTCTTCATTCCCTCATCTCAAGGGTATTGCAGAAAGCGTGAAAGGATAAAGCACAGATCATTCTAATAGGCCTTTTGATTCCCAGACTGCTCAGTCCCACTAAGGGCTTTGGGAATTATCCAACTCTTCTCACCCAAAAGGAAGGCCTGATATATACATTATGAATTTCAAGTCTGCATGGAAGTTGATCAGAAATTAAGACAAGCTTCTTGTCTCCAATGAGGTGAAGAACATTATTATTGCCTCTAGATGCCCATCAACCTGGAAATCATACCAAATAAAATGAATCTGTTTCTCCCAATGGTCAAACACATTTAAGCTAAATCCTTTTATTTGTCTGACCCCACAAGTAATCTCATATCTTTTTTCATCTGTCTGACTCAGGTGTTAAGAACTTCCTCAGTAAGGATTCACCTTGTCATAGCCGCCTAAAATGATTGCATCAATGGGAAATCACTTCCACTGATCTATTGGTGTCTAGGTCCATGAAAGGACCTGAACACCAGACCACCTCTAAAACCACCACTTCTTGCTTAGGACCTCGGTGTTGTTCTTACCCAGCTCATGGGGAGCCTGTTTGAACTCTTAGGTCTGGTTTTGTAAAAATATCTCACTGGTAGCCATTATCTGAGCAAGAAGAATCTGTGAGCTTCAGGTTCTGGTATGCTACTCACCCTACATTAATTTCTACCACAGTAGAGTACTGCAGTTTCTCTTGCCCCATCCTCAAGTGTGTTTCTTGTAAACATAATTTATCCGCATGCAAATACCCTCCCTCCTTTTCCTGCATCCTCCACTTATGTCAGGACCCCAACCACTTAACATTTAAAGTAGCTACTGTTATTTTCTGACTCTCCGCTCTTACAGTCCCCCTCTCTCTTGCCTCTCCTGTCCTAGACCCCCAATCCCCTTACCCACCAACTTCTTTCTCCAGAGACCTCCTTGGAGTAGTGCACACCCAACTCGAACCCCTTTCTCCCCTTCCACCCTTAGACTCCCTCTTCATGTCCCTGCTACCACCCTCACTCAACCTCACTCCCCCCTTCCCCCTTCCCCATACCACATACTCACACCCATTCCCATCTTCTCAACTCCACCCTCTACAGAACCCCTTTCTTCTGCTTACTGTGCTCTCTCAATACCACTGTCCACCGTTCTTCTCCTACCCTCCTTCTGCTGCCTCTCTGCTGATGCTGGGTTTTCTACTGGAATGCCAATCTCCTGCAAAACTTTCTTCCCCTCTCCAGATGTAAAAGCTTTGCATGTGTTCTCCTCTTTAGAGAGTGCCAGTTTAAAAGCATAAAGCCAATGATTTTTCAGCTGCGCTGACTGTAGGGCTTTTATAATATGCGTCATGTCCTGTCTCTGCAGGGTGCCACTGACCAAGTCTGCAAATATAGCCACCTGATAGCCCTGCCAGTTGAACTTTCTCAAGCCCTTCATCTTGGCAGCCACCTATTCTTTGAGGCTACAGTCCTGGAAACATAGTACAATGTCTCTTGGGAAGTTCTTTTGTGGTGGACCCAGTGCTCTATGTGCCCTGTCCAGCACTATAGTGTCTGGAATTCCCTCTTCACCACCATTACACTGGGCCTCTTTGAACACTGTAATGGCTACTTTCTGCCCCTCTGCACATTCATTCCTTCTGGGACCCCCCTTATCCTCAAATTGTTCTTCCTGGTCCTGTTTTCTAGGTCCTCCATTTTCAAACTGAGCTGTTCTCTCCAGATTGTAGCTTCCAGTTTCTGCTTCAGCTCGGCCACATCTGCCATTTGTACCATCCTGTCCTCATGATCGCCCACGTGGTGGCCCAGATTCGCCATCTCCTCCTTCATCTCAGTAGTAAATGTGCTCGGCTCCGTCCTTACAGCTGCAGTGTCTAATTTGAGCTCCCCAAATGTCTCACAGAGCTCTGCTTTTGTCAGCTGTGCTACCGTCTCAGATCCTTGAACCTTCGTCTCTCTGATCTCACATTTGCTGCCCAGCATTACAGCCTCTTTCAACACCATCCTATGGTCTCTGTGACTTTCCTACATGCCGCTGGTATACGCAAATTCTTTAAGGTTGGCCGCCTTTCTCAGAGTCATCATTTTGCTACCGCTAGTCTCCCCACTCCTACCCACTCGCAGACTTAGAATTTCTTCGTACAGAGGGGTTTTATGCTGTTTAATTGGGGCCGGCCTCGGAGCTCCGCTCCTAAGCTGTCATCGCTCTAGGTGACGTTACTTCTTACATTGTTCAGAAGGGTTTTTTATGTTCATTTATCCAACATTAATTCTTTGCTCGCATGAGTGCCAAATGCATTACATTTTATAGGATGTTGACTGGACTGTGATAGTACAGTGCTATAGTTTCAGTTTAAGGCTGTGTACACTTGTTCTTTTCAGCTATTATACAGAATTTAGTTTTATCCTTTAAATTTTGCCTTTGTTGTCATTCTGTACATATATTGAAAAAAAAATTGTAACCTATTTAATTCATTTATTTTTCCTTCAGTTCCTTCAACCTCTACAAAACCAGCTGATGGTAAGTTTCTTTGTAGTGATCTCTGTCTATTTTATTTTTATTTAATGCTCAGAGCTGCCATATTACATTATTCTCCTCAATGGACCTCGTGCTTTCAAGAATTTTAGCAGCTCCTTCAAGTTGCCCACAGCCACTTTAAAGGACCTATCAAAAAAGGTGGAGATGCTTTTATGCTGTTTGGGGAGTTTCCAAGTGACTGGGACTGAATACTAGGCTTCACTGGGGTTGGACCTAACATGACATGTACGGACGCACACCTCAAAGTACAGTTTCTTGTGACCTGCAAGCATTGCACTAGTTTTCAGAGAAAGTATGTGGGTACTTTTGTTGTAGAAATTGTTAAAGAAAAGTACCCACACACATTTACATCTGCTAATTTGTGTGAGAAGTCTAGGACATGTAAAAGTATGTGCATATATTTTCACACTCCACTCCAAAGCCACTACCAGGAACAGACTCCTACTGTAGGTAAAAGTGCCCACACAGTAGACTTACATGTATACTTCTTTGGGCATGTAGGGTGGGGGCATTTCTCAAACAGACCATGTCCACAAGTAAAACACTGTTTGTTTGACCTGTAGAAATGGCTTTGAAAATTCCCCTCCCCATACTTAAGCCAGGTGCCAATGTTACTGAGCAGGAGCACTTGCAAAGCAACCTTTCATCCAGAAGTGGGGAGGGGGTAAGAAAGATTAACAACTAGGCTCATCTTCCTCCAAGAAATGTAAAACTAAAGGGAGGGAGGGCCTATTCGGTCATTGTCTCTTTAAATTAAATCTGGATGTTCAATATTGGGGCCATATCTGGCTACAGGCATTGAATAACCAGTTAGCTCAAACTGCAAATTAGCTCGCCGGTCAGGGGTGATATCAGCCGCTGACCAGATAGCTAAACCGCCTGAAGTTAAACCAGCTTTTTTGTGACCTACCTTTATCCATTTAGTGATAGTGGGACACTGGCTGGCTCACCCTCAGTCAGTGTCCCCAGGTTTCCCTGATGCTAAGCGGTTAGCCCTGGGGCATTTAAACTAGTAGGAGAGGATATTCAACAGCAGTAAACACTTCAGTGCCACCGTAAATCCCGCTGACCACAATTTGACTGGTTAGCAAGTCTGCTCACTGGCTATAGAGTTTTGAATATGCCTTCTAAAGTCGTATTTATCAGAAATATAATTGCTTCTAATAAAACACAGGAGAATAAGGAGTAAGAAGCACTGAAGTGTACGCAGAGCGCCGGAGCTGGTGTGGTGATTTCTCTGGAGCGACATGAAGGTTATCCAAGGATGTTCTAGAAGGATTTCCAGTCAGTGAATGTCTCTTATCTCTTCCTTGGTTTCAGGAAAATCAGTGTCTCTCTGCAGAAGGATTCCTGTGCCTTTGCCCACTCTAGCAATACTTGTTGCTGCCGTCCTGGGTTTGATTATCGCTATAATAATCTTGGCAGGTGAGTGATGTATACTGGAACGTTTCCTCTGCCTGGCACTTCAGGATCTGTGGGGTAGAAGTACAGCACTGGGTAATGGGTTAGTCCTTATATTAGAAGGGAAAAGAGAAAATATATTCCTAGGGCTTCAATTTAAAAAGCCCTGTCCATAGACTAGAGGCCAGATTTCTTAGACTAGACTAAGCTATTGCTGGTCCATCAAGTTTTCTCTCCTAAGAGAGAGCCTTTATAGGGAGCTGGGTGGGCCAAGATCTGTACAGGTGAATTATGAGGTTCCCCCCATTAGTCTTGGGTGGCCTACTTTTATTTTCTACTTTGAAGTTCCATAAACGTGACTGTGGGCTCAACCGCCATTAGAATGAGAGCCCATAGTAACATAGTAAATGATGGCAGATAAAGACAGTATGGTCCATCTAGTCTACCCAGTAAGATAAGATAGATGCACCTGCTGCTCCGTGCAGGTCACCCCTGTATGTTGAGAAATTAGTTATGTTTATTTTGATTTTTTCCTGTTGCTGTAAAGGGATCCACTGTGTCTGTCCCATTCCATTTTGAATTCTGTCACTGTATTTGCCCCCAGCACTTCCATCAGGAGGGCATTCCAAGCATCCACCACCCTTTCCGTGAAAAAGTATTTCCTGACATTGCCTCTCAGTTTACCCCCTTGCAGCTTCATGTTATGCCCTCTAGTTTTACAGCTTCCCCATCTTTGGAAGAGGTTTGTTTGTTCATTATTTCTCTTTAAGTATTTAAAGCTCTGAATCATATCTCCCCTATCCCTCCTCTCCTCCAGAGTGTACATATTTAGGTCTTCAAGTCTCTTCTCATAAGGCTTCTGACGCAGGCTCCAAATCATTTTGGTTGCCTTCCTCTGAACTGTTTCCAGTCTTTTTACATCCTTTGCGAGATATGGTCTCCAAAACTGAACACAGTATTCCAAGTGAGGCCTCACCAGTGACTTGTACAGTGGCATTAGTACTTCATCCTTTCTGCTGGTAATTCCTCTTTGTATGCAGCCCAGCATCCTCCTGGCTTTTGCCACCACCTTGTCGCACTATTTTGCCACCTTGAGATCCTCAGAAACAATCACTCCAAGGTCCTTCTCCTGGTCCATGCACACCAACCTCTCGCCCCCTATCACATACTTTTCCCTTGGATTTCTGCTACCTAAGTGTATGATACTGCACTTCTTTGCATTAAATCTTAACTGCCAAGCATTAGACCATTCCTCCAACTTTTGTAGATCTTTCCTCATGTTATCCATTCCCTCAGGGGAGTCCACTCTGTTGCAAATTTTTGTGTCATCTGCAAAAAGACAGACTTTTCCATTCAGTCCTTCAGCAATATCACTCACAAATACATTGAACTCAGAGCAGCTACGCTGAACCTTAGACCTTGGATATTCAATGCCATATCCAGCCATTGCCATTGACTATCCAGGTCTGTCACAGAACCCGGAAGCAGCAATATTCAAGTACCGCCTGGTTAGCTTCTGCAATGAAAGTGAGGTCAGCCTTTGCTGCGCCTTTTGCTATGTGCTACTAACCGGGCAGTGGCTCAGTATCACCGCTACCTGGTTAGTGACCAGTGCCACCCCAGAATGTCCCCAGCACACCTCGATGCTAACCGGTTAACATCGGTGTGTGCAGCAGCAGCATCCACGGATATTCAGCGGCACTAACTGTTAGTGCTACCGACTATCCCACATGTAAACCGTGTAATTGCCCTTGAACTTTGGGTCCATAGATTTAAGTAAAATTTTTTAGGAGACTTTTTTGGATATGTAATCAATTTATCTATGATGATTATAGAACTATAACTACTTTTGTCACAGCCATGCATAATATGGTCATGATCGCGTTTGATTTAATAAATGGAGGAGGGATGGTAAGGAAATCCACAGTACTACCTTTTAACTTTCGAAAGGGAGATTATGATAAAATGAGGAAAATAGCTAAGAGAAAACTAAAAGGAGCAGTTGCAAAGCTTAAAGACTTACATCAAACTTGGGTGATGTTTAAAAATACTATCTTGGAAGCCCAGACCAGCTGTATTCCATGCTTTAAGAAAAGTGGAAGGAAGTCCAAAAAACTGCCAATATGGTTTAAAGGTGAGGTCAGAGAGGCAGCTGTTTCTAAAAAAAAGCATCTTTCAGGAAAATGGAAAAAGGAGCCAAATGACGATAACTGGAAACAGCACAAGCACTGTCAAATTAGATGCAAGGCATTGATAAGGCAGGCAAAGAGAGAATTTGAAAAGAGAAGCTTCCTGTGGAAGCAAAAACATATAAAGACTTTTTTCAAGTACATTCATAGCAAAAAAGCTGTGAGAGAGTCAGTTGGACCATTAGATGATAGAGGGGTAAAAGGAGCACTAAGAGGGGACAAGGCCATAGCGGAGAGACTGAATGAATTCTTTGCTTCGGTCTTTACTGAGGAAGATGTAGGGATGTTACCCATGACTGAAATGGTATTATTTAAAGGTGATACTGCAGAAGAACTGAAAGAAATATCGATACACCAGAAAGATTCATCTCCAGGAACAAGCAGGAATGTAGTCTTCACATATGGGTGACGTCAGCACCAATGGAGCCCGCACGGAAACACTCCCCAGCATTCTATAGGAAAGCTTTTGGGAGGATCCCACTGTACCTGCGTAGCTGCCTTCCCAACTCTCCCTCCTCAGTTTTTCATTTTCCGCTGAGTTGACAGGGAGCAATTTCTATCACCGCAGAAAATTTACTTCTTTTATGGTCGCGTCTGCCTTCCCGTCGACGCTAGCACCGGCATCGTCAGTGTTTCTTTTCTTTTCTTCTAAAAAAAAAAAGGGGAAAACTTTTGTTTTTTCTCTCAGGGTCCTTGCCCTCCAGGTGCTTAGGCGCCATTTTGGGCCTTAGGCCCCTTTTTTTTCTCAAAATGGATAAACCAGCTAGTGGTTTCAAAAAGTGTTCCAAATGTAGCAGTACTATTTCTGCTACCGACACTCATGACTGGTGTCTTAAATTGTTTGGGGACCAGACCATCTGCCATCAGAATGTCTTCTCTGCAGGAAGATGACAAAGAGGGGCCTGCAGAATAGAGCTACGAAACTCGGCACCCTTTTAGCCTCGGATGCAATGTCCATTGCATTGACATTGAAGGCTTCATCTTCCTCCAATGGATCTCAGGTAACAAAACCTAGGACTTCTTCGAAGACTGGCCAGTCTTCAAAGGGTAGATCTCCTTCTAAGCATCAAGATGCCTTAGGCATTGCCCTAGAAGAAACTACACTGGCCAAACAGCCCCGGCGGGTGGTCCTTGCTTCCAAAGCATTAACGGGGGTACCAAGATGCTCCCGAGGCTTCCACCTCTGGAGAGCTCTTGGTGCCATGTTCTGGGGTTGTGGCCCGCTGTTTGGGTACCAATACCCAAGCATCGGCTGGTTCAATGGATCAGTGTATTCTGGCAATTGAGTGGAGTTTAGCAGCCTTGCTAGCAGCTTCGGTACCACTAAAGCCTCTGCAATCAGTTCCACAGTCATCGGTACCGGCGCCGGTACCAAATGTATCTGCATCGGCCATTGCGCCGCTCTCCACGCTACCACCAATGCTTGCCCTGGAGTCAGTGTCCGGCATCGAGGGTCTGGTACCTAGGCATTCCGATGCTGATTTTAATTGTTACTGTCGGCGGGCTGGGCGGGAGCACCCGGCTCGTCGATACTTCGAGTCTTCCGATTCTTATTATGAATCGATCAATACCAGGAAGACTGTTCCAGAAGATCCTTCTCCTTCCCCACAATGCTGTATGTCTCCTCCAGAGGACATGTCTTTTCAAGACTTTATACAGGATATAGCTCGGGGGCTCTCCATTACGGTGATCGCCGAGAAGGAACCGAGAGCTGAAGAACTTGAAATTCTTCAGTATCCAGCAGCCCCTAAGGAGGCTGCTACCTTACCCATTCACCGGATATTGCATGACCGCATGCTTAGGATGTGGGAAACACCCTTATCAGTCTCTCCACATTCTTGGAGACTCGTTACCATGTACCGAGTACCACAGTGTCCCGATTTCCAGAAGATGCAGTTACTACACCACTCCATGGTAATGGAATCGGCAGTGCGTCGAATCAAAAGTACCAAGACACATTCATCTAATCCTCTGGGCCACGAGGAGAGAAATCTCAATGCCTTCTGTTGTCAATGTTTTCAGGCCTCTATGTTATCAGCCAAAATAATAGCATAAAAAAGGAGGTGATAATGCCTCTGTATAAGTCTTTGGTGCGACCTCATTTGGAGTATAGTGTGCAATTCTGGAGACCGCACCTTCAAAAGGATGTGAACAGGATGGAGTCGGTGCAGAGGGTGGCTACTAAAATGATTAGTGGTCTTCATTATAAAGCATATGAGGACAGACTGAAGGATCTTAATATGTACACCTTAGAGGAAAGGTGGGATAGAGGTGGTATGATTGAGATGTTTAAATACCTCTGTGGCAAAAATGTTCAGGGAGAGAGCCTCTTTCAATTGAAAGCAAGTTCTGCTACGAGGGGACATGGGATGAGGGTGAAGGGAGATAGATTCAGGAGTGATATGTGGAAATATTTCTTTACGGAAAGAGTAGTGGATTCGTGGAATAGTCTCCAGTGGAGGTGGTAGAGATGAGGACAGTAAACTGAATTCAAAAAAGCGTGGGACCAACACAGAGGATCTCTAAAGGTAAAAAGGGGACTGTGTAGTTGTTATAAAAGGACAGACTCGATAGGCCATGTGGTCTTTTTCTGTTGTCATATTTCTATGTTTCTAAGTTCTTACATACTCTACATGGGGTATGTTCCTTCAGGAGGTGGCTAAAGATTTAGAGCTAATGGCTCCTCTTTTCCCTGATGACAAGAGGGCTGATTACCTGACACATGTAAAACAAGCCCAGAATGTTTCCAAATTTATGAAAATGGCAACATATGATTGTTTTGAGTGTATTAGAAGGACTTCTGCTATCTGCATTGGTGCATGTCAAATTGCTTGGTTACAAGGGCATCTGATCTTGGGCAGTGGGTGCAAGATAAGCTGGGGAATATTTCTAGCACAGGGGGAAACCTCTTTGGCAAGGATAGGCAGGACAAGGCTTCTCGGCTGGAGTCTGAGAATACCACTCTCAATAGGGTTTCTATAATCACTGCCAACCCAAGCTAAGAAAAGGCTGTAAAACAAGCCCTTTTTCAACAAGAAAAAAGTTTTATCCTCCTTATACCCATGCACATCTAATTTCATCCCTCCAATGGTGGCAATCACCAGAAAACCTTCTCATAGGGTCACTTTTTGAGATGCCACCACACCAATCTAACCTGATGACAGATGCATCCAAATTGGGTTGGAGAGCTCATGTAGACAATTTCTCCACTCAGGGTCTTTGGACTCAGCAGGAGGCTCGACGTCACATAAATCTGTTGGAACTCAGAGCCATCCACAATGCTCTCAGGGTGTTCCAAGACCACCGTCGCTCCCAAACAGTTCTAGTCCAGAGGGACAATCAGGTGGCATGTTCTATGTAAGGTGGGACAGGTTCTCAGGCATTGTGCAACGAAGCCCTATATCTATGGTCTTTTGCCATACGCCATCAGATATTTTTTGAACACCATAGCACAATGTTGGAATTGCCATCCTTCCTAGATCTGGTTTTCACTAAAAAAAACAAAAAAAAAACAGCCGTGCCCTGTACTGTTGTAGAGCACTCAGTTTGTGAGATATGATTCATATACTAGTTCTCTTCGGTTTTTTTCACAATTTTATCTTTGTCTTTTATAATATTATGCAATTTTAAATAATTTGGTTTAAAGCTTAAGTTTGTTTTTTTAAACTAATAAGGACTGAATGTTCTTTATCGCTAAAAATGATCGCGTAATCAATAATGCTTTTAATAGGCTCTCTCTGATTCTTAAACGCAGAAATACAAGGTTGGAATTTAAAACTTTCCTTAAAAATTGTCGTGCTTAGTACCATTTAAAGTTCTTTTTTTGAGTCACTCCACATATAATTAGATATGGCTTTTATTTTGTTTTTATTTTTTATTAAAGAATCTTTCTGGCAATGTAGCACTACAATATTATACCATACAATTAGTTGAGCTCTGGCATTCCTTTTTCCCCCCTTGCTTCTTTCCTCCTTTTTCTCCCCTCCTCCCTTCCCCCTTCCCCTTTCCCCTCCCTCCCCCTTTTCCCCTCCTTCCCTCTCCCCTTCTCCTTTCCCCCCTCTCCCCCTCCCCTTCCCCTTCCTTCCCCCACTCCCTCCTTTCTTAATTATATACCCTCACACATTTTAAATAATTTTTATTTATATTACAATACAAGATTAACATTAATATTGTTTGTATAAATTGTTCACAAAAACATTAGCTGCTATATAACTATGTTTTTATAATATCTTAATAACATCATAGTTTGATTATTTGCTCTGATTTATGCAACTGATCAGTTTTTCTGCCTCAATGTCCCACTCTTACTCAGTTTATCTAATGAATTATACCACATCCCTCCGGCTCTGAGATACATTTGTTCCTATTAGTATCTCCACATGGAGTTTTTTTTAAAGACTGAAATGATACACTGTGCTTCCTGTAAGTAATTCCTCTTCGTTTTTAACTTATACTTATTTATGTGCAGTGTTATGGCTCTTTTACAATTTATAATTTCTTTATCCAGTATTAGTATTCAAGTGATTTCTATATGTATTATTATCCATGTTATATATTTACTCTCCTTTTTTAAGATATTTTTATAATTTGATCTTGAGCATTTGTCTTAAGTTTTTATGCTTGTTCTAATTGGTCATATGATATTATATATATGTTTTTATATATACACTATGCTATATTGTTTTTATTATTTTGTATTATTACACTTTTTTATTGAGTTTTTAAATATCTTTGATATTTACTATATGTTTTATCTTTAAGATGTGTGCCCCCTGAAGAAGGCAACTCTGCCGAAAACGCGTTGGGGCTTTATTCTCAATAAACAGTGACCTTCTACACCCTCGCCCTTTGTGCTTTTTTTAGTGGCTGACTCTCCCTTATATACGGTTCCACCATGATAAAGTAGTCCTTAGTACTCATCCTCACTTTACGCCAAAGGTGTTTTTGCCTTTTTATTTAAACCAGTCTGTTTACCTTCCTTTTTTTCTTCCCTAGACCTCATGCCTCTAGTGCAGAAAGGCGTCTACATAATCTGGATTGCACGCGTACCTTGGTCTTTTCTCTTCAGAGAATTAGGCAGCACAGAAAGGTCTTCACAGCTTTTTGTTGCTTTTGACTCCAGTCACCTAGGTCTACCAGTTTCCAAAAGAACACTCTCCAAATGGATTGCAGACTGTGTATCTTTTACCTTTGAGAGTAGGGGACTTTCTCTTGAACTTCATGTCACAGCACAAAATGTGCAAGCAATGACAGCCTCCATGGCAAATCTACGCTCAGTGGCAATTGACGAAATATGCAGGGCAGCAACCTGGTCCTCTGTCCACACTTTCGCGGCCCATTATTGTCTGGACAAGGACTCCCGCAGGGACGCCTCATTTGGCCAGGCTGTCCTCCAGCATCTCTTTCAGACTTAGATCAACTCCAACCCACCCGTCCCAGGTTTCAATACCAGAGATACTTGGGAGAATACGTGACCAACTTAGGCCTGTGTTTCACCACTCTCTCTATGGTCCTCTCCCTGGCATCTTCAAGCTAGGGAGTCCAATGTGCAGACTACATAACTGCTTGTTCCTGGAGTTAGTGTAGTTAATTACCTTTAACAGGTGATCTCCGGGAACAGCAGGACTTTAGTCTCACAACCCACCTTCCTTCCCTAGGAGTTGCTTGCTCGTTCGCGCGCTCTCTCTTTCTATCTCTCTCGCTCGCCTTTTATCTCAGCAACAAAACCCAACTGAGGAGGGACAGTTGGAAAAAGGCGGAGAGAAAGGGCAAGCCTACACAGGCACAATGGGATGCCCTCCCAAAAGCTTTATCCTATTTAAGCGAGGTTCTGGGGAGCATTCCCATGAGGGGCTTCATCGGTGACGATGTCAACCCATATGTGAAGACTCAATTCCTGCTGTTCCCGGAGATCACCTGTTACAGGTGACGTTAACTACGCTTTAGAACTATTTGATAAACTGAAGAGTAGCAAAATCACCTGGACGGGATGGTCTTCATCCAAGGGTGTTGGTTGAAAAGAACTGGAAAATATGAGATTGAAGACTCTGCTATTAGTAATCTGTGGAACTATCATTAAAGTCATCTGTTTAATACCTGAAGGATTGGAGGATGGACAATGTAAATGGCCAATTTTTAAAAAGGGTTCCAGGGGTGATCCAGGCAAAGTCTACAGACCGGATAGTAAGCCTGACATCAGTACGTGGGAAAAACATGGGTTTTAGAAACCATAATATAGAAACAAAATTACTGAACATGTAGATAGTCATGGCTTAATGGGGAGACAACAACATGGCTTTAGACAGAGGAACGATCTTGTCTTAGGATAATCTGTTATGCGTTTTGTTGGGTAGGCCAGTTCGTGGAATAAGCACGGTAGAACCAAAGGGGAGTCAGTCATATAGTGTATCTGGACTTTCAGAAAGCCTTTGACAAGGTACCCTAACAGAGACTTTTGGCAAAACGATAAACAGTCATGGGATAGGAGGCAGTGTACTATTGTGGATTCAGGAACTGGTTAAAAGATAGAAAGCAGAGGGTAGGGCTAAACTCGGCCAATTTTCCCAATGGAGAAGGAAAGGTGAATAGTGGAGTACCCCAGGGATCTGTGCGTGGGTCCGCTGCTTTTGACATATTCAGAAATGACCTGGAAAGTGGAATACATAAGTTTTGAGGTTCATACACAATTTTGCAGGATGACACGACACTATATTAAAGTTGTTAAAATCCATGAGGATTGTGGAAAATTGCAAGAGGGATCTTGATAAACTTGTAAGAGTGGGCATCCACAATGGCAGATGAAATTTAATGTGGATAAGGCAAAGTTATGCACCTAGGAAAGATACAACCCCAAACTATGTTTACACGATTGGCAAGGGTTCTACATTAGGAACCACCACCCCAGGAAAAAGATTTAGGCGTCCATCGTGGATAAAATGGTTAAAAACCCTCCGCCCAGTGTGCAGGTGCGGCTAAGAGAGCAAATAGAATGCTAGGTATCATAAGGAAAGGAATGGAAAATAAAACAAAGGATATTATAATGGCTCTGTATCGTTCCATGTTGCGACTGCACCTTAAATATTATGTGCAATTCTGGTCGCCCCATATCGTAAAAAAGATATTAGCAGTATTTAGAAAAGGTACAGAGAAGAGCCACCAAAAATGGTAATAAAAAAGGATGGAAGGATACCCCTATGAAGAGCGGCTAAAAAGGTTAGGGCTC
>CM066045.1:45443870-45608547 GCA_033557465.1 Ichthyophis bannanicus | reverse complement strand
ATATGTACACCTTCGAGGAAAGGTGGGATTCGAGGTGGTAATGATTGAGGGATTGGTTTAAATACCTCCTGTGGGCAAAAATGTTTCAGGGAAGGAGAGCCGTCATTATCAATGAAAGCAAATGTTTCTTCTACGAAAGGGGACAGTGGGGATTCCCTTAGGTAGAAAGGGTGCAGCAGGGCAGATCAGATTTCAGCACAGAGTGGATCATGTGGACAATAGGTTTCATTTAGACTGGCAAAAATATGAGACTTTAGTGGATTTCGATGAGAATAGTTGCTCCGCAGTGGAAGGGTGGTTTAGAGATGAGGACAGTAACTGAATTCAAAAAAGCGTGGGACCAACACAGAGGATCTCTAAAGGTAAAAAGGGGACTGTTGTAGTTGTTAATTTAAAAGGACAGACTCGATAGGCCATGTGGTGTTTTTCTGTTGTCATATTTCTATGTTTCTAAGTTCTTACATACTCTACATGGGTATGTTCCTTCAGGAGGTGGCTAAAGATTTAGAGCTAATGGCTCCTCTTTTCCCTGATGACAAGAGGGCTGATTACCTGACACTTGTAAAACAAGCCCAGAATGTTTCCAAAATTTATGAAAAAGGGCAACCTTTGATTGTTTTGAGTGTATTAGCAGGACTTCAGCTATCTGCATTGGTGCATGTCAAATTGCTTGGTTACAAGCATCTGATCTTGGGCAGTGGGTGCAAGATAAGCTGGGGAATAGTCCTTGCACAGGGGGAAACCTCTTTGGCAAGGATAGGCAGGACAAGGCTTCTCGGCTGGAGTCTGAGAATACCACTTCGATGCTCAATAGGCTTTCTAGAATCACCTGCCAACCCAGCTAAGAAAAAGGCTGTAAACAAGCCCGTTTTTCAACAAGAAAAAAGTTTTATCCTCCTTATAACCATGCACATCTAATTTCATCCCTCCAATGGTGGCAATCACCAGGAAAACCTTCTCATAGGGTCACTTTTTGAGATGCCACCACACCAATCTAACCTGATGACAGATGCATCCAAATTGGGTTGGAGAGCTCATGTAGACAAATTTCTCCACTCAGGGTCTTTGGACTCAGCAGGAGGCTCGACGTCACATAAATCTGTTGGAACATCAGAGGGGGCCATCCACAATGCTCTCAGGTTGTTCCAAGACCACCGTCGCTCCCAAAAGTTCTAGTCCAGAGGGACAATAAGGTGGCATGTTCTATGTAAGGTGGGACAGGTTTCTCAGGCATTGTGCAACGAAGCCCTATATCTATGGTTCTTTTGCCATACGCCATCAGATATTTTTTGAAACACCATAGCACAATGTTGGAATTGCCATCCTTCCTAGATCTGGTTTTCACTAAAAAAAAAAAAAAAAAAAACACCCGTGCCCTGTACTGTTTTAGAGCACTCAGTTTGTGAGAGATGATTCATATACTAGTTCTCTTCGGTTTTTTTCACAATTTTATCTTTTGTCTTTTATAATATTATGCAATTTTAAATAATTTGGTTTAAAGCTTAAGTTTGTTTTTTTAAACTAATAAGGACTGAATGTTCTTTATCGCTAAAAATGATCGCGTAATCAATAATGCTTTTAATAGTCTCTCTCTGATTCTTAAACGCAGGAATACAATGTTGGAATTTAAAACTTTCCTTAAAAATTGTCGTGCTTAGTACCATTTAAAGTTCTTTTTTTGAGTCACTCCACATATAATTTAGATATTGGCTTTTATTTTGTTTTTATTTTTTATTAAAGAATCTTTCTGGCAATGTAGCACTACAATATTATACCATACAATTAGTTGAGCTCTGGGCATTCCTTTTTCCCCCCTTGCTTCTTTCCTCCTTTTTTCTCCCCTCCTCCCTGCCCCTTCCCCTTTCCCCTCCTCTCCCCCTTTTCCCCTCTCCTTCCCCTTCCTTCCCCCACTCCCTCCTTTCTTAATTATACACCCTCACACATTGTAAATACTTGTTATTGGATATTCCAATACTCGATTCACATTATTATTGTTTGTCTAAATGGTTCACAAAAACATTAGCGCTATATAACTATGTTTTTATAATATCTTAATCACATCATAGTTTGATTATTTGCTCTGATTTATGCAACTGATCAGTTTTTCTGCCTCAATGTCCCACTCTTACTCAGTTTATCTAATGAAGTATTAATACCAACGTCCTCCTCCGGCTCTGAGATACATTTGTTCCTATTAGTATCTCCACATGGAGTTTTTTTAAAGACTGAATGATACACTGTGCTTCCTGTAAGTAATTCCTCTTCGTTTTTAACTTATACTTATTTATGTGCAGTTTTATGGCTCTTTTACAATTTATAATTTCTTTTACCAGTATTAGTATTCAAGTGATTTCTATATGTATTATTATCCATGTTATATATTTATCTCTCCTTTTTAAGATATTTTTATAATTTGATCTTGAGCATTTGTCTTAAGTTTTTATGCTTGTTCTAATTGGTCATATGATATTATATATATGTTTTTTATATACACTATGCTATATTTGTTTTTATTATTTTGTATTATTACACGTTTTTTATTGATTTTTTAAATATCTTTGATATTTACTATATGTTTTATCTTTAAGATGTGTGCCCCCTGAAGAGAAGGCCAACTCTGCCGAAAAACGCGTTGGGGCTTTATTCTCAATAAACCAGTGACCTTCTACACCCTCGCCCTTTGTGCTTTTTTTAGTGGCTGACTCTCCTTATATACGGTTCCACCATGATAAAGTAGTCCTTAGGACTCATCCTCACTTTACGCCAAAGGTGGTTTTGCCTTTTTATTTAAACCAGTCTGTTTACCTTCCTTTTTTTCTTCCCTAGACCTCATGCCTCTAGTGCAGAAAGGCGTCTACATAATCTGGATTGCAAGCGTACCTTGGTCTTTTCTCTTCAGAGAATTAGGCAGCACAGAAAGGCTTCACAGCTTTTTGTTGCTTTTGACTCCAGTCACCTAGGTCTACCAGTTTCCAAAAGAACACTCTCCAAATGGATTGCAGACTGTGTATCTTTTACCTTTGAGAGTAGGGGACTTTCTCTTGAACTTCATGTCACAGCACAAAATGTGCAAGCAATGACAGCCTCCATGGCAAATCTACGCTCAGTGGCAATTGTCGAAATATGCAGGGCAGCAAACCTGATCCTCTGTCCACACTTTCGCGGCCCATTATTGTCTGGACAAGGACTCCCGCAGGGACGCCTCATTTGGCCAGGCTGTCCTCCAGCATCTCTTTCAGACTTAGATCAACTCCAACCCACCCGTCCCAGGTTTCAATACCAGAGATCCTTGGGAGAATACGTGACCAACTTAGGCCTGTGTTTCACCACTCTCTCTATGGTCCTCTCCCTGGCATCTTCAAGCTAGGGGCGTCACCATATGTGAAGACTACATAACTGCTTGTTCCTGGCGTTAGTGTAGTTACTACTTACCTTTAACAGGTGATCTCCGGGAACAGCAGGACTTTAGTCTTCACAACCCACCTTCCTTCCCTAGGAGTTGCTTGCTCGTTCGCGCGCTCTCTCTTCTCTCTCCTCTCTCGCTCGCCTTTTATCTCAGCAACAAACCCAACTGAGGAGGGACAGTTGGAAAGGCGAGAAGGCAGCTACACAGGCACAATGGGATGCTCCCAAAAGCTTTCCTATAGGATGCTGGGGAGCATTCCCATGCGGGCTTCATCGGTGCCGATGTCACCCATATGTGAAGACTCAATTCCTGCTGTTCCCGGAGATCACCTGTTACAGGTGAGTAAACTTACGCTTTAGAACTATTTGATAAAACTGAAGAGTAGCAAATCACCTGGACGGGATGGTCTTCATCCAAGGGTGTTGAAAGAACTGGAAATATGAGATTGAAAGACCTGCTATTAGTAATCTGTGAACTATCATTAAAATCAATCTGTAATACCTGAAGATTGGAGGATGTACAATGTAATGCCAATTGTTTTAAAAAGGGTTCCAGGGGTGATCCAGGAAACTACAGACTAGTAAGCCTGACATCAGTACGGGGGAAAAAATGGTAGAAACAATCATAAATAGAACAAAATTACTGAACATGTAGATAGTCATGGCTTAATGGAGAGACAACCAACATGGCTTTAGACAAGGAAGATCTTGTCTTACTAATCTGTTATGGTTTTTTTGGAGGTGTGAAATAAGCAGGTAGACAAAGGGGAGTCAGTTTCATATAGTGTATCTGGACTTTCAGAAAGCCTTTGACAAGGTCCCTAATCAGAGACTTTTGGCAAAACTAAAAAGTCACTGGGATAGGAGGCAAGTGTACTATTGTGGATCAGGAACTGGTTAAAAGATAGAGAAAGCAGAGGGTAGGGCCTAAATGGCCAATTTTCCCAATGGAGAAAGGTGAATAGTGGAGTACCTAGGGATCTGTGCTGGGTCCGCTGCTTTTTGACATATTCATAAATGACCTGGAAAGTGGAATAATAAGTGAGGTTATCAAATTTGCAGATGACACGACACTATTTAAAGTTGTTAAAATCCATGAGGATTGTGGAAAATTGCAAGAGGATCTTGATAAATTGTAAGAGTGGGCATCCAAATGGCAGATGAAATTTAATGTGGATAAGTGCAAAGTTATGCACCTAGGAAAGAACAACCCAAACTATGTTTACACGATGCAAGGTTCTACATTAGGAACCACCACCCAGAAAAAGATTTAGGCGTCATCGTGGATAACATGTTAAAAACCTCCGCCCAGTGTGCAGGTGCGGCTAAGAGAGCAAATAGAATGCTAGGTATCATAAGGAAAGGAATGGAAAATAAAACAAAGGATATTATAATGGCTCTGTATCGTTCCATGTTGCGACTGCACCTTAAATATTATGTGCAATTCTGGTCGCCATATCTTAAAAAAGATATAGCATTATTAGAAAAGGTACAGAGAAGAGCCACCAAAATGGTAAAAAGGATGGAAGGATACCCCTATGAAGAGAGGCTAAAAAGTTTAGGGCTCTTCAACCTGAAAAAGAGATGGCTGAGGGGAGATAATTAATGAATGGAGTGGAAATGGTAAACTTGGTTCGATTGTTTACATCAGGCATGTCCAACAGGTAGATCGCAATCTATCTGTAGATCATGGAGGGGTCAGACGTAGATCGCCAGCCCCACTTGGCTCCATCTCTCCAGCAGCTCGCCCCGTCGCTAGGAGAGAGCTTGAGGCAGCAGGGTGTCTGCCGAGGGCTTGCCACCGCTGCTGATCCTTTGCCTGTCTTTTTTTCCCTGCCTGCGGGAATCTTGCCTGCGGGTGTACTGGGGGCCTTGTTGTTTTCATGCCAATAGTTTGTGGGTACCCCAGGGGGCCGCCGCCCGAGCCTCGCGATGAGACACCACAGGCCTGGCGTCATACCTGGTCTCCTGCCTCTCAGAATCACCCATTCCTGCCCCCGCCCCAACACCCCTTAGAAGTGTGTTATATACCGGACGATATGCATTCGCCTGGGCTTTACCTGAATACACTTACCATATTAGTTGTGTCATGTGCTGGTCGTTGGTCGCTTTATAGTTCGCTTTCATTAAACATTTTCGGGCAGATACAACAAAGTGTCAAAAATGTGGTTATTTTGGTAGGCTTTTCCAATTTTGTTCTGACTTGCCTATGCCTTGCCTTCAAATTGGTTCAAACCACTGTGACCTTTGCTTGCCTTTGCAATTTTATTTTGCCTAGCCTTTGAGTTGATTCTACACTGCAATTTTATTTCGCCTTGCCTTTGCGTTGATTCTACACTGTGTGCAGAATTTATTAAATCGTGTGTGGTGGTATTTGAACTTGTTTGGCAGTATTTGATTTTATCTGGTTTGCTGGACAGGTGTGTTAGTTTTTTTGATGATTGTTTGGTGATATTTGATTATTGGTGCCAGTATGATGGATTCTTCTTTTTACTTTTAGAACTGCATGTGTGGTTTTGGCATATCCAGTCCTTGTATTGCACATCATCCAGAGGTCTAAAGTTCCTGTTGATCTTCAATACTTTGGGACAGTGACAGTTTTGGACCAGATTCAACCAGTGTTTATACTAACTTAGCAGATTTGGCCTTCTTACCTCCAACCACCCCAGTATAACGAAGATGAGTGTTGCAAAGAAGAGCAAAACCTACCACCTTCATGATGAATGGGAAATGGACTACTTCTTCATCATGGTGAAAGACTAGTGTTGTCTAATTTGTAACGCCCCAGTATCCTTGCCCAAAAAGGGTAATGTGGAACGTCATTATAAGGCTCTGCATAGCAATAAGTTTGATGCTGATTTTCCACCCAAAAGTGAAATTCATAAACTGAAGCTCAAAGAACTTAAATCGAAATTGGCAACTCGGCAACAGTTGAGGTCACATTCGGTCAATGCAACCATAGTATCTTTCAAGGTCAGCAACCTGATCGCAAAGAAATGCAAACCTTTCACTGAAGGGGAATTTGTAAAAGATTGTTTTCTTGAAGCAGCTGACAATCTTTTTGAAGGATTTAAAAATAAGAAAGAGATCATAGCTGCTATTCAAGATGTACAATTGTCAAGAAACACCGTTGTGTGGCAAATAGAAAAGATGTGTGGAGACACAACTGAACAATTGTTGGAGGATGTTTCAAATTGTGTTGCTTTCTCACTCCAACTGGATGAATCTACAGACATAAGAGACATAGCCCAGTTACTAGTCTTTTATCCGGATGGTTTTTGAAGACTTCAGTGTTGAGGAACTACTTGGAATGATTTCTTTAAAAGGGAGAACTACCGGTCAGGAAATATTCAGTTCTTTCCATTCTTTTGTGACAAAGTGTAATTTTCCATTGCATAGACTTGTTTTCATCACTACTGGGAGGAGTAGCCTAGTGGTTGGGGCAAGGTACTTCAGGCCGGAAGGTCGGGGGTTCAAATCCCACTAGAGGACAGCAACCTTGGGCCGGAAGGACTGGGGTTTCTAGTCCCACAGATGCTCCTTGTGGTCTTGGGCAAGCCACTTAAACCCTCCATAGCCCATGTTCCCTGTAAGTATTAGTGTATGTGTCTCATATCCCTGCTTGTTAAATGTATCCCCCAATTGTGTTGTGACCGCTTTGATTGAAGGATAAGGTGGTATACAAAAACTGTCTAAATAAATAAAATAAATAAACAAGAGCAATGACAGGTGAGGTTAACGGTTTCATACCGCTCCTGTAGACAGCATGACGACTTCCCAGATTTCCTTTCTTACCACTGCATCATTCACCAGTAAGTTTTGGCAAGCAAGAGACGCAATACAAAGACTGTCATGGACATCACTTTCAAAATTGTAAATTCAGCTTGTGGAAGATCACTTCAAAGACAGCTTTTCAATATTACTCTTGATGAAGGGGC
The DNA here is from genome assembly GCA_033557465.1 of Ichthyophis bannanicus. Classification (NCBI taxonomy): domain Eukaryota; kingdom Metazoa; phylum Chordata; class Amphibia; order Gymnophiona; family Ichthyophiidae; genus Ichthyophis; species Ichthyophis bannanicus. The sequence continues at coordinate 45,601,204 of CM066045.1, read as the reverse complement.
AGCGGAAATCATTTTGCACACAGTTGTAAGGTGGCTAAGTAGGCACAAATTTCTGCAAAGATTTTGTGATTTGCTGAATGAAATAATTTTTTTTGAAGGAGAGGGGAGATGACCAAGCAGAGTGCGGAGATGACCAAGCAGAGTTGGAAGATGAGGAGTGGTTATGTGATCTGGCATTTCTCCCTGACTTTACAGGCGAACTAAGTGATATGAACCTTAAACTACAAGGTAAAAACAAATGCATTGGCGAGATGATGAGTACAGTTTCATCCTACAAGAGCAAATTTGAGCTAATGATGACTGACCTTGCAAACAACACTTTTGATCATTTTCCTAATACGCAGGACCATCTGGGACAACATCCAAATTTTTGTTTTTCGGAACGAGAAGTATGTGACAGAAATCTGTTCTGTTATCCAGGAATTCGAAAATAGATTCTGTGACTTCCAAAAAATTGGAACAGTTGTGGAGTACTTGTCATATCCATTCAAAGTAAATGTGGACATTAAAGAAACTGCAGCTGCTATCAGTAAAAATTACTCATTGAAGAAGCCATCTCTTGAAAACGAAATATTAACCCTTAAAAATAACTTTTTTCTCAAGACCCGTGCTGAGCAAGAATCGTTTTGGAAGCTAGTGCCTAGAGACAAATTTCCCAACTTGAGACGATGCAGTGAAGCTGTACACTCCTGTTTTGGTTCAACTTATTTGTGTGAATCTGCGTTGTCCCATCTGAAAATGACAGAGTACACAATGTTCCAACATGACAGATGAACATCTCCAGGATTCCCTGAGACTGGCCCTCACGCAATATTCACCCAACTTCAAAAAGCTGGTGGATGAAATGCAGGCTCAGACGTCTCCCTAATGAGCAAGAGCAAAATATTAAAGATTGTGCAAGATCAGCCTGGATCAATACTCGACCTAAATTTAACACAAATTACTCAATAAAAGTTAAAGAAAGTTATTACTTAATAAAACGTTAAGAAAAAATATAATTTCCATTTCCCCTCGCAGTTCTTACTGGATCTTCGTCTCTTTTGTTTTTGCTAAATTTGCTTAACAGCTGATCACATCCAAGTAAATGACAGAAGGTTCATTAAAAGGGGGGGGGGCGGAATCCTCCAACTTTATTGGGTTAAAATTTAATTTGAAACTAATTTGAAAATTAATTTTCATGGTGGTAGATCACTGGCACTTTTGGCCGGAAAAAGTAGATCACGACCTGTTCGAAGTTGAACATGCCTGGTTTACTTCTTCAGAATATGGAAAGACTAGGACACGCAATGGATGCTACAGGGTAAACTATTTAAGACTAATAAAAGAAAATATTTTTTCACTCAATGTGTAATCAAACTCTGGAATTTGTTACAGGAGGATGTAGTAAAAGCTGTTAGTGTAGCTGGGTTTAAAAAAGTTTTGGACAAGTTCCTGGAGAAAAGGTCCATAAACCATTATTTAAAGGGACCCAGGATATCACTGTTTGACCCAATACAAGCATTGTGGAACCTGTATCTTTTGGGGAAACTGCTAGGTACGTATGACCTAGATTGGCCACTGTTGGAAACAGGATACTGGGCTTGATGGACCTTATTCAGACCCAGTACAACATATCTTAAGTTATGTTCTTATTTCACTCCCGCTGCTCGTTCAAATTTAGAGAATTTCTCTCCTAAAAAGACAAAAAACGTGGAACTGGATAACCAGTTTCCATTACCAATTCTAATTTGTTTTATTGCAAATATGTTGCTGGTGTGGAACAGATAAACCTCAATGTTATTTAGGCTTTTGGGGTTTCTAGTCCTGACAATCAAAATCCCAAGTAGATTTCAATGTGTTTTCCATTAAAAAATAAATAAAAAATCCAGTTGTTCCTGTAAATGTCATAGTAACATCATCCAGAGCTGCCCCTGTTAAGAATCATTCCATGGCTCTTCCAATCTAAGCCTTTGGCAAGTTTTGGCTCTTCTTTATCTGCAGAGCATTCACTTTTTACATCCGTCTAGGTTCCCAAAAATCTCACTTTTTGGTCGGTTTAAGATTGTTGGGGATCAGTGCCATGCTGAGCTTATAAGTCTTTCCTCATGACAGATCCATATCGTCCTTTCTAGGAACCCAATCCTGTGTTCCTGTGGGATTCATTGGCCCAAAAGGCCTTTGCTTCCTCTGGGGTACGGAATGTCTGTTGCTGGCCCTGGATTGTCAGTTTTAACTCCAGTAGGGTATACCAGGGAAAATCTCATACCACTCTGCACCAAAGAACTGCAGACTTTGGAGACTTTTCTCTTGAGGGCAACCACTGCTGAAAAACAAGAATCCGTCACTCTTGATGTTCCAAGTTGCGCTAGTTGCGGGCTGCTCAAAGCAGGATCTCGTTTGTTGAAAGCTTAGCATACTAGCATCAGCCTGGGTTGAGAGTCATCTTCCCTGCGAATGCCTACTTGGTGTGCATGTTCGATCTGGATTTTCCCGGTCAGGTCTGGGAGGTGGAGGCCCAAAGGCAACCATGTCTCCAAGAAGCCATGGAGCTCTCGGTCGCCAACAGACTCGGGTATGCCTAACAGTCTTTCTTCTCCCGCGTTTTTCTAGATCATCAATTTTCTGGTCTTGGTGATGTACCTGCTCTTCCAGTGCACAGGTATCTGCATGTCTGTGCTACCATCTTCTAGCCCCGACATTCTCTGTTCTAGCTACTGCATCTGGTCTGTGAAATCCGCCACCAATGCAGTAGCTGGAGCAGGTCCAGTTTTGTAGTCAGGCCTTGAATCCGCTCAGTAAGTGCCCATGCTACTGCTACGGAGACTTCTTTGAGTATCGCTGTCACCACTTCGGGGCCTAACGGGGCCCTTGATCTGCCATTTTGCCGTTGCCTGCCCACAGTTTCTTGCGCTGCTAAAGTTTTGCTGCCATCTCATTCTCGCTGTTGGGGGGGATCCCACTGTGTCTCCGGGTGTTTGCAGTGTTTTTCTTTGTGTGCTGGGAGACTTGCAGCTCTGATAATGGCTCATTTCAGGTAGATTAAGATACAAAGCCCCAGAGTTCAGTCACTGGCGTCAGACCCAGCTCATCGCCATACAGGAAGTTCCTCTCAGTCCTTTTATGGAGCGCAAGGGCCCAGAGACATTATCCCCTCCAAAAGAGGATCCTCCGGGACTGTGCAATAAATGTTTGGGGGCCCATTCCCTAATTCCTTCAGTTGGAAGCAGGCTTCGCTGTTACTTTCAGGAATGGGCCAGGGTTACCAAGGATCATAGGATGCTAGACACCATTCAGGTCGGCTATGTCCTGGAATGCAAAGAGCCGATTCTAGATGCCTTAGTCATCTCCCCTTGTGGGTCTGTGATCAAAAGTGCCGCTGTGCGGAACACCTTGGACAAGTTGCTGCACCTAAAAGCGATGATGCCCTCCCTCCGGACGAGTGGGGCTAGGGCAGATACTCCATCTATTTCATGGTGACCAAAGGGATGGTTCTTTTTGGCTCATTCTGATGGGACGTGTGATTAAGCATATAGAATGCCACCTGGGCAGGATTGTTCTGGTGGTGCCAGATTGACCAAGGAGACCGTGGTTCAAATCTGATGCGGCTCTTGAAGGCGCCTCTTCTTCAGTTGCCTCTTTCTCTGGGCCTATTGCAGCAGGGATCAATCATCCTGGAGGACCCAGTTCCCTTCTTGCTTATGGCTTGGCTCTTGAAAGACAGCATGTAAGTGTTATTCTCCAACAGTGGTTTCCACGCTGCTTAGAGTCTGGAGATCATCTACCAAGCTACTATGCATATGGATCTGGTGCCTCTTTTGAACGATGGTGCGGCATTTGGCAGTTAGCTCCTGAGGCAGCCAAGTCAAGCTGCCCTTTCTATAGGATGGCCTGGAGAAGGGCTTTTCCCCCTCAACTCCCTGAAAGGTCAGATAGCAGCTATGGTCTGTTTCTGAGATCTGGTGGCTGGTAAGTCTCTAGCCTTGCACCCAGACATCTCATGTTTTCTCCAGGGGTTCGGTGTCTGCATCTTCCCCTCCAGTCTGTGATCCCTTCCTGGGATCTGGGTCTGGTGCTCAGGGCCCTGATGGCGGCACTCTTTGAGCTGTTGAAGCATGCTGCTTTAAAAGATTTGACACGCAAGATAGTCTTCTTAGTTGGTATTTGTTCTGCAAGGTGGATTTCTGAGCTACTGGCTCTGTCTTGCCTAGATCCTTATTTCTCTTTTTTGAGGAGGCAGTTTCCATTTGGTCTGTGCCACCTTTTTGCCTAAGGTGCCTTCTCTCTTTCCCATGAAGCAGGTGGTATGCCTGCCCTCCTTCAAGGAGTTCTGGGGTGAAGGATAAGGATTTTCGCATTGTGGATGTCCAGAGGGTGCTTCTCCATACTTGGAAGTTATGAATTCTTTTCGTAAGTTTTTTTGGTGCTGTTTGCTGGCCTGCACAAGGGTGATGCAGCAGCTAAGTCGACTTTGGGGCACTGAATTAAGGTGGCCATTGCCACTGTGTTTCTCCTATGGAAATGGCCTGTTCTGGAGGGCTTGCATGCCCATTCTTTCTGAGCACAAGCTTCCTCGTGGGTGAAGCAAAGCTCTGTAGCCCTTGCAGACATTTGTCTGGCAGCAATGAAGGCATCACTTTCCAGTTCTGTCAAGTCTTACCGATTGGATGTCCACGCGTTGGCAGACTCATTCTTTGACTCAATGGTTTTGCAAGCTGCTGTGTCTTCTTCCCGCCCAGTGGAGTTGTAGCTTTGGTACATCCTACTTGTCTAGACTGGTCTAGCAGGACGATATGGAAGGTAACATTTTATTTCCCAGTTAATGTCCTTTCTTTGAGTCCTGCTAGACTAATCCAGGGCCTGCCCCTGAAACTGTATTTGCTCTGTTCTTCTGCTGTGGTACCTTTGAGTCTGCTGTGATTTATACACTTAGCTCTGAAGGTTCATCTTATACTGACAGCCTTATCTTTATGCTTTCCTGTACATAGTTCCCTACTGTTTGATTACTCATTGCTGCCCACGGTAGAGGTTGTGTGAGGCTTGCCGTGTTTCTCCCATATACTTTGGGATGAATACTGAAGTTCTCCAGGAGCACGCAGGAAGTCAGTCCTCACATATGGGTGACGTCAGCGCCAATGGAGCCCGTGCCGAAGCATCTCACCAGCTTTCAAAGAAAGCCTTTGGGAGATGCCACCCCTCATGCGTGGTCCCCTTCCCGCCCAAGGGTGCCATCTTGCTCAGTCTCCTTTATTCCGCAGAGCCCAATGGATGTATATCCTGTTCCCCTGGAAAAATATTGAAAAACTGTTCTAAAACTTAGTTTCCCGGTTCCTCTTCCTGCCTCGAGTCAGGGCCTCCAGGCCCCTTTTTTATCAAGGTCCCTCGACCGGCTTTTGTGCCTTTTTTGCCCAGGGATTGTCGACCCCGTCCAAATGTCTCCCACTATGTCCCCTGGTGGGTTTAAAAAGTGTGACTGTTGCAGTCAAACTATGTCCATTACTGACACCCATAACTGCTGCCTGGGCCCGGACCATGACAGCACTTCCTGCGACCTTTGCCAGGCCATGTCGGCCAAAAACAACAGAAAAAGGTCGGAGATGCAGAAAAAGCTGTTCCCACGTTCCGACTTGGCACCCACCTCCCCGGCACCAAGCTTCAAGCCCATCACATCCCAAGACACCCAGGCATCCTCCGAGTCCTACAGCTGTGGGGCCTCCGAGAAGACCCTGGAGCTGGAGAAGAAGTATAAATCCACTAAGGTTGCACCAGAGAAACCCAGTAAAACCCCACGGAGGGACTCTGATGACTCAGAGAAGTGCTCCACCAAGGTCCTCAAGAAGGATTCCTTGGCCAGCAGAGATGCTGCGAGCTTCCTTGAGGCCGTAGTCCATTGGCGCTGTGCCTGAAATCCTCAGTGCTCATGCCAAAGGCTGCGGAGCCTTCTGGCTTGGAAACCAGAATGGTAGCCCTGGAGCACAACATCACTGCTATCCTGGCCCTGCAGCAGGCGATGATGGCTGGTTCGTCCACCTCATCTGCCCTGATGACTGGGCCTTCTACTGCAAAGGAGTCCCCGGTCGTTGAGCTGAGCGTCAAGCATCCCCCAGCCTCGAGACAGCCCTCAGCGCCAGTTGTGATCCTGGTCCCATTCCTCGGATTTCTGGTCCTCACCAGCCAGTATTGGTGACTCAGACCCCAGGTCCTCCACAGGCCGTTGGCCCTTTTGTGCTGGCCTCGACGAAAGGAGTCACAGGGCCTTAGACTTGTCATCACCACTCGACTCCAAGTGGGCGACGGAGGACGAGGCATCCCCGGACACCAGACAGCACCAAGACATTCCTTTGAACTCGTCTCCCCCAGTGCCTCGATGCCACTCTCCTCTCTCCTCTCAAGGACGTGGCTTTCCAATGCTTTGTCAGGAATATGGCCAGGGCCTTCTCTGTGCAGACCGAGGTGGAGGAGGACCCATGCACCAAGAAGTTGGAGATTTTCCAGTATGAGACTCCACCCAAAGAAACCTTCACGGTGCCCATATAGCTGATCCTCGAGAGGCTGTTACTCAGAATGTGGGAGACCCCGGCATCGCTACCAATAGCTAGCCATCAGCCCAATGCTATGTACCGTGTCCAGAAAGGACCAGGGTTCCACAAACCCCCAACTCTCACACAGTTTCATGGTCATCAAGTTGATCATGCCAAAGCTCAACAGTCAGAAGACCCACTCCTCCGTTTCTCCCAGTAGGGATGCCTGAGCCCTCGACACCCTTGGGCACAAATGCTATCAAGGCTCGATGCTGGGTTGCCAGATCCAAGCCTATGAACTCTACATAAGCATGTGCCTTAAGGCACTGGCCAAAGAGCTGTCTGGGTTTGCAGCAGGCCTTGTTGGAGAATCCCTTCAATGGTTCCAGACCCTGACTTCAGGAGTGCGGGACTATTCAAAGTTCCTCTCCTGGGCCACCTATGACTGCTTTGAGTCGGTGGCTCAAGTTGTGGTAACTGGCATCGGAGCCTGATGCCAGGCCTGCCTGCAGTTCTCTGACCTTGAGCAGTGGGTCCAGGACATACTGCTCTATCTCCCCTGTACCGGTGAGAACCTCTTTGGCAAACCCATGGCTGCCAAAATTGCTGAGATTGAGGCCAACTTTGTGACCCGACAGAGACTCTCTTCAAGAAGACCTCAGTCCATCCTTGAAAAAAAATGTTTGGGAAAAGGGCTGCCTTCGCACAGGGTCATCAGTACCATCAGCAGGGTTCTCACCACAAAAGGCAGAAGTAGGTGGCTCAGAAAGCAAAAGTACCTAAGCCAGAGACTCCAGCTCCTACCCAGCCTGGGAGGAGCTTTTGGCTCCCAGGGCAGGGCCTCCCCTCCCCCAGGAGACATTCACCAGCCTACAGGGGGATGTCTGGCACACTCTGCCCACAGATGGGCCTCAATCACCTCAGACCTGTGGGTATTGCAGGTGGTCAGGGAGGGATACCACCTCCACCTACAGCAGATTCCATCCAGGTTCTTTCCAGGAGAGCCAGTATGACCCCTCCTTCACCAGACCTTGCCTTCTACTCCAGGTACTTCCTTGTCCCAAAGAGGACTGGGGGCCTCAGGCCCATCCTAGATCTGCGAAACTTAAACAAGTTTCTGTTGAGGGAGAAGTTCCAAATGCTCTCTCTTGGAACACTGCTGTCCTACATCTATCAGGGAGATTGACTTTGCTCCTTGGCTCTAAAGGATGCCTACACACATCTTGAGCCAACCCTCCCACAGGCAGTATCTAAGGTTCTTGGTAGGAGGAGGGTACTACCAATACAGAGTGCTACTCTTCGGCCTGGCTTCCTCACCAAGGTTTTTCACAAAATACCTAGCAGTGGTCTCTGCCCACCTACATTTGCAAGGGGCCTTCATCTTCCCCTACCTAGATGATTGGCTTATCAGGGGCAGCACAGTCGTTGAGGTCCACCAGGGCACAGGGCCCACAACTCTACTGTTGCAGCACCTGGAGTTTGTCATCAACTATGCCAAATCTCATCTCACTCCAGCCCAGAGCCTGGAATTCATAGATGCTCAGTTGGACACCCTGCAGGCCAAGGCCTTTCTTCCCAGGGAAAGGGAAGACTGCCTCAGGGAGTTAGTGACAAAGGTGCTGCACTGTCACTCTGTGCCAGCCTGTTTCCTCCTCCGCCTTCTGGGCCACATGGCCTCCACAGTTCACGTGACCCTGCTAGCCCACTTTCATATGCAAACAGCCCAGTGGTGCCTCTGTGCTCAGTGGGACACAGGTCACGGGCAGATTGCGGGACAGGATCAAAAATAACCCACCAGCTGAAAGAGTCCCTCAAGTGGTGGCAACTTCCCTGCTACCTCCAGGCTGGAATGCCTTTCCAGGCATCCCTGCCCCAGAGGGTCCTGTCTACGGACACCTCCCCCCTCAGTTGGGGGGCACATTGTGAGGACCTGTCGCACACAAGGCAGCTGGTCCGAAGTGTTATCACTGCTACAGATCAAGCTTCTGGAGCTCAGGGTGATCTTTCTGGCCCTACGGGCCTTCCACCACCACCTGTGACACCAGTCTATGCTGGTTACAATCAGACAACCAGGTCACCATGTTCTACATCAACAAGCAGGGGGGCATGTGGTCGTACTCCCTCTGCCAGAGGCAGTGGTCCTCCTGTCCTTTGCAGCTCGCAAACAACATGCTCCTGCGGATGGTCCACCTCCAGGGCCAGGACACTTTCCTGGCAGACAGATCAGCAGCAGGGTCTCCAGTTGCGGTGAATGCTGCCTGAACCCCAGGGTGACCTCACAGCTCTCCTGCCTCTGAGAGATACCAGTGATGGACCTCTTTGCCACCCTGGACAATGTGCAGTTGTGCTGTTTCTGCTCGCGGCAGCTGCATTTGGCGAGGGTAGCGGCAGATGCCTTCCTGATCCCATGGATGGAAGGCCTCCTCTGTGTCTTTCCACCGACCCCTCTGGTTGCCAAGACCCTCTTCAAGGCCCAGCGTGAGGGGGCAGTACTGATACTAATTGTTCCCAGGTGGCCCAGAAAGCTGTGGTTCCCACTGCTGCTTTCCCTGTCGGCAGCACTTCGGTCCTGCTAGGCCATGCCCTGTAACTCCTGTCTCAAGAAGGAGGGCTTCCTCCTGTATCCATTCTGGGGTCCCTAAAGTTAACAGTGTGGCTGCTGAAAGGGTAACCTTGACCCCTTTCAACCTCCCACGAGAGGTCGAGGAAGTCCTGTTGGCCTCCCACAAGCCCTACAGGAGGTGAGCATATGCCTTTAAGTGGCGTAGATTCTCTGTATGGTGTGCAGATAGGCAGGAGAACCCGTTCTCTTGCCTGGTGCAACTGGTGCTCCAATACCTACTGCATCTGTTGCACACTGGACTAAAGTCCAACTCAGTGAGAGTACACCTGAGTGTGATTGCTGCACACCACCACCCTATCGAAGGGAAATCCCTCTTGGGTCAACCTCTGAGTCTCTCGGTTCCTCCAGGCCTCTTGCTGTCTAAGCCTCTCATCCATCCACCAGTGGCAGAATGGGACCTCAGTGTGGTCCTTCACAGCTCACCAGGCCGCCATTCGAGCCTCTAGCTACTTGCCATCTGCGGTTATCTGTCATGTCTCCCACATCTGCTTGTAAAGTAAGCAAGCTTGAGGCCTTGGTGGCAGAACCATCATACACAAGAATCTACAGGAACAGGGTGGTGCTTCGCACTCACCCCCAAATTCCTCCCAAAGGTGGTATCTCCTTTCCACCTTTTTCCTGTGGCTGCCCACTGGTCGGGAGGAAACTATACTCCATACACTGGACTGGAAACAGGCATTGTCCTTTTATCTACATCGGACCCAGGGTCATTACAAAGCTCCTCAGCTTTTCAGTTTCCTACGACCCCAGAAGACTGGGACTTCCTGTGATTAAGCCAACTATGTCCACTTGGGTGATGGACTGTATTGACCTCACCTATGAGCAAGCTGGGCTCTCCCTGGACCACTGTATCATAGCACATTGCGTGAAAGTGATGGCTACATCAGTGGCGAACCTGCGCTCAGTACCGGTAATGGAGATCTGCAAAGCCACCGCATAGTCTTCAATCCATATCTTCGCAGATCACTACTGCCTAAAAAGTGAGTCCTGTCAGGACAGTGCCTTTGGCTAGGTGGTACTCCGTAATTTGTTCAGGGTGTAGGCAACTCCTGCCCTCCGACCCTTTTTGTGTTCAGGCTACCAGAGTGATGGTACTGCTGGGCGCTAGGGTCTTGCAGAGTCTCTCAGTTGGGGACTCACATTCTGCAACTCACGGCTACCTGACTTGATCACTGTTGGTGCTGTCCTGGTTAGGTCCGCTGCATCCTGGAGCTATAGAATCCCATATGTGAGGACTGACCTTCTGTTTGTTCCTGGACTGACTTCTGTCCTCCTCCCATAGGGAATTGCCTCCCTACCTTGTTTTATTTTTACTACCATCCTAGCTATGTCATATGACTGAGCAAGAAGGCACCCTTGGATGGGAAGAAAGGGGGACTACATATGCGTGGTGGCATCTCCCAAAGGCTTTCTTTTGAAAGCTGGGGCGATGCTTCCATGCGGGCACTCTCGGCGCCAATGTCACCCATATGTGAGGACTGATTCCTGCTGTCCCTGGAGAACACTTGTTACAGGTGAGTAACTACGCTTGACCTCTGGTAGCTGAGGTGAATAGAGGCATGGGATTGAGGTCATTGAAACCTGGACTTTTCATTGGTTCTTTGTCTCCACCAATCTGCTGTTAGGGTAACATAACCTACTTGTCTGGACTGGTCTAATAGGTCTCAAGGAAAGGACATTAACTGGTAAGTAAAATGTCATCTTCATTCATACGAATTATGCCTGTCCCTAAATCTTAAACTATGGAACATCCACCCAGTGGTGCTATTGTGCTCTGTCTTTTCTCTTGCTAAAGCTTAGAGGCGTTTCTCACAGATAGTTGCAGACCAGGGACAGTGTATTACGGACCGAGATGTTTTACAGCGAACATTGAAAAAACTGGCAAAACACACGTCATGTCTGTAAGACTACTATACTGATCATTTGTATAGCACTACAAGGTGTATGCAGTGCTGCAGACTCATGTTAAAGACTGTCCCTTCTTATGGCCACCTGATTGTCTGTCTGCATGAGGATCTAAAGCCCCTGGAGTAGGTGGCAGAATGCCTGCAGGACCCGAAAGATACCTTGGAGTTTGAGGAAATTGATCTGCAGGAGAGATTCCTCGGAGGACCAGTGGCCTTGAGTGTGCTGGCCCTCGCAGTGTGCACCCCAGACTGCCAGAGAGGCATCTGTAGTCAAAATCCTCTGAGGCGCTGGTGCCTACCACCAGGCGAAGGAGGCCATAGCCACCAGGTGATCCACACTCTGTCCCCCAGGGGACCCGTGGCTTTGTGAGACCGGAGGCCCCACTGGGCTGCCCGCATGTGAAGGCGGGCCAGGCAAGTAACATGTACCATCGAGGCCATGTAGCCCAACAAGCAGAGGAGCCACTGGGCTGGCACAGACCTTCAGGCTTGCACCTCCCCCGCCAACCACATGAAGCAGTGGGCTCTCTCTGCTGGGAAGAAGGCCTCGGCCCGCAGGGTGTCCAGCTAGACCCCGATAAATTCCAGGCTCTGAACAGGAGAGAGACTGGATTTGGGGTAGTTGATGACAAAGCCCAGCAATTGGAGCATGTGGATGGTCAGCCTTGTGGCCCAATCCGCCTCCCTGGCCGTGCCGCCCCAGACGAGCCAGTCATCCAGATAGGGAAAGATGTGAGCCCCTTGAAGGCGCACGTGTGTGGCCACAACTGCCAGGTACTTCGTGAAGACCCTTGGAGAGTAGGCAAGGGCCAAAGGGGAGCACCCTGGTCTGGAAGTGCAGGCCTTCCACCACAGACCTCAGGTATCACTTGTGGGCAGGATGGATTAGGATGTGAGCAAAACATCCTTGAGATCCAAGGAGTAGAGCCAGTCTCCCTGGTGGAGGTAGGGCAGTAATGTCCCAAGAGAGAGCATCTTGAACTTCTCTTCACCAGAACCTGTTGAGATTGCATAGGTCAAGGATGGACCAGAGCCCTCCTGTCCTTTTGGGGACGAGGAAATACCTTGAGTAGAAGCCCCTGCCCCAGAGGTGGTGGGACACAGGTTCCACTGCCTTGTCCTGAGCAAGGCCACCCGCTCCATGATGAGTAGAGTCTGGTGAAGGAGGGGCCGGGGTGGCTCTCCTGGAAAGTAGTCTGGAGGCTTGTGCTGTAGGTGGAGAGAATAACCCTCCCTCACTACCCGCAGGGCCCATTAGTCTGTGGTGATGGTGGCCAACTGTCCGCAAAGGAAGTCAGCCAACCCCCTATGGGCTGGGGCAGGTCTCCCAGGGGAGGGAAGACCCAGACCATCAAGTCAAAAGCCACTCCCGGCTGAGTGGGGGTTGGCGTCTGACGTTTTGGGGCCTTGGGTTTCTTAGACCCATTCCCTTAGCCATAGGGCTGAGGGGGTTGGTGATTCTGCCCCTGATAGGACTGGTAATGGCCAGCCGAGGGGAACCCCCTTTTCCTCAGGAAAAACACCTTCTTCTCTGGGGGCCTCTTCGTGGTGAGGGCAGAGGTCTTCTTGGAAAGCCTCTGCCAGGTGACAACCTCGGCCTTGATCTTGGCAGCCTTATTGGCCATTGGCTTTCCAAAAAGATTCTCCCCATTACACGGCACGCCCAGGAGCTTCTCATGAACCCATTGCTCCAGGTTTAAGGTCTGCAGCTATGCCTTGTGCTGGGCACCAGCCTTAAACCCATCATAGGCAGCCCGGGAGAGGAACTTGGAACAGTCCTGGATGGCCCCAGTCAAGGATAGGAACATATAAACAGAAATATGATGACAGAAAAAGACCACATGGCCTATCTAGTCTGTCCTTCCATAACTACAACAGTCCCCTTTTTACCTTTAGAGATCCTCTGTGTTCTTGTGATGAAAAAGTCACTTCATCACAAATGTAGCAGAAGTGATCTGCATTGTTCAAACACTTAATGAGACTTTGGCTAATTGAAAAAAATCAAGCCCTGAGAAAACTGGTTTACAGCCAAAATACTACTGACACCTCATGTTCATTTAAAAAATGTTACGCAATTTGTTCTGTAGAGTGATGTAATTAAACTGAGAATTGCATCATCTGATTCTTCTAGGAATAACGATGCAGCTCCTATCATGTATGATAAAATAGCACATTCAAATTGCACCATTCGTTAATTGTTTTGCCCGAAAAGCCAAACAAAAACATAGATTTATCACAAATCCTGTCAAAGATGTGCATGCATTTTCGTAATTTATAGTTTAAATTGAGATCCCTTCCCATTATAACTCGCATATCTTTAGCACTTCTGAAGTCAAAATCTGAAATCCACTGCTTGCCCCAGTTCAAGCATTGTGGAACCTGTGTCTTCTGGGGAAACTGCTAGGTATTTGTGACCTATATTGGCCACTGTTGGAAACAGGATACTGGGCATGATGGACCTTGGTCTGACCCAGTATGGCATATCTTATCTTATGTTCTTAAATTGAAAACTAGAGCCAATAAACAATTTTAAGTATCATTTTAATTCTCAACGATCCAGTAAAGTGTGACCAAATTTATTTTGGAAGCATTTTGACTTGTAGAACAGTGTAACTGGAAAAGCACTGGCCCATTTTAACAGGTGGGGGAGTGAAGTACTACTAGACAAAGACAACTGGACTACATGCGTGGAGGTATTTAGCTGCACGAGAAATCACTTCCTTAACAACTCCAGTCAAACATAGGTCCATAATAGCTATTGATGCTGTGAAGTATCTTAACACCTGATTTGTGAATTAAAGTAACTGTACCCTACAACACAGGAACTGAAGTCATAGTGGGCCCACAATTTCTAATTGCAGGTTAAAGGGAAGGAGTAATGAAGGTCCCCAACTTTCTTTTTACAATAATTAGGAAATTATGTAGGCAAGAGAGATGCTGTAGCTTCAACCACACACAGGGTCACATACCTATGTACAATTCTGGTCACCGTATCTTAAAAAGGATATAGCGGAATTAGAAAAGGTACAGAGAAGAGCCACCAAATGGTAAAGGGGATGGAAGGATACCCCTCTGAAGAGAGGCTAAAAAGGTTAGGGCTCTTCAACCTGGAAAAGAGACAGCTGAGGTGAGATATGATAGAGGTCTATAAATTAATGAATGGAGTGGAGCGGGTAAACATTGATTGATTGTTTACGCCATTAAAATGTTGAAAGACTAGGGGACATACAATGAAACTACAGGGTAACCCATTATTTAAGAATAATAAGAGAAAATATTTTTGCTCAAAGCGTAGTCAAACTCTGGAATGAGTTACCAGAGGATGTAGTAAAAGCTTTATTGTAGCTGGGTTTAAAAAGGTTTGGACCTGGAGGAAAGGTCCATTAAACCATTAAAAGGACCTGGGAAATCCACTGCTTACCCAGGTCGAGCATTGTGGAACCCGTGTGCCTTTTTGGGAACCTGCTAGATACTTGTGACCTGGATTGGCCTCTGTTGGAAACAGGATACTGGGTTTCATGGATTTTGGTCTGACCCAGTATGACTATTCTTATGTACCAGACTATGAACTTGCAATGCTCAAGTATGAAAGGTCTGCTTTACAGAGTCAGTTAACAGTCTGTTACATTTAAATAACCTCAAAAAATAGCAAGTGTTCAAACTTGTTTGACGCTATTTGTGCTCTCCTGTCCACAGGCCTTTTTCTACATGCAAATTAGTAGAGAACCAGGAAGCATAATGGTTCTTAGAGTTCTATAGAGAGGCACCCATGGCCTAATAGCCTTCAGAAAGCTAATAAAGACCCATCTGTTCATGGAAAATTTCAATGGGATCACTTGACTCGCCCACCTATGAACTCTATCCCCCTGCCCATCCCTTCCCCCCTCCTTCCACTAATTTAAGATATGCACCGACTATTTATTACCTCGTACAGCCTCTCTGGTTTGTATATTTACCTTGTTTTCTGTTTTTACCTAACATGTTTACTGTATTCCAGTTCTTTTAATATTGTTCTACATATGGTTTTAAGTTTGATTCTCTGTAAACCGCATTGATTATCAGAATTGCAGTATATAAAATAAATAAATTAAATATTTTACCCCATTAGTTAATATAGAAGAGGACCTTCTAAACCAGTATGGCAGAAATCGACCTTCTGACTTAAACTAAATTCCATGATGTCTGATGTCTTATCTTCTATCATATTAGTCAAAGTTTATTTGTCAATTGTGCTATTCCTCAATGACTGGTCATCTTTACAATGGAGCATGAACTATGTCAGTTAATAACAGAAAATGATCAGACTGAGAATCTGCTAAAATGGCCAGAGATTAAAAAAATAAATGAACCTGTAAGCCCAGAAGACAGAAAAAGCTCCAAGTTAGATGGTATAAAAGTCTCAGTGGAAGTCTCCATGGAAGTTGAACATCAGATGCAACCTGTGTAGTGATATCCTTCACAATAAGGCTCTTTTATCTATGTCACCGCATAACAATGTATCATCCAATATTCTTTACGCTGCAACATTGTACATAGGTTTTTGTAATATAGTTATCAACAAATTTAAATGTACATGAATGTTTTAAAGTTCAATGTAATGTTTTTGTTTTGTTCACTGTAAACCTCCCCTGATCTCTGGAAGGGGTGGCATATAAAAACCTTTAAATAAATAAAAAAATTTAAATTATTCAGGGTTCTCGTAGATAGTAACTATTAAAAGCTCCCTGTCAGCAGCTAAGGTCCTCCTTGACTATTGTTGAGTCTGCCAGTCTTCCCACTAAGGCAAAATTGATAATAATTCTTATGTACTGTTGAATATCTAAGTTTGATTTTTGCAAACAGGTCTGTATAATACATAGGTCATCAGATTTGATATATCAGAAAGTCAAAATAAACATGAACTTTGTTGCCCATCGATATATCAATGATGGGAGCACAAATGCTCTAAGGTGGTACTCTCATCTGTAACCTTCAGTTTGGCTATGACCTTTATGGGCACAAGAAGGGGAACAACAGGAGCAAGAAGATCCACACACCTTCCCAAAATCGAATTTGAGAGGGTATGCGGATCTCCTTGCTCCTGTTGTTCCTATTCAGTTTTGCAAGCTTACATGCTTTGTTTGGACTCCTTAGTGGGCACAGGGCAGAGAGGCCACACTTACTAAATTTATACATCTGATTTTAAAATCCATAACATCCGGAACCTATTATCACGGGGATTTGCTCATCAGAACTAAGTAATATTATAACCATTATCACCGTAGGTGTCACGATAGGCTAGCTGCTGACTAAAGGTAAGTTTAACATGCATACAGGTGTGTCAAATGCTTCTGAAGGGGTTCATAAAGGAGCATGCCTCTTTGGCAACATGTGCTCTGTGGTTTTTACGGTAGTAGAGGAGCACAGGGGATAAAAAAGACAATCAACATGGAGATACAGTGCTCACAGTAAAGTATGAAGTTAAATGGAAAATTAGCAGCAATCCAAATCCTGTAATGGGCACAGAGATACAGAATTTGTCACCACCACCTAACTACTACTGCTGCCTACTATTACTACTAATCATTTCTATAGTGTTAGAAGGCTTACGCAGCACTGCACAAGTACATGTAAAAGACAATCCCTGTTCATCAGTTGCTGACAATCTACAAAAAACAGATAAACACAACGGTTGAAGACAAGGATACATCTAGGGCATGGTAAGGAAAACACATAGGAGATGAAGTGGATCAGGATCCAAAAGCACCCTCAAAGAGATGAGTTTTCAGCCTGGATTTAAAAAAGGCCAGAGATGAAGCCTGACTTACAGACTCAAATAGTTTGTTCCATGCATAAGG
Source organism: Ichthyophis bannanicus (assembly GCA_033557465.1). Lineage (NCBI taxonomy): Eukaryota > Metazoa > Chordata > Amphibia > Gymnophiona > Ichthyophiidae > Ichthyophis > Ichthyophis bannanicus. Next base: position 45,584,340 of record CM066045.1, on the reverse strand, counting down.
AGCAGCAAGGTGAAAGGAGCAAATTCTGCCGTTTGCAGTAGAAGAGAAGGGTACAGATAGAAGTGATGCGCCAGAAGAGCAGAGTTCCCGAGGAAGGGTGTAGGGAGAGATAAGAAAGGAAAGGCAGTGAGGAGCTGCAGAGTGAATGCAGAAGAGCAGAGTTCCCGAGGAGGGGTGTAGGGAGAGATGGAGAGATAAGAGAGGAAAAGGCAGTGAGGAGCGCTGCAGAGTGAATGCAGAAGAGTGGAGTTCCTGAGGAGGGGTTGTAGGGAGAGATAAGAGAGGAAAGGCAAGTGAGGAGCTGCAGAGTGAAATGCAGAAGAGCGGAGTTCCTGAGGAGGGGTGTAGGAGAGATAAGAGGAAAGGCAGTGAGGAGCTGCAGCGGGCAGAAGAGCAGTTCCTGAGGAGGGTGCAGAGAGAGTGAGGAGGAAGAGAGTTCCCGAGGAGGGGTGTAGGGAGAGATAAGAGAGGAAAGGCAGTGAGGAGCTGCAGAGTGAATGCAGAAGAGCGGAGTTCCTGAGGAGGGGTGTAGGGAAAGATAAGAGAGGAAAGGCAGTGAGGAGCTGCAGAGTGAATGCACTTATAGGTCAATAGAAGTTTGAACTGGATGCAGAAACAGATAGGGAGCCATTGAAGCGACCTGAGAAGAAGGGTTATATGAGCATATGAAGACTGTCACCTCACACGTATGTTGTAGGAAACATTGCTTAATGTCCAATATAAAGACAATGTCTCTAAGCTTGAATTCTCTTTTTGTTTTATAGGTAAACAAAACAAGATTTCAGGAGATTGTCCAGTCCAGCCTCCTCCAGATCCATGTGCAGATGGCTGGATCTGGTATAGAAGGAAATGTTATTTTTTCTCTGAGAACAGCAGAGATTGGGTCATAGCTCAGAGCTTCTGTGAATCTTACAATGCCTCCCTTGCTCACATCGAGACTCAGCAGGAACTGGTGAGTATAATGGATTTCACACCAGCCTGGGAAGAAGGTATTATCTTCAGGGTAATGGTCCTTGGTATTAATGTTTCTTGGGGTGACAGTAGGGAGGAGAGGGCTCAAGTGCTTTCCTGCAGGAAAGGGGAAGGCAATGTATGGACAAAGCTCAACAAGATAATTTGATGAAACAGGTGGAGGAACTCAGAGAAGAGGTGGCAAGGCTGAGAAACATTTGAGAAAACGAGAAGTACATAGATGAGATGCTTCTTGAAACATCCAAGCTCTCTGACGGAGGCATAGATGGGGTGCTACAGAGTTGAGGGAGAATTGGACAAAAGTCACCAAGGCCTGCAGAATCAACAATCCAACTCCTCCAACACTTAAATTGAAGAACCAGTATGCAGCCCTGGAAGTGGAGGCGAAAGCATCCCAGGAAAGGGAAATACCAGAACTCAAGCACTCCAAAGTTACGGAGTCAGTGGCCACCAGGAAGTAAAGGGTAGTGGTGGTTGGTGACTCTCTGCTGAGGGGTACTGAGGCGTCAATCTGCTGACCAGACATGATGTCCAGAAAGGTGTGCAGTCTGCCAGGTGCCAAAATCAGAGATGTTACGGAGAGTTTGCCAAGACTCATCAAGCCTACTGACTATTATCCAATGTTGCTCATCCATGTCGGCACAAATGATACTGCCAAGTATCCCTCTGAGCATATCAAGAGTGACTTAATGGCTCTGGGACAGAGAGTGAAGCAGATAAGTGTACAGGTGGTGTTCTCTTCAGTCCTTCCTGTTGAGGGTAAAGGCCAAGGCAGAGAGGCTCATATCCTGGAGATAAAGGCTTCGCTGCATGGATAGTGTCATCAAAAGAGTTTTGGTTTCCTGGACCATGGGAGGATGATCCAAGGGCTGCAGAGCAGAAATGGCATCCATCTGTCCAGAAAGGGTCAGTGTCTTCCACAGTAGACTGGATAACCTACTGAAGAGGGCTTTAAACTAGATTCATTGAGGATGGGTGAAGAAAGACCCCAGGTAAGAGAAACATTAAATACCTCTGTAGAAATGGGTAAAAGGGGCAACATCTAGAAAGCAGTGGGTATAAATGCCCATAGCATGGGAAATTAAGATCCCGGATGTTGAGGCTTTAATGGAAGAGGCTGACTTGAATTTATTTATGTATTTATTTATTTTATAATTTTTTATTTATAGCATTTTCACAATTAAGTCAAGAAAGTTTACAAAACATTTCTTGAAGAAACAGAAAAGATACATAGAAATGACCAGATAACAGCAATTAATTAAAGTAACTCAAAAAGAGACATAATGTATCATTTCACACTAGCCCACCAACAAGAAGGGGAGAGATACAAATCAATCTATTCATCAAACAGACATGAAGAAAATAAATGCAGCTGACTAGCTACGGCACATTGATCATGAGAGCTCAGGTGAGGCCCCAGTAGAGGACTCCAAACGCCTAGCATTAATGAAAGCTGTGAGTTGGGAGGGCTCATAAAAAATATAAGAAAAAGCATTATATTTCACTAAACATTTACATGGATGCTTAAGAAAAAAAGCCCCCCCAACTGTAGGATACCAGGGCGTAACAGAAGAAATTCCCTGCGACGCATCAGTATATCTCTAGCTAGGTCCGGGTACATCCTAACCATTAACCTTTTAAACGGCAAATTCCTTTTCCTAAAGAAGAGCTTAAGAAGCCACTCTCTATCAGATAACAGTGCAAAAGTGACCAACAATGTAGAAGAAACTGGACTCTCACTCCTGACCAAAGGCGGAATTAATTCAGGGGAGACCCCCAACACTTCCACCAAGTATTGTCTAAACATTTCTCTAGGAGTTACAGACATAAGCCTGGGAAAATTAATTAATTAATTCTAGAAAGATTGTCCAAATTTTCCAACTTAACTTGTATAGAAGAAAAGTTCTTCCTGAAGGCAGCCGACTGATCCTCCAGAACAAGCAGCTTCCATCGCAAATCCATCACTTCAGGTTGCATTGCCACTACTTTCTGCTCCAATTCCTCCACAGCAACTAAAGAGTTATTCAATTTCCGCTCCAACAATGTAATCTGTGGTACCAACGCTTCTCCTAAGGAAAGGATTACCTGCCAAATTGCTTCCAGAGTGAAATTCCTGCTACTGACACTTATCCTCATTTCACCGCAGGAAACTGCTGCCCTGCGGTCACTTCCTCAACAGGCGCTGATGTTAACAAGGAGTCGTGCTGCCCGGAGACTGCACTTTCTTGGTTCTGCTGCCCCTCTGTTCCTAGCCCGCTCGAGCCACCAGCTTCCCACAACTTTGGAGGGGAGCCAAGCTCCACGAACCCTTCTGGGAGGGGCTGTCCTCGAAACACCTTCGACGCCGGGCTCTCTGGGAAGAAGATAGAGCTGAAGCAGGCACCGAGTCACCCGACTCCGGAGCTACTGCTACTCAGTGTTCGTCCCCAGCCTCCGCCGAAACCCGGTTGACGCATACTACGAAGGAATCCAATGGTCCTGCAGAAACCGGCGTAGAGGTATGAGGAGGCTGAGAGGGCACAGACCCCCCCCCCCCTTCCCTTTACGTTTCCTACCCATACGGAAGCAAAAGAAAATGAATTCAATCGAAATCGCCAGCTGCTGCCATCTTAATTAGAACACTCCCCTAAGGCTGACTTGAATTTAGTGGCGGTTGCAGAGACATGATTTACAGAAAACCATGACTGGGATATAATTATACCAGGCTATAGTTTATTCCAGAAGGACAGGGCAGAAAGAAGGGGAGGAGGAGTGGCTCTATATGTAAAAAATATAACGGCTATAGAATTACAGGGCTTCAAAGAGAGTGAGGAAGCACTGCAGCTTAAACTAGAAAGTGGGAAAGGGAAAGCCAGTTGCTTTGGTGTGGTATACAGATTTCCCTCACAGGGAGAAGTAGTAGACAAGGAATTAATAGAAAACATTTGCAGTGTTGCCATGAAAGGAGAAGTGCTACTGCTAGGTGACTTAAATTTGCTAGTTGGCACATCCCTGCTGTGATGTCATCTAGAAGTAAGGAGATCCTGGATTCTTTACAGGGAGAACTATTCCGTCAACTGGTAATGGAACTGACACGTGAAGGGGCCATACTGGACTTGGTGCTCACCAACGAGGAAAGTGTTTCTGATATCATAGGGGGAGGTCATCTCACATCCAGTGATCACCAGATAGTGTGGTTCAATATTAGAACTAGGACTGATAAAATCCATTCAAAAATTAAGGTCTTAGACTTTAGAAAACTAACTTTGCTGAGATGGGACGATACCTTAAGAAGTCGTTAGCAGGATGGGAACAACAGGGGGATGTAAAAAAGGCAATGGGCAAAACTGAAAGGGGATATTTTAAGGGCAATGAACCTTTTTGTCAGAAAGATAAATAAATGTAAAAGGAAAAGAAAGCCCCTTTGGGGAAGAAGCTGAAAAGGTGACGAAAAAGGGAGTGGCCTTCATTAAATACAAGAGATCATAGAGAGAGGAAGAGCAGCATTTATATTTGGAAAAACTTAAGGAAGCTAACAAAGTAGTCAGGAAAGCAAAGATTCAAAAATAAGAAATAGCCAATGCAATAAAAAGGGGGAATAAGAATTTTTTCAGATATGTTAGTGAGAAGAGGAAGGGCAAAAGTGGTATTGTCAGACTCAAGAGTGAAGGGGAGGGCTTTGTAGATGAAGAGGATCAAGCAGGATTGCTTAACAAATATTTCTGTTCTGAATTTACAGATGAATAACCAGGAGCACTACCTCAGAAACTATCCACAAAGAGGAACAGAAGAGACAGGGATCTTGAACCCTTTTCAGAAGACTGTGTTCTGGATGAACTAGCTAAACTAAAAGTAAACAAGGCAATGGGACCTGATGGGATCCATCCTAGAATATTGAAGGAACTTGGGAGACATTCTAGCGGCTCCACTGACTGACTGGGAGTGGTTCCAGAAGACTGGAGAAAGGCACATGTGGTCCTAATACACAAAAGCGGGAGTAAGGATGAGTTTGACAACTACAGGTTAATTGATGAGTGATGAGTAAATTATTGGAAATGCTTCTAAAACAGAGAATAGTCAGGTTTCTGGAATCCAATGGTTTGCAGCACGGGTTTACTAGAAGCAGGTCTGGTCAGACATATCCAATTGATATTTTTGACTGGGTGACCAGGGAGTTGGACCAAGGGAAAGTCCTAGATGTGGTGTACTTAGATTTCAGTAAAGCCTTTGACACTGTTCCACACTGGCAACTTATAAACAAACTGAGCACCCTAGGGATGGACCCTAAAGTGACTGGCTGGATTAGAAATTGGTTAAGTGGGAGGCGACAAAGGGTACAGGTAAATGGAGCTTACTATGAGTAGAAGGATGTTACCATTGGTCTGCCACAGGGATTGGTCCGATTCTTTTTAACATCATTGTTTAGTGATATTGCAGAAGGGCTATCAGGTAAGGTTTGCCTCTTTGTTGATGATACCAAAATCTGCAATAGAGTAGATACCCAGGAGGGAGTAGATAATATGAGGAGGTAATCTAGCTAAGCTTGAATAATGGTCAAGAATTTGGCAGCTGAGATTTAATGTTAAAAAATGTAGCGAAAATCTCAGAGAGCGATACAGTATAGGGGGAGAAGTACTTCTGTCCACTAAAGAAGAGTGGGACCTGAATGTGATTGTTTCAGATGATCTTAAAATGGATAAGCAGGTGCAAAAGGTGATGGCAAAGGCCAGAAGGATGCTTGGGTACATAGGGAGAGGAATGGCTAGCAGAAAAAAGGAGGTGATAGTGCCTCTTTATAAGGCTCTGGTGCAACCACATTTGGAGTATTGTGTGCAGTTCTGGAGACCGCACCTTCAAAAGGATATAAGCAGGATGGTGTCAGTGCAGCGGATGGTTACTAAGATGCTAACTACTACTACTACTTCTGCTGAGCATTTGTATAGTGCTACAAGTCGTACGCAGCGCTGCACGGACATGTATAAGACAGTCCTTGCTCATCAGAGCTCACAATCTAGTCAAGACAGGCAACACAGAAGGTGTAGACAGGGATAAAACAAGGGGGAAAGGAAAAGAAAAAAGGAGATCAGGTGAGTCAAGATCCAAAAGCAGCAGCGAAGAGGTGAGCTTTCAGCCTGGATTTGAAAAGGGTCAGAGAAGGTGCCTGGCGTACAGACACAGGTAGTTTGTTTCAAGCATAAGGTGCAGCAAGGTGAAAGGAGCAAAGTCTGGAGTTGTCAATAGAAGAGAAGGGCACAGATAGAAGCAGTTTGCCAGAAGAGTGGAGTTCCCGAGGGGGCGGAGGTTATAAGGAGAGATAAGAGAAGAAAGGTAGTGAGGAGCTGCAGAGTGAATGCATTTATAGGTCAGCAGGAGAAGTTTGAACTGGATGTGGAAATGGATAGGGAGCCAATGAAGTGACTTGAGAAAAGGGGTAATATGGGTATGATGAGGCTGGCGGAAGATTAGCTGCGCAGCAGAGTGTTGAACAGCTTGAAGGGGAGAGAGATGATTCAAAGGAAGACCAGCAAGGAGTAGGTTACAGTAGTCAAGACGGGAGGTGATTAAGGAGTGTATAAGCATCTTAGTAGTGTGTTCAGAAAGGACTGGGTGGATTTTGTTGATGATATAGAGAAAGAAACGGCAGGTCTTAGTTATCAGATGAATGTGTGTGGAGAAGGAGAGAGAGGAATCAAAGACAATCCCAAGATTGCGAACCGAAAAAACAGGAAGGAGTAGAGAGTTGTCCACAGAGACTTAGAAAGGAGGAAGAGGTTTTAAGGGGAAAGATAAGAAGCTTAGTGTTGGCAAGGTTCAATTTCAAGCGGCGGTGAGACATCCAGGCAGCAATGTCAGAAAGGCAGGTAGAGATCCGGGTCTGGATTGCCAGAGAGATTTCAGGGGTAGAGAGGTAGATCTGGGAGTCATTGGCATAAAGATGGTACTGAAAACCATGGGAAGAGATGAGCACACCAAGGGACTGGGTATAGAGAGAGAATAGGAGCGGACCTAAGATAGATCCTTGGGGTACACCAACTGGGAGCGGGATAGCAGAGGAGGAGCCACCAGAACACACGCTGAAAGAACGATGGGAGAGATAAGAGGAGAACCAGGACAGTACAGAGCCCTTAAAACCAAGAGAAGACGGGGTATCGAGGAGAAGGTTGTGGTCAACAATGTTAGAAGCATCAGAGAGGTCAAGAAAGATGAGGACAGAGTAAAGGCCCTTGGATTTTGACAGGAACAAGTCACTGGAGACTTTGGCAAGAGCCGTTTCCGTAGAGTGTAAAGGACGAAAGACAGACTGTAAAAGATCCAGGAGGGCATGAGAGGAGAGGAAATCGAGGCAGTGGCGGTGAACCACGTGTTCAAGTAGTTTAGAAACAAAGGGAAGGAGGGACATGGGTCGATAATTAGAAGAACAGGTGGGATCAAGTGAGGGTTTCTTGAGGAGAGATGTGAACACAGCATCCTTGAAGGCTGCAGGGACACGCAGTGGAGAGCGATAGGTTGAGAATATGAGAGATGGAAGGGACAACAGTGGAGGAGATGGGGCTTAGGAGACATAGAAACAGAAACATAGAAACATGATGACAGAAAAAGACCACATGGCCTATCTAGTCTGTCCTTCCATAACAACAACTACAACAGTCCACTTTTTACCTTTAGAGATCCTCTGTGTTGGTCCCATGCTTTTTTTAATTCAGTTACTGTCCTCATCTCTACCACCTCCACTGGGAGACTATTCCACGGATCCACTACTCTTTCCGTAAAGAAATATTTCCGCATATCACTCCTGAATCTATCTCCCTTCACCCTCATCCCATGTCCCCTTGTAGCAGAACTTGCTTTCAGTTGAAAGAGGCTCTCTCCCTGAACATTTATGCCACGGAGGTATTTAAACATCTCAATCATATCAACCTCTATCCCGCCTTTCCTCTAAGGTGTACATATTAAGATCCTTAAGTCTGTCCTCATTGCCTTATAATGAAGCCCATTAATCATTTTAGTATAACCCTCTGCACCGACTCCATCCTGTTCACATCCTTTGAAGGTGCGGTCTCCAGAATTGCACACCATACTCCAAATGAGGTCGCACCAAAGACTTATACAGAGGCATTATCACCTCCTTTTTCTGCTAGCCATTCCTCTCCGTATGCACCCAAGCATCCTTCTAGCTTTTGCCGTTGCCTTTTCCTACCTGTTTAGCTACTTTAAGATCATCAGACACAACCACGCCTAGGTCCCGCTCTTCTTTAGTGGACAAAAGTACTTCACCTCCTATACTGTATTGCTCCCTTGGATTGCTGCAGCCCAAATGCATGACCTTACATTTTTTAACATTAAATCCCAGCTGCCAAATTCTAGACCATTCTTCAAGCTTAGCTAGATCCCTCCTCATGTTATCTACCCCTTCCTGGGTGTCTACTCTATTGCAGATTTTGGTATCATCTGCAAAGAGGCAAACCTTACCCGACAGCCCTTCCGCTATATCACTAACAGGGGTAACACGGGTGAGGATACGATCAGAGGAGCAGGTGGTGAGTTTGGAGGAAGAAAGAAGGTGTGCAGTTTTCTCTTCAGAGATCACAGGAAAGGAAGAGAGGGTAGCAGAGATAGGGGGGAAAAGTTGGGAGTGAAGAGGGAGAGGAGGTGAAGTAGCTGATTTTGTGGGAAATTGGAGTATGAGCTTGTGGATTTTGCCATGGAAATAGCCAGGGTTTGGGCAGAAAGGGAGAGAGGGATCAGAGGCAGAGGCAACCTGAGGAGAGAGCTGAGAGTAGTAAAGAGACGGCAAGGGTCAGAGGCAAGAGAGTTAGTCAGATGGACATAATAGTCTTGTTTGGCAAGAGCTATGGCTGACTGGAAAGAAACAAGCATGAATTTGAAGTGTAGAAAGTCTGTAAGTGAGTGGGAATTGAGCCAAGGACGTTCAGCAGAACGGGCACAGGAACATAGATAGCGGGTAGTGGATGAAAGCCAGGGCTGAGGCGCAGAACGCCTCACAGGACGTGGCATGGGTAAAGCAAGAGCATCCAGAGCAGAGGAGAGTGCAGTGTTATAGGAAGCTACTGCCTCATCAACAGACTTAGATGACACAGTGGAGGAAAGAGATGAAGAAACCGTGGAGGAGAGAACCAAAGGATCAATAGCATGAAGATTTCTAAATAGGTTGGAGGAGACAGGATGAGGATGAGGCACCGGGTGATGAAGACTGAAGCTTAAAAGGTGATGGTCAGATAAGGGAAGAACTGAGCTACAGAGGTTTGAGGGTAAGCAGCTAGAGAAAAATGCCAGGTCAAGGCAGTGGCCATGCTGGTGAGTGGGGGCAGTGGAGCAAAGCTGGTGGTCAAAAGAGGAGGTAAGGGAGAGGAGCTTTAAAGCATAAGGATCAGAGGGGTTATCGACATGAATGTTAAAATCCCTGAGAATAAGAGTGGGGAAAGAGGAATCCAGAAAGAAGGAAAGCTATGAGTCAGTCAGTGAAAAAGGTAGAAGCAGACTTGTCAGGAGGTCGATAAATAGCAGCTACCCGGAGAGGAAGTGGAGTGAAAAAGCAGATGGAGTGGACTTCAAAAGAGGGAAAGGAGTGAGACTGAGGCAACAGGAGGGGTTGGAATTGGCAGGAGGGAGAAAGTAGAAGCCCAACACTACCACCACGGCCAGTGGGATGAGGCGTGTGGGAGAACTGAAAGCCCCCATGACAGAGAGCAGCGATAGATGCAGTATCATCTGGGAGGAACTAGGTCTCAGTTAGAGCAAGAAGATGTAGAGCATTAAAGATAAAGAGATCATGAGTAAAAGGAAGTTTATTAGAGAAAGTGGTCTTCATCATAAAGCACATGGAGACAGACTTACAGATCTTATTATGTATACATTAGAGGAAAGATGGGATAGAGGAGGTATGATAGAGACATTTAAATATCTCCATGGCATAAATGCACAGGAGGAGAGCCTGCAACGAGAGGACATAGAATGAGAGTGAAAGAGGATAGATTCAGTAGTAATATGTGAAAATATTCTTTACGGAAAGAGTGGTAGATGCTGGAATAGTCTCCAGTGGAGGTAATAGAGACGAGGATGGTGTCTGAATTCAAGAAAGCATGGAACAAACATAGAAGGTCTCTAAAAGATAAAAGAAGAGTATGTAGTGGATATGGAAGGGCAACTAGATAGGCCATGTGGTCTTTTTCTGCTATCATTTTCTATGTTTCTATGATAATTAGTGACTCCCTGATGGGAGTCATATAGAAAGAGAAGAGCCATGCATGATTCCCAGGCCATAATGGGAACCGAACAAAACAGAGTGAGGAGGTGAAGCTATGCATTATGTCTCCTGATGAGAGCCAGAAAGGAGTACACCGAGAAATGATACAGAGTTGAGTAAGCAGTGTAAGTTGCTTCTATTCCCTTTAGGGAAATACAGCTGTGCCTTATTACAAGCAATATTTCCTCTCAGGGTAGTGGTGTCTACTCGGGTTCCTGTCATTAGAGGTGCAACATTTTCTTCTAAGCTATGCAGGAGTCTTCGAGTTTTCCCATTGCGTTCCTGTGGTAGGGATGGTGCATCAATACCACATTTGTAATTGCAGGGGGAAGGCAGGTCTTGTCTACCTCTTGTAACTGTAATAACAATATTGCTGAATCATCCATGCTAGTAGAAATGTGAATGCAGGACTCCCACTCACTTGCAAGTAATAATAAAACCCAGTGGAAGAAAGTCTGAGCCATGTTTTTGTTTTCTTAAAGGATTTTGCAATGCGCTATAAAACTGATTCAGATTATTGGATCGGTCTAAGAAGAGAGCAAGGACAAGAGTGGAAGTGGAGAGATGGATCTGGATTGAATAATCTGTAAGTCTTCAATCTTGTTCTATTTAAGAGGCCTATTCATAAATGAGATAATGATGCACTTTGCCATGTGCAGTAAAAGAAAATTACCACGCATAACTGATGGCTATGCACAAGGCCGCCTGAAAATGTGTGTTAACATGGGACAATGTGTTATTACTATGGGTCCCTCTTTATGTTTATTTATTTATTTATTTAACAGTATTTCTAAACCGCCTTATCTTAATAATCAAGGTGGTATCACAGCAAGCAATCAGGTAAAGTGTGTGTGTTGTACATTTATTTATTTTTATTTATTTATTTACATTCTCTTATATACCGCACTATTCAGCATCAGCGCGGTTTACACAGAACAAAGGTCTCAGTACAATAACAAGCATGAGTTTACAGATAACAAGGGAAGGAACTTGGATAACAAGGGAAACTATTTACAGTCTATTTACAGATGTAATACTACTGAATGAATACAGGTTAATAGGAACAGGTGCTAAGAACATATTCAATAATCAAAGCGAGGCAGTGAGGATAAAACTTAGTTGTGTGAGGGATGTGTTGGGTGCTTGATTTGTTTGAGCTATATACAGGGTGGGCTATTTACAGTGGTGCTAGAATCATATTTTATATATATTCAGTTGTTTGGGAGGATTGGAGTGCTGTTATCCATTCTCTTAGGTTATGTGATGTGACCATAGTGCTCTATGAACAGCATGGTTTTCAGTTGTTTTCTGAAGTCTTTGAGGTCTGGAGTTGCCCTTAGATCGTCCGGTAGATTGTTCCATATTGTTGGAGCAGCCATGGAGAGAGCTCTGTCTGTTGTGTCCTTGCGTGTGTGCTTGTACTCATTTGGGGTGCTGACTCGGTTGCGTGTTTGACTTCTTCTGGGACGTGCGCTGGTTTCCGGTTGTATGAGCAGGTGGAGGCTGTTGGCTGATGTGTTCTTTTATCTTAAATAGGTTTATGATAGTCTTGTATCTGATGCGAGCAATGATTGGGAGCCAGTGTAAGTCCTTTAGTGTAGGTGTGATGTGCTCCTGCCTTGCGGCTCCGGATATGATTCGAGCTGCAGTGTTTTGTGCCAGCTGTAGTGGTTTGAGAGCTTGTTTTGGTAGTCCGAGGTATATCGGATTGCAGAAGTCAAGTATTGGGGTTATCAGTGCTTGACAGACTGTACGGAAGTGTTCTGGAGCGAGGAGTGGTTTCAGTCTCCTGATGATTCGCATCCTGTAATATGCTTTTTGGATTGTTTTGTCTATGTGTGGTTTGAGGTTGAGTTTACTGTCCAGAGTAACCCCAAGGTATCTCACCTCCGATCTTATCGGTATCGTGGTGCTTTGTATCTTTATGTTTGGTGGGTGTGTGAAGCTTTGGTTTCGAGTGATGATTAAAGCTTCAGTCTTGTTGTAGTTTATAGCTAGATTGTTGTTTGGCACCACTTCGCCATTTGGGTAAGGGCAGTCTGCTATCTTAGAGAAGTCCGGGTTTTCGATTGATATCGGGGAGTATACCATTATATCGTCTGCGTATATTGTGTATTGGATGTTGTTCTCTTTCATAATGTTGCATATTGGTTGGATGTAGATGTTAAAAAGGAGTGCTGAGAGTGCGGATCCTTGTGGTACTCCTTGTTGGACGTTTATGGGCCGGGAGGTGTCCTGTCCCACCTTGACCTGTAGCTGTCTTTCTGTTAGGTACGAGTGGAACCATTTTAGAGTGGTACCGTGTATACCAGTGTTCTTCAGTCTCTCCAGGAGTATATTGTGATCAACTGTGTCGAACGCTGAGGAGATGTCGATGAAGATCATTATAATTCCATTCCTGATGTCGTCAATTATTCTTATGATGCTGTCGAAGAGGTAGATCAGGAGAGTTTCGACTCCATTACCTTTTGCACGCCCTCAGACGCACTCTTTCCACCTTGGTATATACCTTGTGAACAATGGCACTCATTCTCTGTGCTATAACATGGGAAGTAAGCTCTGGATTATGGTGGGAGGAAATAAAGGAAAACAGAAGACAGATCTTGCCTCTTAATAGTTTCCCCAACTGTTCTTCCCTCTCGTTTTTCAGAATGTGCATTCGTTTACCAGCAAAACAAAAAATGCAGTAATAAAACTGTTTGGCTTTGTTTGGTCAGAAATGAAATTATATAAAAGCTCAAATTCATTTTTTCCCATCAACCCAATAGAATGCTGCAAAAAATATATACAAAAGGGTTGAAGGCTCTCTCTGCCTGGAGACAAACTACCTCTGCAAAAACGTAATGGAACTGGAACAAATTTAGGGGGGGGGGGCAGGACAGGAGATGAAGTTATAGTATTTGAAAATGGACTAGATTGGTTCTGGTGTCAGGAGAAAAAAGTCCTCAAAATAATGGCCCAGTGCATTTCAAAGGGAAAGGAAGTTTCAGAAGCTGCAGCATAGAAAGTATAGTTGCTTACCTATAATGGGGGTTCTCCATAGACAGCAGGGGTACACAGCTACCCTGGATGATGAAATTCCTACTGAGCCTAGTTCAGAGCTGAGGGCCATCCAGTTTGATAGTGTTCATTGCAGTTGTGGCCTGCTCGTGGAGAAGGGAGTTGGAGAGTAAAACTGAAGTTGTTGCAAAGAGGTTGCGGAGGACTGCCTGACTAAAGGCAGAGTCGTGTGCCCAAGAACTGCCCAAGCTGTAACATTTAAAGGAATAGAGAGGTGTCCAGATAGCTGCTTTGCAAATGTTTAGGCGGAGTCAGCAGCTAGGCTAGCTATGGACGCAGTTGTAGCTCGAAGGCTGTGAGGCCCTGTGCGGCTAGGGGAATGGAAATGAGCCTGGCCATAACAGAAAGAAAAGTAGAGTACACAACGAGCAGAAGCAATAGATGACCCAGTGGCTCAAATCAGCTTAAAAAATCACTTTATTGAAGGTCCCCAACGCGTTTCGGCTTACGCCTTTCTCAAGGGGAGAGATGCTTACAAAGAGAAAATAAATATATTAAATACATGCATAAACTCATCATAAAAAGGCAACCGGAACACATATACATATTGTTAAAATACAATGAAAAATTAGAAAATGTAAAAATAATAAATATACAATAAAGAATCATAAATGACAATCATATTGAATCAATAAATAATTAAAACCATAAAATAACATATCAAAACACATCAAGAACACCAAAAAAGGGGAGGGGATAGACGCAGGGCAGGGGGAACTCATTCAAGTATGTTGAATGAAAACTGCTCATAGGAATGTAGGGCAGAGACAAACTCATTTATACAAACAAGGGTATTCATGTGAAAACTACTCACTAAAACCGTACACTGAATCATCATGACACTATGGTCTATTAGTGAAATGATGTTATACCTAATGGATCACATATAAAACTAAAAGAGTGCTGGAAGTGAAACTAAAGTATTTTAAGTACCTGTTTTACTGCACAATCAAAATTTCAAGGAGCTGTGCTGGCAAATGAAACGTACACCGAAGTGCCGTTTAGGTTGAAAAGACACTGAGAACTTTTATGTTTTGACACTATGTAAGATAAAAGGACATATATTAAAACTGAGAATAATATTAAAAATGGGAGCTCTAAAAAACGAATTGTTTAAATACCTGTACAACCGAAATGAACCTTGTTTATGGAAGCAAACCGCTGTGCTAGCGAACTGCAAAGAACACATCAAAACACGTGTACCATGAAATAATTATGTTTAAAATAGAAATCGTATCTTTATCATGAATTGAAACTTTTCTTTACTTACTAATGTTGGCAAAGGTTGTGCAAGACACGCTCTTCCAAACGGATCAGAATACTACTAAGAAGTGTTATTTTAAAGACGCTAATTTTCGCGCCAAAAGGGGCGGGGCCACCCCCATTATTTATTGATTCAATATGATTGTCATTTATGATTCTTTATTGTATATTTATTATTTTTACATTTTCTAATTTTTCATTGTATTTTAACAATATGTATATGTGTTCCAGTTGCCTTTTTATGATGAGTTTATGCATGTATTTAATATATTTATTTTCTCTTTGTAAGCATCTCTCCCCTTGAGAAAGGCGTAAGCCGAAACGCGTCGGGGACCTTCAATAAAGTGATTTTTTAAGCTGATTTGAGCCACTGGGTCATCTATTGCTTCTGCTCGTTGTGTACTCTACTGTTGCCTGCGGGAGCCTGCTCTCCTGTGTTCCATAACAGAAAGAAATACAGTTATTCAGGCAACAATGGTCTGTTTGGAGGCTGGTCAGTCAGGGTTATTTGGACCGAAGGTGATTAGTTTGGAGGAGGAGCAGCAGTGGGAAGTAGTGTACTGGAGGTAATACAAGAGGGCCTTCTGCAGTCCAAGGAGTGGAGTGTTTCTTCTGGGGAACCCGCCAGAAGGTTTGGGAAGAAGGCGGGTAGTATGAGAGGTTGATTGATGTGGAAAGCTGTTGCAATCTTAGGAAGGGACTTTGGGTGGGTTCGGAGTACCTTTATCTTTATCGAGTTTTGGATATACCGCTCACGCGGATTATCAGAGCAGTGTACATAAAATAAAACAGCTACATGAGAGAAAAGGAAAAGACCACCATCAACAGGAGAGCACAAGAAACTAGTAGAAGAGGAAAAATAGGAAGACTTTGTCTTGGAGAAACTGCATGTAGGGTGGGTAATGAACTAGAGCTTGAATTATGGCTACAAGAAATGCCGCTTTCCATGAAAGGTGCTTGAGGCAAGCAGTCACCAGAGGTTCAGAGGGCACCTTCATGAGTTCTGCAAGGACAATATTTAAATTCCATGCTGGCACTGGCGGGTGTATTTGAGTTTTAATGTTCATGAGCCCCTTCATGAATCTGATGGTTAACCAATATGTAGAAACAGGGTGTCCATCTACAGGTGCCTGGGAAGCTGCGATGGCCGAGAGATGATAGTGGACTGAGTTGGTCTGGAGTCCCATATGGGAAAGGTGTACGAGAGAGGCTAATACCTGGCCAGGGGGCAGTGAATGGGGTCTAGATTTGGGACAACTGCCCAGCTGGAAGAGCATGACCATTTGTAGGAGCTTTGGGTCGACGGCCTTCTAGAGGACTTATAACCATCCAGACATCATCTGAAAGTAGAAGTTTCTGCACTAGGTGCCCTACAGCTTCCACGTTGTGAATGACAGGATCCTGAGGTTGGAGTGCAGCATGAGACTGCTGTTCTGGACAAGAAGCCCCAAATGGAGTCCCAGAGGGGATCGGAGATTCTCGGAGAAGTGCTAGGAAATGCAGAAACCAGGCTTGTTGAGGCAGATGAGGAGCTATGAGGGTAACTGAGTCCTTGACTTGTTTGAATTTGAGGAAAACACGTGTGATGAGTGGGAGAGGAGGGAAAACAGAGTCCCTGCGACCAGCTCATGGCAAACACGTGTGCCCAGCAAAGTTGGATTGGTCAAATAGCACAGAATAGGGGGTGCTTGGGAGTTCTCCGCTGATGCAAAGTGATCCATGACCGGCATGTCGCACACGGCAAAAATAATGTCCAGTGTCATGGAGTTGAGAGACCATTCATGCAGTTCCAGTTGACCACTCAGTGTGTCTGATTTAGAGATCTGAGGAGGTATGTCACTCGGAGCATCATGCTGATGGACAGGACAAAGGTCCATAGGTAAACTGAGAACATAAATGCTATACTGGGTCAGACCAAGGTCCATCAAGCCCAGTATCCTGTTTCCAACAGTGGCCAATCCAGGTCATAAGTACCTGGAAGGTTCCCAAAAAGGTGCACAGGTTCCACAATGCTTGTCCTGGGGTAAGCAGTGGATTTCCCGGGTCCTCTTCAATAATAGTTTATGGATATTTCCTCCAGGAACTTGTCCAAACCATTTTTAAACCCACCTACACTAACAGCTTTTACTACATCTTCTGGTAATGAATTCCAGAGTTTATTTATTTAAAAGGTTTTTATACTGCTTTATCATGTAGTCAAAGCGGTTTACGGTATAACATTATCTCAATGATAACATTATAACAAGAGCAACAAACTTGTATAAACATGATCTAGGGTTGAACAGTGTTAATCTTCCAGAGGGATTATACATTAAAATAGAGACAAGTTTGGGTTGGGGGATTGAGTAGGATAAAGAATGAGGGAGGGATGGGTTGAGGATTAAATAAGTTACAGGAGAGTTTGTAGTGGCAGGCTCATTCTGGGCTATGTGATACTTCCAAAATGTTCAGAGAATAAAAATGTTTTTAGTTTTTTCCAGGAAACATAGAAACCTGACAGCAGAAAGAGACCACATGCCCTATCTAGTCTGCCCTTCCATATCAAACACAATAGTCCCCTTTTTACTTTCGAGATCCTCTGTGTTTGTCCCAAGCTTTTTAAAATTCAAATACTGATCGCGTGTCCACCACCTCCACTGGGAGACTATTCCATGCATCTACCACTCTTTCTGTAAAGAAATATTTCCACATATTACTCTTTGAGTCTATCCCCTTTCACTCTCATCCTATGTCCCTTCATAGCAGAGCCTGCCTTAAATTGAAAGAGACCCTCCTGTGCATTTATGCCACGGAGGTATTTAAATGTCCTCTATCATATCGCCCCTATACCACCTTTCCTCTAAAGCATACATATTAGGATCTTTAAGTCTGTCCTCATTTGCTTCATAACAAAGACCACTAACCATTTTAGTATCCACCTCTGCACCGACTCCAACCTGCTTATATCCTTTTAAAGGAACAGTCTCCAGAATTGCACACAATACTCCAGATGAGGTTGCACCAGAGACTTATACAGAGGCATTATCACCTCCTTTTTTCTGTTGGCCATTCCTCTCCCTATACACCCAAGCATCCTTCTGGCTTTCACAGTCACTTTTTCTACCTGTTTAGCTACTTTAAGATCGTTAGACAAAATTACACCCAGGTCCCGCTCTTCTTTTATGGACAGAAGTACCTCACCCCCTGTATTTTTTAGCATTAAATTTCAGCTGCCAAATTCTAGACCATTCTTCAAGTTTAGCTAGATCCCTCCTCATGTTATCTAATCCTCCTTGGGTGTCAGTACTCTATTGTAGATTTTGGTATCGTCCGCAAAGAGGCAAACCTTACCCAACAGCTCTTCCCCAATATCACTAACAACCAATCTACCATTTGGATGTGCAGTGTTCTGTTTTATCAAGGTAAACTGCTTCTCGGCATAGGTGGAGAAATCCTGTTCCTCCCTGCTCTGATATAGAACATGGTGGCATGGTTGTCGGTACATACCCAAATAATCTTGTCTCTGGTCCAGTGTTGGAAAGCAGCTAGAGTGTAGAAAACTGCCTGTAACTTGAGGAAAGTGATGTGGAAGCATCTTTCCTGCAACAACCATGCCGCTTGTGTAGATGTTAGGATGTGCACCCTCCAACTGTTGATGGAGGCATCTGTCATTAGGACAAGATGGTGAGGAGGAACTTGAAAAGGGCACACGGTGAAGAGATGTGATGAGGTGGCCCACCACCAGCGACCTCAGTGATGAAGCGGCAAGGCAGAGTGGATGGATATGGGAATTTTGCTCTAAAGGGACAGTGTGTTTCCAATTGAGGCAGAGATGCCACTGTAGCGGATGCATGTAAAAGCATGGCAGTAGGATGATGTGAACTGCCACAGCCATGTGCCCTAGCAGTGTAGAATGGTGTGGGCAGTGCAGACTGTTGCTGTGCCATCCTGGTGATGAGATCTCAAATGCTGTGACCCTGGGGTGAAAGGCCTTGGCCAAGGGAGTGTCTATGCAGGCTCCGATGACATCTAGGCGCTGCTATTGCACTGGTTCGGACTTGTGTACTTTGATCACAAAGCTCATCGTTTGAAGAAGGTGGGCCATGGCCTGAACTGTCTAGACCACCCTGTCTCTTGAGGCAACCAAGATAAGCCAATCATTCAGATAAGGGTAGACACAGTGCCCCTGCCTTCTGAGGTAGGCAGTCATCATGACTAGACACTTGGTAAAGCATATGGGGAGCCAGGGAAAGGCCAAATGAAAGGACCTTGTATTGGTAGTGCTGGTTGAGAAACTGGAAGCAAAGGTATTTCCAGTGCTGATGATGGAGCAGGCATGTGCATGCAGACATTCTTTAAATCCAGATAGGCTAACTAATTGTTGTGATTGAGCAGGGGAAGGATAGTTACATAGTTACATAGAAACATAGAAATATGATGACAGAAAAAGACCACATGGCCTATCTAGTCTCTCCTTCCATAACAACTACAACAGTCCCCTTTTTTCCTTTAGAGATCCTCTGTGTTTGTCCCATGCATTTTTGAATTCAGTTACTGTCCTCATCTCTACCACCTCTACTGGGAGACTATTCCACGGATCCACCACTCTTTCCGTAAAGAAATATTTCTGCATATCACTCCTGAATCTATCTCCCTTCACCCTCATCCCATGTCCCCTCATAGCAGAACTTGCTTTCAATTGAAAGAGGCTCTCTCCCTGAACATTTATGCCACGGAGGTATTTAAACATCTCAATCATATCACCTCTATCCCACCTTTCCTCTAAGGTGTACATATTGAGATCCTTCATATGCTTTATAATGAAGACCACTAATCATTTTAGTAGCCACCCTCTGCACCGACTCCATCCTGTTCACATCCTTTTGAAGGTGCGATCTCCAGAATTGCACACTATACTCCAAATGAGGTCGCACCAAAGACTTATACAGAAGCATTATCACCTCCTTTCTTCTGCTGGCCATTCCTCTCCGTATGCACCCAAGCATCCTTCTAGCTTTTGCCGTCGCCTTTTCTACCTGTTTAGCTACTTTAATATCAGACACAACCATGCCTAGGTCCCGCTCTTCTTTAGTGGACAATAGTACTTCACCCCCTATACTATATTGCTCCCTTGGATTGCTGCTGCCCAAATGCATGACCTTACATTTTTTAACATTAAATCCCAACTGCCAAATTCTAGACCATTCTTCAAGCTTAGCTAGATCCCTCCTCATGTTATCTACACCTTCCTGGGTGTCTACTCTATTGCAGATTTTGGTATCATCCGCAAAGAGGCAAACCTTACCCGACAGCCCTTCTGCTATATCACTAACAAAGATGTTAAAAAGAATCAGACCAAGGACAGATCCCTGGGGCACACCACTGGCAACATCCCTCTCCTCAGAATGAGCTCCATTTACCTGTACTCTTTGTCGCCTCCCACCCAACCAATTTCTAACCCAATCAGTAACTTTAGGGTCCATCCCTAGGGTGCTCAGTTTGTTTTGTAAGTCGCCTGTGAGGAACAGTGTCAAAGGCTTTACTGTGAGAAAGTGCATCTTGAATTTTTCATGCTTGAGGAACAAGTTGTTGACACAGATCTAGGCCAGATTTTTGGGGGATGAGAAAAAATCTGGCGTAGAACCCTTAACAGATTTCCTTGTGGAGGATTGGTTTGATGGTGTCGCTGAGCAACAGCTGATATATTTCTTGGGTTTGCTGGCTGACATGGTGTCTAAGGAATTCTTGGTAGCAAGCGCCTGGTGGGGAGGGGTGTAGGGTTAAGAAGTTGAGTCGATAGCCCACTTGGATGATTAGTACCCAGCAGTCGGTGGTTATGGATTGCCAAGCCTCTTTGAAGTGACAGAATCAGCCACCCATGGGCAGGTAGTAGTCAAAAGCCTGGGGGTGGGCTTCAAGGTCACAGCCTGAGGGAAGGAGGGTTGCTTTCTCCTTGTTTTCAGGAACATTGGACATAGGGCTGATTGGAGAGGTGCTGCATTGGCAGGCGGGACTAAGGTTGGTGTTTGTGGTGCAGGTAAAACTACTGTAAATACTGGTATTGACACAGCCGATGGTAGTGCAGAAGTTGGTAACACAGCTGTGTGGTACTTTCTGCTGGTTGGGCTGTTAATTTTCTGACTGTGGATGAGTGGTCTTTAATCTCCGAGATGGCATCTTGTAGCTTGTAGCCGAAAGACTATCCCCTTGGCACAGAGCAAACCGCCAGTCACTCGTGTAAGTCTTGTCAGAGACCTGAGACTCTAAGTCAAACAGTGCATCAGGCAGAGATGGCAGTGGCCATGGAGTGAGCCACTGAGTCGTAGGCATCATATGTGGTACAGATGATGTGAAATAGGGATTTGTGGAGATCAACAATGAGCTGTTCTGGATCTTGGATAGACAGATAACACAGGTACACTACCAAAAAACTGCCTCCGGTTTTGCAACTGATTCCTATAGATTTTGGGGTGCTGAATCCAGGAAAAATAGCCAAAATGTTCCATCACGTCACGTTTTCTTGCAAAATTAGATTTCTTACCCATATAAGGAATGTTCACATAATTTCTTTTTAGCCGACTGCAGTTTATTTTCTTGGCCCAAAATAGAGGTTGTAATGGTTAACTAACTAGAAACACTCCCTCATGATATTTTAGAGTGTTTTGTATTCATTTTATACATTAACAGGACAATTGGGAGGCGGGGGCTAAATCCAGTACTCGAGCTGGCGCATGTTCTTTCCTGTTCGCCTCGCCTCGGTCGCTCGCGCTCGCTCAAACACGGTGGTTGCGACATGAACGTTCCTGTCAAATTTCAGTTTCTTGCAAGTTCATTATTACCTTTTGTTTGCTCAGTCGTAATCCAGCTTTATTCCGAAGTGGTTCACTACAGTTGTAGTTTGCAGTGCTGTGTATTGTGATGGCTCACAGAGCCAGAGGTTGCGTCAACTCTCCGGACAGTTTTTGTTTTATTTGTGGGGAATATACCGTGAAAAAGCGGCAGAGGAACATTTCTGCATTTATTAAAGTATATTTCGCCTATTTCGGTTTGAAGTTAGGCGATCAAGACAAACCGTGGGCTCCTCACAAAGTGTGCAAGACATGTGAGGAAGATCTACGCTTATGGATGAAAGGTAAAAACAAGCATTTTCGTTTCGGAATACCTATGATGTGGCGTGAACAAAGAGACCACAGCAGTGACTGCTATTTTTGCTCTTGCATTGTGAAGGGATACAACTTAAAAAATAAGAACGTAATAAGTTACCCCAACCTTCCCTCAGCAATTAGGCCTATGCCTCATAGCAACGAAGTACCTGTGCCTGAACCACCAAAATCTTTGGATCATATTTGTGTGGGCGGTTCTGATCATGATGAGACTCATCAGATGGCTTTTCCCGATGAGTCCAGTACTTTCGAGTTTGAAACTGAACCAGATCCGAAACCTGAACTTTTCTCTCAAGCTGAATTGAATGATTTAGTCCGGGATTTAGGACTCCCAAAAGATGCTGCCCAACTGCTAGGTTCTCGGCTTAAACAGAAAAATCTATTGTCACCAGGAACAACTTTTTATTGGTACCGCAACCGCGAGACACAATTTTTGAAGTATTTCAGCAAAGAGGAAGATTTGGTATTTTGCAACGATATATACGGAGTGATGGAAAAGTTTAAACTCAAGTATGATCCTGCTGAATGGCGGCTGTTCATTGATTTGTCAAAAGACAGCATAAAAGGTGTTCTTCTTCATAATGGCAACACATTCGCTTCAGTTCCTATTGCTCACTCTGTTATTCTCCAAGAAAAAATACGAGAATTTGGCCCTGATTCTTCAGAAGATTCGTTATGATGAGCATAAGTGGATGATTTGTGGAGACTTTAAAATTCTATCCATGCTATTTGGGCAGCAATCCGGTTTCACCAAATATCCCTGCTTCCTTTGCTTGTGGGATAGCCGGGCCCGCGACCTACACTGGGGGAAAAAAGACTGGCCAATTCGGGAGTATTTGAGACCCGGTGAGAAAAATGTTCTTCATGAGAGCTTGGTACCTCGTGATAAAATTCTATTACCACCTCTCCACATTAAGTTGGGTCTCATTAAGCAATTCATCAAGTCCCTTCCAAAAGATGGTGAGTGTTTTCGGTACCTTTGCTCAAAGTTCCCCCGACTTTCTGAAGCAAAGCTAAAGGAAGGAGTGTTTGTTGGCCCTGATATAAGGAAACTCATTTCAGATGGAGCATTCGCTGAAACGATGTCTGAGAAGGACAAAGAAGCCTGGGATTCCTTCAAGGATGTTGTTCTCAAATTCTTGGGGAACAGGCGGGATGAGAACTATAAGGATATTTGTTTGCCAGGATGCTCAATGCCTTCAAAGAACAAGGCTGTAACATGAGCCTGAAAGTCCATTTCTTGCACTCCCATGTGAACTACTTTCCCGAAAACTTGGGGGCGTACAGTGAAGAACAAGGTGAAAGGTTTCACCAGGACATCAAGGACGCAGAGAGAAGGTACCAAGGAAGATGGAAACACCACTATGATGGCTGATTTCTGCTGGTTGCTGCTGCGGGAAACCCCAGATGAAAAATACGCCAAGCAGCGCACCAAGAGAAGCATTCGGGGGAAGAAGAAACGGGCCCACCAGGAGATTGATTGACCCAAGAATGACTTTAAAATCTAAACTGTGTTGACAAATATCGTGTTTTTACTAAACTTTGAAATAAAAATTTGCTAGTTATTACCACAGTGTCGGATCTCATTTATTAGAATTTTATTTTCACACCATCGGGTGTTTGTCTTCATGTATTGCAATGGTGCGGTTTGCGTTTTCTATTCTTACATACATACCTGTACAACATTTTTTGCACATTTCTTTGCTTTGCTTTGTGTCTAACCTCGCTCGTATATGCTCAATGTTTGTGCACATGTATGTGGCTGTTTTAAGTGCAGACAATTTTGCTACCATCACAGTGTGTTTTTTGTTGACATTACTCTATTCTTATGTGCTGCCTTGTTACAATTTTCTTTATTCTTATTTGAATAACTACTAAACAATTAGTATAAAGAATTCATCCAAGAAACTTTTATCTCGATCGCACTCAATCTGAAACGTTCACCTCAAACTGCTAACCCAATGTAGCAAAAAATCTGTACGTGATGGAGCAAATTGGTTACCAGATTTGGATTCAGCGCACCAAAAAACGTAAAAATCAATCGAAACATTAGATGCAGTTTAAAAAAAAATTTTAGTGTACCTGTGTAATCCAGCTGTAGGAGGATATCATTGTGGTAGTGAAGGATCTGAAGCTGGTGTGCAAGGGTCTGCAAGGCTAGGGTGGAGCTTTGATAAGCCTTCCGGCCTATGGCATCAAGGGTGCGCTGCTCCTTCCCTGGTGGTGTTTGTGACAAGGGCTTGGAGCTATGGGAATTTTTCTGCACCGCTTCAGACACCACCTACTGATGTGGTAGATGATGATCGAATCCTGGGGGTGGCTGGACTTTGTGCTTTAGGTTGAGGTGATGGGAGGCTGTACTACCAGAGATGGGTGTTTTCCAAATGGAGGACTGCAGGTCTTGAAAGATTTGAAGAACAGCTAGAGCCGGAACTTCATTGAGGGCACTGCAAGCTTTGAGAATGGATTGGAAGTCATGCTTGGGTTTGTGTGTCACTGAATGCAAGCTCCCGAGAGATCTTTTGCAGATATTTTGGATAGAAGAGGTCCTCTACTAGGCCTTTGAGTTCCTGATGCAGAAACAGCATGTCCTCATCTGCAGTGGAGTTCATGGCTCTCCAGTGAGGGTGGTGGTGGGAGTGTAGGGATCCTCCATCATTGAGAGGTGGTGGGGGGTGCTAGTTGATGAGGGGGCAGTCAGAGGAGTAGATGCAGTCTTGGGGGTCTGCAGGAGAGTCAACCATGTGGACAGAGTATGTGGAGTTGTAGGTGCCGCCACCTGTAATTAGCTGAACTGTCCTGAACATATCTCTTGAGGAGGGTGAGAAGTAAGGATTTAGGACTAGGAGTCTCTGTAGCGTCTGCCTTCTCCACTTTAATACCGGTACCGCCGGTTTTGGGGTTTTTTTGCGACCTTTTCTTCTGAAGTTTCCTCTTCAGGCACACGTGCCCTTTTTGGGCACTAGACCCGAAACCTTTTCCCTTATAATAGAAAAACCCTCCTCGGGTTTTAAAAAATGTTCTAAGTGTGGCGGTACCATCTCCGTCACTGACACCCATGATTGGGGTCTTAAATGTTTAGGCCCTGACTACTCCATCTCAGAGTGTGTTGCCTGTGGGATGTTGTCGAAGAGGGGTCGGCAAAACAGAGCAGCTAAGCTCAGCACCCTTTTTCCCTCGGATGCAGCTTCTGTGGCATCGACATCTTCTAGGGCTTCGTCTTTCTCCCATGGATCTCAGGTAACTAAACATAAGTCTGGCCGGCCCTCAAAGGGTAGATGTCCTTCTAAGCATCGAGATGCCTCTGCCGTTGCCCTTGAGGGACTTGCACCAGCCAAATAGCCCCAGCGGGAGGCTTCAGCTTCCAAAGCAATAACTGGGCTCCAGGATGTTCTCAAGGCCTCGACCTTGACAGAACTACTGGTGCCATGCTCTGGGGTACCGGCTGTTCTATCCGGTACTGATACACAGGCATTGGCAGCGTCGATAGACCAGAGATTCTTAGCTATTGAGCACAGTCTAGCATCTCTCCTTGCGGCATCGATGCCTTCGGGACTGCTTCAGACACCCCAACCGGTACCGGCTCCAGCGACTTCGGTACAGTCATGCTTTTCCCTCAGGGGTTGATAGGCCGGTACCGGGTCCCTCCGATACCGACATTGACCGGTATGGGTATCGTGCTTTGCAAGATCACCCAGACAGAAGATACTTTGAATCTTCGGAGGAGTCTGATGATTCCGATAGTTCTGTCAGTACTGGAGTACTTCTCCTTGAGGAGCCCTCCTCTCCTAAGCGGAGGATGTCTCCTCCTGAAGATATGTCTTTTCAGGATTTTATCAGGGAGGTGGCTAAGGGCCTGTCCATCTCTGTGGCTACTGAAACAGAGCCCAGGGCAAAAGAGCTGGAAATTTTACAATATCCAAAAGCTCCAAAGGAGGCAGCTACTTTGCCTGTTCAAGAGATCTTACATGATCTCATGTTAAGAATGTGGGAGACACCTCTTACTGCCTCTCCTCATTCTCGCAGGTTGGATACTATGTACAGTGTACCTCCTCGTCCTGAATTCCAGAAGACCCAGCTACCACACCACTCGATTGTGGTGGAGTCTGCCATGAGAAGGATCAGAAGAGCTAAAAGACATGCCTCTAATCCTCCTGGTCGTGAGTGTAAAACCCTTGATGCCTTTGGACGTAGAACGTTCCAGGCATCAATGCTTTCTGCCAGGATTAGTTCATATATTTTATATATGGGAATGTTCCTCAAGGAAGTATCTGAAGATTTGGAGCTATTGAGCCCTCTTCTCCCTGACGATAAGAGGCAGGACTATCTGACACTTGTCAAACATGCTCAAGATGTTTCAAAATTTGTCAACCGTGCAGCTTTTGACTGCTTTGAATGTATAAGCAGAATCTCGGCTATTGCCATAGGTGCACGTAGAATTGCCTGGCTCCAGACATCTGATTTAGAGCTCTGGGTGCAGGAAAAACTGGGAAATATCCCGTGCACTGGTGAAAACCTTTTCGGAAAAAATTGGCAAGAAAAGGCTAACGAACTGAATGCTGATAATTCCACTTTGGACAGACTTTCCAAAGCCACAGCAGATCCTGCAAGGAAGAAATCCTACAAAAAAACCTTTTTTCTCTAAAAAGAAGAGGTTTTACGCCTCCTATACACAGCAGGGCCATCCTGCAGGACAATCCACCAGGAAAGGACAGCAGCCACCTAAACAAAGAAGGGCTAAAGCTGCTAAGCCTCAACAGACTCAGCAACCTCAGCCCCCTCAGGGACTTTGACTCCCATCCAGAGAACTTGCCTTTCCTGGCCCTCAAGGGACCAGACCCTTTTACCATCCCAGGAAGGTTGTGCCACTTTGCCCACAGATGGAGGCAAATAACAGAGGATTGGACTCTAGACATTGTAGGAGAGGGGTACAAACTTTACTTTCAAAACATGCCCCCTCCTACAGTGGTAAAACAGTTCAATTCTCAGAAGTCACTCAACATTCAGTTGCTTCAAGAGGTCAATTTACTTCTTGCCCAGGGGGCAATAGAAGAGGTACCCATTCTACAACAGGGTACAGGGTTTTACTCCCCTTATTTCCTTATCCCAAAGAAAACAGGAGGACACAGACCTATATTAGACCTCAGAGAACTGAACAAGTTCCTATTCAAAGAAAAGTTCAAAATGATTTCTCTAGGAACTCTTCTTCCATACCTTCAGAGTCAGGATTGGCTTTGTTCTGTAGATCACAAGGATGTGTACACCCATGTCCTCATCCACCCAACCCACCGAAGATTCCTTCAGCTTCTCTGTCAAGGGAAGCACTACCAATACAGGGTTCTTCCTTTTGGCCTGGCCTCAGCACCAAGGGTGTTCACGAAATACATGGCTGTGGTAGCAGCATTTCTCCGCACCCTCTGAATATTTGTCTTCCCTTACTTAGATGACTGGCTCATTCGAGCTTCTTCAAAGACAGAGGCCGGGACTTCCCTATCTTACACAATACGTATACTCGAATATTTGGGCCTGGTCATAAACATCCCAAAATCCAATCTAACTCCTACTCAGTCTCTAGAGTTTATAGGAGCGAGATTGGACACCAAAGAGGTGAAGGCCTATCTTCCTCAGCCTCGCTGCCTTCGCATTGTGCAATTAGCTTCCCAAGCAGTGCAAAAGGCTCACCTCACTGCTCTGGAAATGTTATAACTTCTGGGCCACATGGCATCCACCGTGCATGTGGTCCCTTATGCTCGCCTCCATATGAGGGCAGCCCAATGGGCTTTGTCCACTCAGTGGACTCAAGCATCAGGCTGCCTATTAGACAAGATAGCAAATTCAACTCGCCTTATCTTGTCCCTACAATTGTGGCAGTCGATCCAAAACCTGTTGGTGGGGTCTCCTTTCCTACAACCCCCACCCCAGGTTACTCTGACAACAGATGCCTCACAAGTGGGTTGGGGAGCTCATCTACAAGACCTCTCTATCCAAGGCACCTGGATTTCGCAGGAGACTCATCTGCATATCAGTCTGTTAGAACTCAGAGCAATCTTGCTTGCTCTTCGTGTTCCACACCCAGCTAAAATGCAAGATGGTGCTAGTTCACACAGACAACCAGGTAGACATGTTCTATGTGAACAAGCAGGGAGGAACAGGCTCTGTCGCTCTGCAACGAAGCTCTGCGACTATGGGCCTTTGCCAGAAAACATCAGATTCATCTCCATGCAGTATATCTTCCAGACCAAGTAAACAAGATTTTCCAACTTTGGGGAACACCAGACATAGAACTATTTGCAAGTCCGCTGAATGCCAAACTTCCCCGGTTCTGTTCCAAAATCCTGGCTCAGGGTTGTCAGGCCATGGATGCATTCCTCCTCCATTGGGGTCAAGCCTTCCTTAATGCTTTTTCCACCCATTCCCCTAATTCCCAAAACCCTATTCAAACTTCAGAGAGACAGAGGTCTTATGATCCTCATAGCTCCACACTGGCCACGACAAGTGTGGTACCCTCTGCTTCTACATCTCTCTCAGGCTCCACCTCTGGAGTTAGGATCTGTTCCAGATCTTCTGTCCCAAGAAAACGGGATGTTGTGGCATCCCAATCCCCAGTCTGTGCATCTCAGAGCCTGGTTACTGAAGGCCTAGGTTTTCTTGATCTTAACCTTCCTCAGCAAGTGAGGGATATCCTTTATGCTTCCAGAAAACCATCCACAAGACACTCCTAGGCTTTTAAGTGGAAAAGGTTTATAATATGGTGCTCACAGAAGGGCCTTGACCCTCTGACCATACCGCTGGAATCATTATTGGAATATCTCCTTCATTTATCTAATGCAGGCCTTAAGACTAACTCTGTCAGAGTCCATTTAAGTGCTATTGCAGCTTCTTGCAAGCCCGTCAATGGACAGCCTATTTCATCTCATCCTCTCATATCTAGATTTATGAGAGGCCTTCTTCTAACAAAGCCTCCCATTAAACCTCCACCGGTGGCATGGGACTTAAATCTAGTTCTTGGCCAGCTTATGAAGCCGCCTTTGGAACCTTTAGCCACTACCTCCTTAAAGTTCCTGTCCTGGAAAGTTATCTTCCTTATTGCAATCACATCAGCTCGTCGCATCAGTGAATTGCAAGCTTTAGTGGCTGATCATCCTCATACAATATTCCACCATAAGGTAGTCCTTAGGACACATCCACACTTTATGCCAAAGGTGGTCTCACCTTTCCATTTAAACCAAGAGGTTTATCTTCCTGTATTCTTTCCAAGACCTCATGCATCGAATGCAGAAAAGAATCTTCATACTTTAGACTGTAAAAGAGCTCTGGCTTTTTACCTACAAAGGACTCAATAGCATAGAAAGTCCTCTCAGCTCTTTGTTGCCTTCGATCCTTCTCATTTGGGACTTCCAGTCTCCAAAAGAGCACTATCCAGCTGGATTGCTCAGTGTATTTCTTATATCTATCAGAGTAAATACCTCTCTGGAAGGCCATGTCACAGCTCACAATGTGAGAGCCATGGCAACCTCTATAGCTCATTTGCATTCTGTGTCTATCGACGACATCTGTCAAGCAGCTACTTGGTCCTCTGTTCATATCTTCACAGCCCATTACTGCTTGGATAAGGACTCCTGCTGCGATGCCTTGTTTGGTCAGGCTGTTCTACAACACCTTTTTCATACTTAATCAACTCCTTCCTACCCACCATCCCTGGTAGGATGCCAGAGATCCATGGGGGGAAGTGGAGCCCCTTCACAGGGACACACAGCTTCTGGGGCTTCTCCCTGGCATCTGCAGCTAGGGAGTTCCCATATCTGAAGACTACATTCCTGCTTGTTCCTGGAGATAGCATAGTTACTCACCTGTATTAGGTGATCTTCGGGAACAGCAGGAATTTAATCTTCACAACCCACCCGCTTCCCCTAGGAGTTGTCTCTCTTTCTCTCTCTCTCTTTCCCTTGCTCTCTCTCTCTCTCTCTTTGTCTCAGCTTTAAAACTCAACTGGAGAGAGGCAGTTGGGAAAGGCAGCACGCAGGCGCTGTGGGATGCTCCCAAAAGCTTTCCTATTGGACGCTGGAGAGTGTTCCAGCACAGGCTCCGTCGGTACCGACGATACCCATATGTGAAGACTAAATTCCTGCTGTTCCTGGAGATCACCTGTTACAGGTAACTATGCTTTACGAATAAGGTTGTATAAAAACCTCAGTGTCTTCCTAAAATCTAATTAGTCACTCTATGGACAAGCAAAGGCAACAGAGAACACAAAATGGGCACTGTCAAGGAAGAGAGCTGTCAGTTGATCTAGGACCCCAAAACCTGCCAGCACCCATATTAATAAAGCCTGCTTTTGGGAAGAAACTACGTGAGGCCACCCTAAACTGCAAAGGAAATTGTACCAGTACATTTGATGCACCATTACTATGGAATGTGCAGTAAAGATTTAAAACTGTACTTATTTAAAGATTATTATAGGGTTGCTGTGTAATAAATAAGAGCTCAGAGTACATGCCTTAGTGTTAGGATATGTCCTTTGTCTTGTTTTGTAGTTATGTGTATCTGAAGGTAAATGTTTGCTGTGACCCTCTTTATTAATAGTGATAAAGTGGGATAGAAGCCCAATTAATTAATTAGAAATTGACAGATTTATTTCCAGACCTTTCCCTGAGCTCAGACTCTGTTCCCTATATGTGTGGAGCTGCTCTAGGAACATTCCTAGTTCCTCCTGCCATATGCTGAGTGCATTCTGAAGCCTTGGTCTAGATTTCTGAAACACTGAGACGCTACACCAATCTCCTCATGCAAGAGATAAGCAGCCCAGAAATTTTGGCTCTTTCATTTTAATATGTGGCATGCTTTTGCAGATCAAATACTCTGATCAGCAAAGAAAAGCAGGTGGGACCAATGCAGGAAAGGGGGATGGAGTGTGGTAGGGGATAAGAGCAGCTGGTAGTTATTAGGGGAAGAGAAATGGAGGGTAAGAATGGAAAAGGCATAGCAATGAGAGATGATTTTTATTTATTTATCAGTATTTATATACCAAATCAAGATGGAGAAATGGGAGTCAGACAGCAAGCGAGTGGGAGACAGAAGGGTTAGACAGAGGAAAATGGAGAACAGGGAGAGGTGAGAACTTAAAGATGTGAAAGATAGAGAAGGTGATGAGTGGGTCAGGTGAGAGATGAGTCGTGTTGTACTGCACAATATATTATTTCCTGGGCCCTAGCTACATGTCCATAACACTAACCCTGAAAGCTTGGTCTGGACCTTTCCGTGCATACGGTAGATCTCATTGTTTGTTTCTTAAGAGGGTTTAATATTCTCCGTTATGATGATTTTCTATGTGTGTGTTGCAGGTTTAGCAGCATCTTGCAGGAATGGAATTGTGCCTACCTGAATGAGATGAGCCCCAGGAGTGCCAGCTGCACTATGAAGAGAAAATGGATCTGCACCAAGCCAGCATAGCTCACATGGAAAGCACTTAGTGAACATAACATAAGAGATGCCATACGGGGTCAGACCAAAGTCCATCGAGCCCAGTATCCTGTTTCCAACAGTGGCCAATCTAGGTCATACGTACCTAGCAGTTTCCCCAAGAGACGCAGGTTCCACACAATGCTTGTATTGGTTCAAGCATTCATATCCTGGGTGCCTTTTTAATAATGGTTTATGACAAAACCTGGAAACAGCACAAGCACTGGCAAGTCAAATGCAAGACATTGATAAGGCAGGCAAAGAGAGAATTTGAGAAGAAGCTTGCTGCGAAAGCAAAAACGCGAAATAAAGACTTTTTCAAGTACATTCGTAGCAAAAAACTTGTGAGAGAGTCAGTTGGTCAGGTGAGGTCAGAGGCTGTTGCCAAAAATATCTTTCAGGAAATGGAAAAAAAAGAGCCGAACGACGAAACCTGGAAACAGCACAAGCACTGGCAAGTCAAATGCAAGGCATTGATAAAGCAGGCAAAGGGAGAATTTGAGAAGAAGCTTGCTGTGGAAGCAAAAACGCGAAATAAAGATTTTTTCAAGTACATTCATAGCAAAAAAACTGTGAGAGAGTCAGTGGGTCCATTAGATGATAGAGGAGTTAAAGGGGCACTAAGAGGCGACAAGGCAATAGGGGAGAGACTGAATAAATTCTTTGCTTCTGTCTTCACTGAGGAAGATGTAGGGATGTTACCCATGAC
The DNA here is from genome assembly GCA_033557465.1 of Ichthyophis bannanicus. Lineage (NCBI taxonomy): Eukaryota > Metazoa > Chordata > Amphibia > Gymnophiona > Ichthyophiidae > Ichthyophis > Ichthyophis bannanicus. The sequence continues at coordinate 45,552,491 of CM066045.1, read as the reverse complement.
TGAAGTGGTATTTAAAGGTGACGAAGAATTAAAGGAAATATCGATATATCAGGAAGATGTCTTACAACTATTAGATAAACTGAAGAGTAGCAAATCACCTGGGCCGGATGGTATACATACAAGGATGTTGAAGGAACTGAAATATGAGATTGCAGACCTGCTATTAGTAATCTGTGAACTATCATTAAAATCATCTCTAATACCTGAAGATTGGAGGATCGCCAATGTATCACCAGTTTTTAGAAAGGATTCCAGGGGTGATCTGGGAAACTACAGACCGGTGAGCCTGAGGTCAGTACCGGGAAAAATGGTAGAAGCCATCATAAAGAATAAAATTACTCAGCATGTAGATAGTCATGGCCCAATGGGAGACAGCCAACATGGCTTTAGACAAGGAAGATCTTGTCTTACTAATCTGTTATGTTTTTTTTGAAGGTGTGAATAAACAGGTGGACAAAGGTGAGGCAGTTGATATAGTGTTTCTGAACTTTCAGAAAGCCTTTGACAAGTTCCCTCATCAGAGACTTTTGGCAAAACTAAAGAGTCATGGGATAGGAGGCAGTGTACTATTGTGGATCAGGAACTGGTTAAAAGATAGAAAGCAGAGGGTAGGGCTAAATAGCCAATTTTCCCAATGGAGAAAGGTGAATAGTGGTGTACCCCAGGGATCTGTGCTGGGTCCGCTGCTTTTTGACATATTCATAAACAACCTGGAAAGTGGAATAACGAGTGAGGTTATCAAATTTGCAGATGACACAAAACTATTTAAAGTTGTTAAAACCCAAGAGGATTGTGGAAAATTCCAAGAGGATCTTGATAAATTGGAAGACTGGGCATCAAAATGGCAGATGAAATTTAATGTGGACAAGTGCAAAGTTATGCACCTAGGGAAGAACAACCCAACTATGGTTACACGATGCAAGGTTCCACATTAGGAACCACCACCCAGGAAAAAGATTTAGGCGTCATTGTGGATACCATGTAAAAACCCTCGGCCCAGTGTGCAGCGGCGGCCAAGAGAGCAAATAGAATGCTAGGTATCATAAGGAAAGGAATGGAAAATAAAACAAAAGATATTATAATACCTCTATATCGTTCCATGGTGAGACCGCACCTTGAATATTGTGTGCAATTCTGGTCGCCGTTTCTTAAAAAGGATATAGCGATATTAGAAAAGGTTCAGAGAAGAGCCACCAAAATGGTAAAGGGGATGGAAGGATACTCCTATGAAGAAAGGCTAAAAAGGTTAGGGCTCTTTAACCTGGAAAAGAGACGGCTGAGGGGAGATATGATAGAAGTCTATAAATTAATGAATGGAGTGGAACGGGTAAACATAAATCGATTGTTTATGCTATCAGAATATAGAAAGACTAGGAGACATGCAATGAAGCTACAGGGTGAACTATTTAAGAATAATAAAAGAAAATATTTTTTCACTCAACGTGTAATCAAACTCTGGAATTTGTTACCGGAGGATGTAGTAAAGGCTGTTAGAGTAGCCGAGTTTAAAAAAGGTTTGGACAGGTTCCTGGAGGAAAGGTCCATAAACCATTATTAAGAAGGGACCCAGGATATTTTATTTTATTTTATTTATTTATTTACATTCTCTTATATACTGCGCTATTCTGCATCAGTGCGGTTTACATTGAACAAACTGAAATTACATTGAACAGGGCATTATAACTTGGAGATAACTATTTTACAGGGAACATGGGCTATGGAGGGTTAAGAAATAATTAGGTCTTACCTGCTAATTATTGTTCCTGAAGGAACGACAGTCCAGTCCCTTACTTCTGGGTTGCGTAACCCTTCCAGCAGCTTGGAGGCTGAGCCCATCCTTTTTGAGGATGGTACGGTATAAATAGTACCAGCACCACCCACTGAAACCAGTATGCTATACCAAGTAGTCTTAAACAGAACCCAAAACTCTAAAAGGAGAACAAAACACTAGACAAAGCTAACCAACACGAGGACCCTTAGATCCCAAGAGGGAGAGAGAGAGAGAGAGAGGGGGAGGAGCATGGGAAGGCGGAGGAGGTTCACCTGGGCTTGAATCAACTTTGCTTCACCCAGGCCCCCCGAACCTGATGCAGCGGTCCTCTGCTTAGCTTCTGCCCTGTCTTCGGTCCGTCAACTTTGCCCTGCCCACTGGGGCAGCACCCCCTAAGTGTAACTGGGAGGGAACAGGGACTGGACTGTCGTTCCTTCAGGAACAATAATTAGCAGGTAAGACCTAATTACTTCTTCCTTATCGTCACTCCAGTCCAGTCCCTTACTTCTGGGATGTAACAGAGCAGTTCAGGCCTGGGAGGGTGTCGCTAACCCGGACCGAAGAACCGCTTCTCCAAACCGAGCATCAGCTGACCCCTGAATATTCAGCCTATAGTGCTTGGTAAAGGTATGTAGGGAAGACCAAGTAGCCACCCTGCAAATGTCAAGAGGCGGAACTAAGCTATACTCCGCCCAAGAAGTTGCCTGCGCCCGCGTTGAATGAGCGCGCAGACCTCCTGGAACTTGCTTCCCTTTGAGGATATAGGCAGAGGCAATAGCTTCTCTGATCCATCTAGAGATAGAGGCCTTGGCCGCCGCCTGCCCTCTATGAGGTCCCCCGAATTGAATGAATAGACGTTCGGACTTCCGGAAGGGCGTCGTGCGGGAGAGATAAAGCCTCAAGGCTCTCCGGACGTCCAGGAGACGTAACCTCTTGTCCTCTCCTGCTAGCTCTTCAGCCACAAAGGACGGAAGAGAAACCATCTGGTTTACATGAAACGGGGAGATGACCTTGGGTAAGAAGGAGGGAACTGTCCGCAAGACCACCTTCTCCTTGTAGAAGGAAATAAAGGGAAACTGAGAGGACAGCGCTTGAAGTTCCGAGATGCGTCTGGCCGAGCAAATGGCCACCAGAAAGACCGTTTTCAGAGTAAAATCCTTTAGGGAGGCTCTCTTGGCAGGCTCAAACGGCTCCCTGGTCAAGGCATTTAACACCAGATTGAGGTCCCAAGGGGGTAATACTGATCTCTGTTGGGGACGAAGGCGCCTAACTGCTCTTAGGAACCTGGCTACATCCGAGTGTTCACCTAAGGACTTGCCTCAAATTCTGCCCCTATAACAGGCAATAGCCGCCAGCTGGACTCGTAGGGAACTGGGCGCTAAACCCTTCTCAAAACCTGACTGCAAGAACTCCAATACCTCTGGAACAGAGACTGCCAGGGGTTTCTTCCGGTGTTCTGCACACCAAGCCTCGAAGATGCGCCAGACCCTAACGTAAGACAGACAGGTGGAGTGTTTGCGAGCGTTCAACAGTGTAGAGATTACTGACCCCGAATATCCTCGCTTCCGAAGCCGCGCCCTTTCAATAGCCAGGCCATAAGTGAGAATCGATCCACGTGAGGCAACAGGATCGGTCCCTGCCTCAGAAGGCTCTTTTTGCAGGGGAGTCGCCAAGGCCGCTCTACCGATAACCTCACCAGATCCGCATACCAGGGACGGCGAGGCCAATCCGGAGCTATGAGAACCACCAGGCCCCGGTGGGCTTCCACTCGCTGTAGGACCCTTCCGATGAGAGCCCAAGGAGGGAATACATACAGAAGACCTTCCGTGGGCCATCTCTGGGCTAGGGCATCTAAGCCTTCGGACATTCTTTCCTTTCTTCGGCTGAAGAATCTGCACGCCTTGGCTGAGGTGAACCGTGCCATGAGGTCCATGACTGGAGTGCCCCAACGGGCTACAATCTGACAGAAGACCTCCTGGTCCAACTCCCACTCTCCTTGATCGATCTTGTACCTGCTGAGGTAATCGGCCATGGTGTTGTCCGTTCCGGCCACAAGCTGGGCTGACAGCGCCTCCTCTTCCAAGTGGGGGCTGCTTGTACCTCCCTGGCGATTGATGTAGGCCACCGCGGTGACATTGTCTGACAGGACGCGAACTGCTCTCCGTAGGACTAAGGGCTCGAGCTCCCGGAGGGCCAGCGCCACCGCTCGCAACTCCAGTCTGTTGATGGACCACCGTGACTCCGTTATGGACCACCGACTCTGAACAAACTGATCCTCGCAATGTGCTCCCCAGCCTGACAGGCTGGCATCTGTCGTCAGCAGCAGCCAATGCGGGGGTTCGAGCGGCATGCCGCAATTCAGGTTCCCCGAGACCCGCCACCACCGGAGGGCTTCTCTGGTCCGGGGGGCACAGGGCAGCCGCATCGATAAATGATGATGCTGGGGAGACCACCGACGCAACAGGGACCTCTGAAGGGGTCTCATGTGCGCTCTGGCCCAGGGTACTACCTCTATTGTTGCAGCCATGGTTCCCAGCAACTGAAGGTAGTGCCACGCCGATGGAGCACGTCTGTTCAGGAACTGCGCTACCAGGGACCTTAGGCTCCTTGCCCTTGTCTCGGACAGGAATACCTTCCCTCTTCTGGTGTCGAAACTTGCTCCGAGATACTCTATTTCCTGAGAAGGTATCATCTTGCTCTTTGCTCGATTGATGACCCAGCCTAGATTCTCCAGGACTTCCACCACTCTGGTAGTGGTTGAGCGACTCTCCTCTTCTGACTTCGCCCGGATTAGCCAATCGTCTAGGTAGGGATGAACCATGATTCCCTCCTGTCTCAGGGCCGCAGCGACCACTACCATTATCTTGGTGAAGGTCCGAGGAGCTGTAGCTAGGCCGAAGGGCAGAGCCTGGAACTGGAAGTGACCTCTCGGCACCGCAAATCTGAGAAACTGTTGGTGGGACCTTCGAACCGGGATGTGTAAATAGGCTTCCGTCAGATCCAGGGAAGTTAGGAACTCTCCGCTCCTTACGGACACTATGACCGACTTCAGGGTTTCCATTCGGAAGTGAGGCACCTTGAGACAGCGATTGACTTGTTTCAGATACAGGATCGGGCGGAACGATCCTTCCTTTTTTGGTACCACAAAATAAATCGAGTATCGACCGGAGCCGCGTTGATCCGGCGGAACAGGAACTACCGCTCCGAGCTCTATGAGCCTTGAGAGAGTGACCTCTATCGCCGTCCTCTTTGCGGGGGATCCGCAGGGAGACTGAACAAAGGCTGGACGTTTTTGTTTCGCAAACTCGAGGGCATAGCCCTCTCGGATCACCTCTAGGACCCATTGATCTGACGTGACTCGGGACCAGGCGGAGAGGAACTGCTTTAAACGACCCCCCACCGGCAGACCCCTCACCTGGACCCCCGCTTTCTCATTGTGGCTTTCTGGGACCTGCAGAGGAGGAGGAGGAGGCCCCAAAACCTCTCCCTGCCCCCCGAAATCCTCTGAAGCTTTGACTTCTGGAAGGAAAATGGCCCCTAGGAAAGGAAGCCGATCTGGCCGGATGAAACCTCCGGAGGTCCCTGGGCTGACTCCGGACAGAGGCTAGGGGACGACCTTGCTTCGGTCTATCTTCCGGAAGCCTGCCACCTTTGGATTCGCCAAGATCCTTTACCAACTTATCCAAATCTTCTCCAAACAACAACTTCCCCTTGAAGGGGAGCCGACTTAGGCGCACTTTTGAAGAGGCATCTGCCGCCCAATTCCTTAGCCATAAGTAACGCCTAGCCGCTACTACAGAGGCCATGTTCTTAGCCAGACTTCTGATGAGGTCATATTGACTATCCGCTAGGTAGGCAGTATCGGATTCCAACCTAGCCGAGATAGCTTGGGCGTCCCCCGAGGCGCTCTGTCGACTGCAGTTGCTGGGACCACCTCAAACAGGCCCTAGCCACCCAAGCTCCTGAAACAGAGGCCTGTAAGGCGAGAGCGCTGATATCAAAGGCTTGCTTGAGAAGAGTGTCTAATTTTCTATCTTGAGCATCTTTCAAGGCCGCGCTACCTTCGACCGGGATAGTCGTTTACTTCGTGACCGCCGATACCGCCGCATCTACCCTGGGTGACTTCAGCAGCTCCTTATCCGATTCCGGTAATGGGTAAAGTCTCGTCATAGCATGCACCCCTCTCAAACTTGACTCTGGCTGATCCCACTCCTCTTGGATCATCTGACGCACCACTCTGTGGACGGGGAAGACCTTCTGAGACCTCCTCACAGCTTGGATCAAAGGATCCTCCAATGATTCCTCTTCCTTAGGGGTGTCTGCGGCCACATTCAGCGCCCTGAGGGATTCGTTAATTAGTGCCGGAAGCTCCTCCCGCCGGAAAACCCTCACTATGCGGGATTGGTCCTCCTACGGAATCTCTTCTTCTTCTAGTTCTTCCTCATCTTCGCCTAGGTCCTTGTCAGAGAACTCCTCTTCCGGGGTGTCAGGAGAGCAGGACGGGAGAGGCTCCTCACTCATTAACCGTGCACGCTTGTGAGGGATCTCCGATGCCTAGGAGCTAGATTTCAATGGTCTGCCCCCCAGGGTGTCTTTAGCTGCACTCGGCTCCCCTGCCCCCAGGCCCTGCTTGCGCATGCAATAGGCCTTGTGCAGCAAAAGGATGAACTCAGGGGAAAAGAGGTCATTGGGACTCCCCTCCCCTGCTGCGTTTGGGGGAAGGGGAGGTAGAGAGACCGGAGAATCCGCGGTAGTAGGAGGGGGAGATAGAGGAACCCTACCGTCTTCTAGAGGGTCCCCTGACCCTTGAACGGCCTGGGACATGGCTGATTGGATATCTTGCTCCACTACAGCCACCTCTGCAGTGCAGCCCCTGCAGATCCCTGCATCGGAGGCCGTACCCCTACGTGTGCCACAAGATGGGCACCGCGATTTGCCAGTCATGGTCCTTTAGAAGATAAGCTGAGTAATTTGTCAAATTAGGCAATAATCAAAGGCAGAATTATCAGCAATATGCCTTCCCCTCCCCCCGACCAGCACTGGGTCTGGGCAACGATTCCAAAAACTGTACCAAACAAAACTCTCCCCAAAATAACCAGAAATAAAATAAACCAAATCAAAACCAAGATTAAGAACCAAATTAAAAACGAATCTGTACTTCAATAGCCCCAGTACTTGCGTTTAGCAGCTCCATCCATAGCGCGAAGCTCCGCGGCAGACCAGTGCGCTCCGGGGGCTCAGCCACGTGGAGCGCCACCCGGTCGGCTTTTCAGCCGGAAAAATTGTTGCAGCCGATTCAGACGCCGTGTCGGAGAGCGCCGGAATCGAGTGTTTCCCCGAATTCCAAGGCCCGAGGGAGCTGCGCTCTGGCTGAGAAGGGAGGAAGGGAGCTTCGTTGCCTCCAGCGCTCAGCCACCAGAAGGGCTTCGGCGTGAGGTGAGATGGCTCTGGAACCAGCCTGCAGCAGTTTCACCGACCCAGCTTGGGAGGACCGCGGCCCTTCGCAGTGCTGCCGAACAAACCCTCTTGTCCCGGTGAGCACGTTGTTGCCCCGATGCGAACCTCCTCTGCAGGCCTGGGATCGGAGAGAGGCAAGGGGAGGGGGGGGGAGAAGAAATCTTAAAGAGGCAGAGCCCAGAAGATGCCCCAAACAATCAATAAAGAAATAAACGTAAATAGAGTAATTCAATGAAAGTAAAGGAAAATAAAAGAAAATAAGGGAAATTAAATGCAAGGAAGACTCCAGTAAGCTCTTGGCTTACGGAACCCTCCAGCTGCTTGGAGGCTGAGAATACTGGTTTCAGTGGGTGGTGCTGGTGCTATTTATACCGTACCATCCTCAAAAAGGATGGGCTCAGCCTCCAAGCTGCTGGAAGGGTTACGCAACCCAGAAGTAAGGGACTGGACTGGAGTGATAAGGAAGTGGCTTGCCCAAGACCACAAGGAGCACCTTGTGCTTGACCCAGTACAAGCATTGTGGAACCTGTGTCTTTTGGGGAAGCTGCTAGGTACGTATGACCTAGATTGGCCACTGTTGGAAACAGGATACTGGCCTTGATGGACCTTGGTCTGACCCAGTATGGCATATCTTACGTTCTTTTTTTTTTTAAATTCTTTATTTTCGTTTTATAACAACAAAGGAAAGGAAGACATACAGCTAAAAGACAGATACATACATAGAATGTGATACATACACCAAAGTAAACCCCTGCCAACCCCCTCCCCCCATCTTCTTCTCTAGAAAACTAATCATTCCCGAAGCGGGCGTGTACTGACATTATTGTGTTACAAAACCTAACGGTGATCTGAAACATGATGAGTGTACATTAAACAGACATGTCGGAGCAATGAGCAGATTGTACATAATCATTGAGCATCTGCCATTTAGACAAGCGAGAGTGAGTTTGGGTATGGGGAATAGCTCTCCGAGATATCTGCTCATATTTACTATATAAGCAGACGAGGTTCCACCATTCATTGACAGTAAGTCGAGAGCTATCCTTCCAATTCCTCGTGATTAAACATATGGCTATACCCAGCATTAAATCAAGGAGAAAGCGACCCTTCTTAGGAAGAGAGGGGACCTCCGCCACTGAGCGGAGTCCCACAATCTTCCAAGAAAGAGGCTCGTGAAGGTGTAAGATAAATTGAATACGACCCCAGACCCGCCCCCAGTAAACCTGTAGTTGAGGACATTCATAAATAACATGAGCGAGGGTTCCCACAGCAGTATGGCAAGACCAACACTGGTCCCTAGCAGTTGTGTTCCATTTGGCTATTTTTTCTGGAGTATAAAAGCATCTATGTGCAAAAAAGAAGAGAGTTTGGGTAACTGAGGCAGATCGGGAAACCCGCACTACTTTGCTCCAGAAAACGCTCCATTGCACAGGGGTTAAAGTGGTTTGCAGTTCGCGCTCCCAGGCTTGTTGGGCTCTACAAGTGGCAGTATCTGTACCCTGACATAATAGTTTATAAAAGTTAGAGGCTACCCCATGTGTACTACTAATAGAGTGAATTAGTTCTAATAGCCCGTCCTCAGTAGGGACAGAGGGTGGCATGATTTGAGCACTTTTGAGGCAGTGTTGAAGCTGCATCAATTGAAAGTAATGTTTCGCTGGGAACGCAAATTCCTTTTGTAAATCAGAAAAGGTTTTCCAACGAGCTGCAGAGAAGAGCTGTTGGGGTGTCCAGATCCCCCTAGAGTACCAGGGTTTCCATGCTATCGTTCTATTTAGGACTTGAATTCTGGGGTTATTCCACAGCGGGAGTCCGTCCTGAGGACATACGTTTGGGCCCAGTGATAGAATGAGAGTGTTAAAGGCCGCAAGAGTATCGACAATCATTGGGGGAAAGAAGATAAAGTCAAGCTCATTGGGGTGTAGTAACCTCCATAGATCGACTAAAGCAAGATCTTTGATCACAGAGGTAAGCGTGGTGTGACTCTTGGGGGGACCACTTGTCCTAGGCGGCTGTTTGTCAATCAGGGGATCAAGAACTAAATTGAAATCCCCCCCTATTATCAATGAAGTATTAGCAGAGGCCTGCGCAACCTGAGCAATGGTAGCAAAAAGGCAGGGTCATCCACATTAGGAGCATAAAGGCATATACATGTAACTTCAAGGTTACCTATCTTGAGGTGAACTCTGGACCATCTACCTGCTGTATCTGAGCTAGTCACAATAATAGTAGCATGCAGAGATTTCCTAACCAGTATGGCAACCCCACATTTCTTAGAAACGGCTGGGGAATAGGCGGCCACCATGTAAGGTTTAATATTGAGTTCAAGAGTTTCCTTCGAATTTAAATGCGTTTCTTGGAGGAAAATCAGGTCCGCAGCTTCATGACTTAGATAGCTTAGGATTTTCTTCCGTTTTATCGGATTATTGATTCCTTTTACATTCAATGAGAAAATCTTACATGGTGCCATCAATCGGCAATAGACATTTTAGGTAAGGGCGCTTGAAAACATACAACATAATCAGAATCTGTACAACAATGACATAATCACCGAGTATGCTGGCTAATACACCCCATATTGAAAGTATGTACCAAAGTAACTTAGAGAAGAAGCAAAACCCCAATGAATATGGCGACCATATGTCTGCGGGAGGAGGCCCTAGAGAGGAAGATAGAGACATAAAAAAAAGAAAAGAAACACCAGAGTCCATAATTAACACTGTCTCTGATACTCATCGAGGCTACTATGGGTAGATGGAGTCGGGTCACAGATATCATCAGAAATAAGGCAACAAAACCGCCCTCGACAGACTCTTTGCTGAGCCGCGGCAAATCCAATATGGCAGGTACAGCGGATATGAGAATACTGGCAGGAATATTCTGGAAGTCAGCGCATCAAGTCGGCTTCTTTAGAATCCAAAAACTCCGCTAGTAGATCAGGGTCCTCAAATGTTCTTGTCTGATTGTGAAGCGTGACTCGGAGCTTGGCCGGGTACATCAGGCCATAGCGTGCTTGTAGTTGTTGAAGCCTCGGCCGGAATTCCAGAAAGCGCTTTCGGCGGTCGACCGTGGGTTTAGCCAAGTCAGGATAGAAGGAGATCTTGTGGCTCTCAAACTCCATATGGCCCTTTGCCCGAGAGGCACTGAGAATTTGCTCCACATGTTGATATCTCAAAAGTCGAAAGATGATAGGCCGCGGGGTCTTCCTGTTGAGCGTTATGTTTGTGGGTACACGATGAGCGCGATCGATCTCCAATTCTTTGGTAAAGGTGATTTGGAGCAGGGAAGGGAGGATTTTACATAAAAACTCCTTCATGTCTCCCGATTCCGCTCCCTCCGGTATGCCCACGAGTCGTAGGTTGTTGCGGCGCGCTCTATTATTGCCATCTTCCACTTCTTTCTGCAAGGCCCGCACCTGACGTTCAACTTTGTCGAGTTTGGACAGCCGGACCGCATGGGAGTCTAATATGCTCTCCATTTTGTCCTGACGCGAAGAGAGCCCCTCTAGCCTGCCTTGCAGTACACCAAGATCTTCCCGCAGCGCTCGAAGTGCTTCACCGTTGACTGCACGAGGTCCTTAACCCCTCTAATCTCTGCGAGGATTTCCTGCTGCATTTCGGGGCCCTCGCGCAAAGCCAGCCCCTTCTGCGGGGACGGGGGTTCAGTTTTGGAGCGTTTGCCGTGAGAAGCCGCTGGAGATCCAAATTCCAGGCGCGTGGGTTTGGTCCCCGCCATCTCACCAATGTGCCCCGGCAAGATCAGAGCAGAAATTCAAGTATGTCCGGTGTTAATTCAGGATTCTGAGTAGGCCTCTCGGGAGCCTCAGCGTTATGTGACCATCCCGCTGGACATCGGGCTCCGCCCCCCATATCTTACGTTCTTATGACCTTTCCTCCAGGAAATTGTCAACACCTTTTTTAAACCCAGCTACACTAACAGAATATTGCCCAATTCCTGACACCATCTATCAGTAGATACTTATGAGCAGATAGACAATAGTACCCACTTGAGCGGTATTGCAGCTACCATAGCCAACTCAATACCCAATCAGCCCAACTAGAATCACAAAAAGACTCTGATGCTAAATGTAACCCTCCAACTGTGCTGTCTGTATGTTGTTAAATACCCTCATGTTGAATGTTGTAAAGTATCCACATGTTAAATGTAACCCTAATTGTGATGTCATGTAACCACTTACATTTGTATACCACCTTATCCTACAATCAGTCTAAATAAATAATAAAATTAATGAATGTATACAAGTGAAAAGTTATGCACTTGAGGGAAAACAGTGCATAGTATGGTTACATGAGGCAAGGTTCCACATTAGGAACCAGCAGGGGTCGAAGGGAAGTACAGTAAATATTCACTAGCAGTAATTGATGAATTGCTGAGTATCTCTTAACTGAAGAGAATAGTTTCTTCCCAAAGTCTTGCTGAGTACCTTCACGTGGTGACCCTGTTGTACAAAATCTATACTAAATCTCAGTAAGGCGACACAATTGAAGGATGGTAGGAAGAAAAGAAAAATACGTACTGGTTGCATATGCGCTAGGGCTAACAATGATGGTAGCAATAGCTGAGAAACTATTATCAGTTGACTGTAATTTGGAATCTTATTACTTAAAAGCACCTGGGTTACTTTTATCTTTATTAGAACCTCTCTATGAGGCTCTTTATCTTTTATCTTTATTTTGAAATTTGCTATACCGCTTACATCAGAAGACAGAAAGCGGTGTACAATACAAAAAAATGCCCTAACTTCCCTCTTTTGCTAATATCCTTCAAGGATACATCCTTCTGAACCATGTGCTCCTAGACAACTGTTGACTTTCCCTTAATATCCAGTTTAAAAACTGCTAGAACCCTGGTTAAGGTGGAGCCTATCTTTTAGGGAAAAGTCCCCTCTTCCCCCAGAATCTTGCCCAATTCCTGACACCATGTATCAGCAGATGCTCTGCATGAAATCATAATAAGGGATATCATTAATAGACCAAGAAGGAACAATAATGATCGGCACACCTACAGGATACCACAAAACTAAACAAAATACTTCAAGAAGAGCTCCATCACTACTGGCATCCACACTATGGAACTCCCTCCCAACGAGCCTAAGGGCATTAGAAGACGACACAGACTTCCACAAGGCCCTTTAAACTCTGCTCTTTACAGAAACATGAGCAGATAGACAATAGTACCCACTTGAACAGTACTGCAGCTACCACAGCCAACTCAATACCCCATCAGCCCAACTAGAATCACGAAGAGACTGATGCTAAATGTAACCCTCCAACTGTGCTGTCTATATGTTGTTAAATACCCTCATGTTGAATGTTGTAAAGTATCCACATGTTAAATGTAACCCTAATTGTGATGTCATGTAACCACTTTGATTGTAGGATAAGGTGGTATACAAATCTGTCTAAATAAATAAATAAATCTAAAGCTCTCTTCCCTGCACCATCATCTCAGCCATACTTTGAGAATTTGAGCTCCGACTGCCTCTTGCGTTTCTTAAAATGCTATCCTGGAGCTTCTGGATTTCAATTTTCTACCTAGAAGCCTAAATTTGGCTTCCAGAACATCCCTTCCCACTTTCCTCTGTCATTAATTACCACATGTACCAAGGCAGCCGACTTGTCCCTAGAACTTAGAATCTTGTCTAGCTGAAGGTTGAGATAACCTTGGACTAGCCCTGCCTGCTTGCTTCAGACTTCCCCAAAGTTCCCAGGTGATGCTGATGCAACTTACTGTAAATTATAGTACAAAAGCACATGGATTTTTGAAGGGAGATTCTTAGATCCTTCCTCTCCATGTCTATAGCTGTAGATTGTTCAATAAATAAATATATTTTAAAAATAGTATTGTAGTTTCCTCTTGAGATACAGGTGCATGTGCATGCTAGGGGACGGCCTCAAGTCTTAAAGAAAGTTTGTCAGACATGAAATAATACTTCAGTACGTAACTTTTCCTGGATAAAACTAAATCAGGTTGTTGATCAACAGATGTTTTCATGAGGCATTGAATTGTCCTAAAGAAACAAGATCACAGAAAATACCCGTGGGAAATTTAAATAATTATTCTAAGGTGCCAGTGTTGTCCCTTGGGCATGAATTACAGTCTTCAATCAAATTATGCATAACATTCATCAATATACAGGGAAACACATTCAACTAAGGATTTGTTTTTTAATTTATTAGTAGTTTTTAGTTCACGCCTTTCCAGTAGGAGCCAACAACAAGTTAAACTCAGGTACAGGAAGCATTTCCCTGTCCCCAAACTAAGTTTGTATCTGAGGCAATGGAGAGTTAAGTGACTTGCCCAAGGAGCATCAGTGGGATTTGGATGCTGGTCTTTCCAGTTCCGGGCTGCTACCGTAACTACTAGACCCCCTCTTCCAATCTCTGTTATGATTACAAGCATGGAGAATTAAGGGATTTGGATTTTGACAATATATACAAAATGAAAAAACACAACAGTCCACAATAAGGAATCAATTACAAAATCACCACATAAGACACCCCATGTGATAAAAAGAATGAAAACATAATTTGTCAGACTAAATTTCAAAGATCATCTAATATATAAATACCTGCCAAATATAGTCCATCTTAATTTAATTATTTTAAGTGTACAAAGTAGAAAAAGTATGAAAACATTGTAAACTTCAAAAACATACTGAAACAATAGTCCTGCTGACACAGAATCTGTATTTTAAACTTAAGTAATATTCATAGTTCTGCTTCAGGGCAAAAAATGACTTAGTTGTTAAACTCATCTCCAAAGCTTGAGTAACATCTTCCGGCAACATCAGCCATTGCATACTTAAATCATGGCTTCCTTGGATCTTCTGCAGCAACAAGTTATATAACATTCAAAAAGATATTGGACTCAATATTAGAAATCACTTTCCATATAGCAGCAACCTGGGACAGATACCATCCCCCGCATTCAACCAGCCCCACTCTCTTTAAGGCAACCCCACCCTCGCTTCCGCCGTACTATCTCCACTTTACCATGCTCTCTAATACTCATTCTCCTTCTCTCATCAGGTAACATCAACCCCAACCCTGCCCCCCCACACTTTCTTTCTCACACTAAGAAACGTTCCTCACGTACCCTATCTAATCTCATCCACATCCCGCTCCTCCCCCTTCCGCTCTCCTCATTCATTCCACAATCCCTCATTCACAGATATCAACTCCAACCCTAGCTCCAAAATAAATCCTCACATAACCTACCTGATACCATCAATTTACCCCTCACTTCCCCTCCCTCATGTCCCTCTCGGAGAGCACACACACCCAGACATACCCACCCACACCCTGCTCCCTCTAAATCTCGGTATTATCCTAGAAACAGACCCCTACGATACTCTGATAAGAAATCCACATGTAACTTATCCAACCTTATCCATATCCCTCTCCTCCCCCCTCCACTCGCCCGTTTTCATGCGCCCTATGGAACGCATGCTCAGTCATTAAAAAAAAACAACATTTATTCACAATCTTTTTATCTCTAATGCCCTACACCTTCTAGCCATGACCGAGACCTGACTCCCCCCAGATGACACCGCATTCATTGCTTCTCTCTGCTATGGGGGCTACCAGTTCTCCCATACACCTCGATCTACTGGTCACGGCGGTGGCGTTGGCCTCCTACTCTCCCCCTCCTGCCAATTCCAACCCCTCCTGCCACCCCAATCACACTCTCTCCTCTCCTTCGAGGTCCACTCCATTCACCTCCTCACACCACTTGCCCTCCGAGTAGATGTTATTTATTGCCCACCCGACAAATCCAAGTCAACCTTCCTCAACGACTTTGACTCCTGGCTTTCTGCCTTTATGGATCTTTCCTCCCCCACTCTTATTCTTGGCGATGTCAACATTCACATCGACAACCCCCTATGCCACAAAGTTCCTCGCTCTTACCTCCTCATTCAACCTCCAACTTTGCTCCACTGCCCCCACACACCTACACGGCCATTGCCTTGACCTAATACTCTTCTCCAATTCCTCTCCATCAAACTTCCGCAATTCAATCCTTCCCTCATCTGACCATCACCTTTTAACATTTACTCTTCAGCTTCCACTGTCCCAACCTCGCCCTGTCTCCTCCGACCTATAAAGAAACCTTCATAACATTGTTCCCCTGACTCTCCTCCACCATTTCTCCATCTCTTTCCTCCATTATATCCTCCGAGTGTGTCTACGAGGCATTATCTTCATACAGTGCTACACTATCCTCAGCCCTTAACACTCTTGCCTCTCCCACCCTACGTCCTTTCAAACGATCTACTCCCCAACCCTGGCTTTCACCCACAATCCGCTATCTATGCATCTGCACCCGTTCTGCCGAATGAAGCTGGTCCAAATCCCGCTCCCAGGAAGACCTTCTACACTTCAAATTCATGCTTGGCTCCTTCCAGTCAGCCTTAGCACTTGCCAAACAAGATTACTACACCAACTCCCTTGCCTCTGATCCTCGCCGTCTCTTTAATACCCTCAATTCTCTCCTCAAAGCCCCCCGCCCTGATCCCGCTCTCCCTTTTGCCCAAACCCTAGCCGACTACTTCCATGACAAAATCCACAAGATTACCCTCCAATTTCCCACCCCCTCATCCACCTCCCCTCCTCCCCATCTCTACCCCCCCCCATTCATACTCCCCCTGCCACCCTCTCCTCCTTCCCTCCAATCTCTGAAGAAGAAACCGCACTCCTTCTTTCCTCCTCCAAACCCACCACCTGTTGATCAGGCCCTATCCCCACCCATCTCCTACATTCCATCTCCCTCACCATTGTCCCCTCCATCACTCATATCCTCAACCTTTCACTCTCCACTGCATCTGTCCCCGTTGACTTCAAACATGCTGTTGTCACACCCCTCCTCAAGAAACCCTCACTTGATCCCACATGCCCTTCTAACTATCGACCCATCTCCCTCCTTCCCTTCATATCTAAACTATTAGAACAAGCAGTCCACCATCGCTGCCTCGACTTCCTCACCTCCCAGGCCCTCCTGGACCCATTACAATCCGGCTTCCGTCCCCTACACTCCACTGAAACGGCACTCACAGAAGTCACCAATGACCAGTTCCTGGCTAAATCTAAGGGCCTGTATTCTATCCTCATCCTTCTTGACCTTTCCACTGCCTTTGACACCATTGACCACAACCTTCTCCTCACCACCCTCTACTCGCTTGGCTTCAAGGACTCCGTACTATCATGGTTCTCCTCTTACCTCTCCCATCACTCATTCAGTGTATGCTCTGGTGGTTCCTCCTCCTCCCCCACCCCACTCAATGTACGTGTACCTCAGGGATCCGTCTTGGGCCTTCTTTTTTCTCTCTCTATACCCAAGGCCTTGGCGTGCTTATCTCCTCCTATGGCTTTCAGTACCATCTCTATGCCGCTGACTCCCAAATCTACCTCTCTACACCTAATAATTCCTTCCCGGCAACCCAGTCCAAGATCTCTGCCTGTCTTTCGGACATCGCTGCCTGGATGCCTCATCACCGATTGAAACTGAACATGGCCAAGACCGAACTCGTTGTTTTTCCACCCAACTCCTCCCCCCCCCCCCACTTCCCCCTCTCTGTCCATGTGGATGGATCTACTATCCTTCCTGTTCCCTCGGCCCGCAATCTAGGAGTTATCTTCGACACCTTCTCTGCTCATATCCAGCTTGTAGCTAAGACCTGCCGATTCTTTCTCTACAACATCAGCAAAATCCGCCCCTTCCTCTCTGAACACACTACCAAAATGCTTATCCACTCCTTAATCTCCTCTCGCCTTGATTACTGCAACCTACTCCTTGCTGGTCTCCCCGTGAGCCACCTCCTCCCCCTTCAATCTATACAAAATCACGCTGCTAGACTAATCTTCTCTCAGCCTCGCCATGCCCACATTACTCCTCTTCTCAAGTCACTTCACTGGCTCCCTGTCCAATTCCGCATCCAATTCAAGCTTCTCCTACTCACCTATTAATGCATTCACTCTATGCCCCCTCAATACCTCTCATCTCTTCTTACGTCCCCTCTCAAAATCTGCACTCCGCTAACAAATTACTTCTATCAATGCCTTTCACCTGCACTACGAACTCCCGACTGTGCTCCTTTCACCTTGCTGCACCATATGCCTGGTACAGCCTACCTGCGTCTGTGTGCCAGACATCCTCCCTGGCCCTCTTCAAGTCCAGGTTGAAGACCCACCTCTTCACCATTGCATTCAGATCCTGACTTCCTTCCTCATCTTATCCTAACCCCTGTCAACGTTTATGACCCAACCATAGACCAAACTGTACCACACCGTACCTTGCGCAGAACTGACTATTGCTCTGACTAGATTGTACGCTCCGATGAGCATGACTCTGACGGGCAGGACTGTCTCTTGTACGTTGGCTACCTCTTGTAGGCTAGCTGTGCAGCACTGCGTGCACGGCGCTCTATAAGTGCTGAATAGATACAGAGGATCCTTAGTGGTGGGGAAATGAGGGGCAAAGCCTGGGAAAGATACAGAGGATCCTTGGCAATGGGGGGGGGGGGCTGAAGGGTAAAGCATGGGATCCCCAAAGAGGATCCTCAGTGGTGGATGAAGCCTGGGACAGGTACAGAGCATCCTTGGTGGTGGGGGAATGAGGGGTAAAGCCTGAGAAGGGCATAGAAGACCCTCAGTAATGAGGGAGGCACAGAGGATCCTTGGCACTGGAGGAATGTGGTGTAAACGCCTGAGACAGGCATGAAGGATCTTCAGTGTGGCAGGGGGGGGGGGGAGAGGCATAAAACCTTGAACAAGTACAGAGGATCCTCAGTTATGAGCCTGAGTTTGAGTAGAGTTAAAAACAATGCAATGAGACTAGATTAAAACCTAAAGAAACATGATGGCAGAAAAAGACCATATGGCCTATCTAGTGTGCCTTCCATATCAAATACAACAGCTCCCTTTTTACCTTTCGAGATACTCCGTTTGTCCCATTCTTTTTTTAATTCTGGCACTGTCCTCATCTCTACCACCTCCACTGGGAGACTATTCCACGGATCCACCACTCTTTCTGTAAAGAAATATTTCCACATATTACCCCTGAGTCTATCCCCTTTCACCCTCATCCTATGTCCCCTCATAGCAGAACTTGCTTTCAATCGAAAGAGGCTCCCCCCCTATGCATTTATGCCATGGAGGTATTTAAACGTCTCTATCATATCACCTCTGTCCCACCTTTCTTCTAAAGTATATGTATTAAGATCCTTTAGTCTGTCCTCATATGCTTTATAACAAAGACCGCTAACCATTTTAGTAGCAACCCTCTGCACCAACGCCATCCTGTTTATATCCTTTTGAAGGTGCGGTCTCCAGAATTGAACACAATACTCCAAATCAGGTTGCACCAAAGACTTATACAGAGGCACTATCTCTTCCTTTCTTCTGCTAGCCATTCCTCTCCCTATGCACCCAAGCATCCTTCTAGCTTTTGCCATTGCCTTTTCTATCTGTTTAGCTACTTTAAGATCATCAGACACAACCACGCCTAGGGTCCCGCTCTTCTTTTGTGGACAGAAGTACTTCACCCTCTATACTATATTGCTCCCTTAGATTGCTGCAGCCCAAATGCCTGGCCTTGCATTTTTTAATGTTAAATCTCAACTGACAAATTCTAGACCATTCTTCAAGCTTAGCTAGATCCCTCCTCATGTTATCTACACCTTCCTGGGTGTCTACTCTATTGCAGATTTTGGTATCATCCGCAAAGAGGCAAACGTTACCCGACAGCCCTTCCGCAGTATCACTAAGAAAGATGTTAAAAAGGATTGGACCAAGGATAGATTCCCAGAGCACACCACTGGTAACCACCTTCTCCTCAGAGTGAGCTCCATTTACTTGTACCTTTTGCTGCCTCCCACTCAACCAACTTTTAACCCAAGCAGTAACTCTAGGGTCCATTCCTAGGGTGCTCAGTTTGTTTATTAATTGTCTGTGAGGAACAGTGTCAAAGGCTTTACTGAAGTCTAAATACACCACATCTAAGGCTCTTCCTTGGTCCATCTCCCTGGTCACCCAGTCAAAGAAATCAATCAGATTTGTCTGACAAGACCTGCCTCTGGCGAATCCATGCTGCCTTGGATCCTGTAATCCGCTGGACTCCGGATGGAAACGCTAAATGTGGTCATATAAGCAGTATGACCCAGACAGTTTCTCACATCCCTGGACCTTGCGGAGGCCTACCTGCACATTCCCATATACTACAATCATCAGATCTCTACAGGTCGCAGTTTTGGTTCAACACTATCAGTTGTGTGTGCTGCCCTTGGGTCTGGCCACAGCTCCCTACACCTTTTCCAAGGTCATGGTAGTGGGGGTGGCAGTGGCGCTATGGCATCGGGACATTAGAGTTCATACCTATTTGGACAACTGGCTGATACAGCCGACTCCTTCCACAGTGCGCTCTTGGCAATACAAGTGAGTTTTCTGGAACACCTTGGATGGATAGAAAATAGAGCAAAACGTACTCTGCTCCCCCGTCACTTGCTTGACTTCCTCAGGGCCCACTTCGACACACAGAAGGATTGCGTCTTGGGGATATACCCTAGAATACTGAGGGAACTTGGACGTTCTAGCAGCTCCACTGACTGACCTTTTCAATGCCTTGGAGTCGGGAGTGGTGCCAACGGCCTGGAGAGAGACTCATGTGCCTTTACACAAAAGTGGAAGTAAGGATGTGGTTGAAAACTACAGGCCGGTTAGTTTAACTTTGGTGAGTAAATTATTGGAAATGCTGCTGAAAGAGAAAATAGTGAGGTTTCTGGAGTCCAGTGGATTACAGGATCCGCGGCAGCATGGATTCACCAGAGGCAGGTCTTGTCAGACAAATCTGATTTCTTGACTGGGTGACCAGGGAGTTGGACCGAGGGAGAGCCCTAGATGTGGTGTATTTAGATTTCAGTAAAGCCTTTGACACTGTTCCTCACAGGCAACTTATAAACTGAGCACCCTAGGGATGGACCCTAAAGTTACTGCTTGGGTTAGAAATTGGTTGGGTGGGAGGTGACAGAGTACAGGTAAATGGGGTGCACTCTGAGGAGAAGGATGTTACCAGTGGTGTGCCCCAGGGATCTGTCCTTGGTCCGATTTCTTTTTAACATCTTTGTTAGTGATATAGCGGAAGAGCTGTCGGGTAAGGTTTGCTTCTTTGTGGATGATACCAAAATCTGCAATAGAGTAGACACCCAGGAAGGTGTAGATAACATGAGGAGGAATCCAGCTAAGCTTGAAGAATGGTCTAGAATTTGGCAGCTGGGATTTAATGTTAAAAAAAGTAAGGTCATGCATTTGGGCTGCAGCAATCCAAGGGAGCAATATAGTATAGGGGGTGAAGTACTTTTGTCCACAAAAGCAGAGCAGGACTTGGGCATGTTTGTCTCTGATGATCTTAAAGTAGCTAAACAGAAAAGGCGACGGCAAAAGCTAGAAGGATGCTTGGGTGCATACGGAGAGGAATTGCTAGCAGAAAAAAAGGAGGTGATAATGCCTCTGTATAAGTCTTTGGTGCGACATCATTTGGAATATAGTGTGCAATTCTGGAGACCGCACCTTCAAAAGGATGTGAACAGGATGGAGTCAGTGCAGAGGGTGGCTACTAAAATGGTTAGTGGTCTTCATTATAAAGTATATGAGGACAGACTTAAGGATCTTTAATATGTACACCTTAGAGGAAAGGCAGGGTAGAGGTGATATGATTGAGATGTTTAAATACCTCTGTGGCATAAATGTTCAGGGGGAGAGCCTCTTTCAATTGAAAGCAAGTTCTGCTACAAGGGGACATGGGATGAGGATGAAGGGAGATAGATTCAGGAGTGATTTGCAGAAATATTTCTTTACAGAAAGAGTGGTGGTGGATCCATGGAATAGTCTCCCAGTGGAGGTGGTAGAGATGAGTACAGTAACTGAATTCAAAAAAGCATGGGACAAACACAGAGGATCTCTAAAGGTAAAAAGGGGATTGTTGTAGTTATGGAAGGATAGACCGTATGGTCTCTTTCTATCGTCATATTTCTGTTTCTATGTCTTCCTAACTGAGGAGGTGTATTACTAATTAAAGATTTTTTTGGATTTTTGGATCAGCAAAGATATTGTACTTTACTTTGCAAAGAAATTGCAAAAAATTGAACTCATGAGCCATTCTAACTCATGAGCCATTCTGCCTGTGAGGAATCATGCTGAGCCAACTTGCTAGCTCAGAGACCAAAGCTGTATTTACAGTCTAGTGAGAGATCTTTACACATCTAGCCTGGGGAGTGCTAGAAGGACAGAGAGGGAGACAGAATTCTTCCCTTGGCCTTTGAACAATTCTCTTGGCCAATACAGAAACATTTGCCTAGCCAATGTAGACAGGATAAGAATTCATCAATTATAATGTAGAAGCTTTGAGCTGCTTCTAAAACCATGGGGGGTGTCTCCCTTGGCTGGAAAAAACTGGATGAGTGACTCATACATTGACTCAGCAGCTAACATTCTTTTCAGCTGCTGGTCACGAGCACACTATTAACCCTGACCAATCCTGGTATGAACCATGTGCACAAAATTAGCTATAGCCAATCCTGCTTTGAGCATGCAACATGTTAACCTATGAATTACCAGAGCATGCAGCCAGCACTAGTCTGATTAGAATACTTAACAGGGGGATTTTTCAGCAAGCCTTCAGGACTGCAACTGATATACGAGGCAGACGTGTCTCTGTAGTTTTTCCCGGAGCGATCGCTGAACAGTCCCCCGATCTGCAGTGTGGAGCTACAATAATCCGGTGATGTATTGATGCTTACCTTTGTGCTTAATTATTATTCTAAAAGGACTCAATCTAATAAAAGCATATTGTATTTGCTACAGTGTCTGTGCCTAGTCTGTGAGCTAGATGACAGGTTTAACTCATATTATATTTGATGCCTAGTCTGTGAGCTAGTGAATGACAGAGTTAACTCATATTGTATTTGCTAAAGTATCTGTGCCTAGTCAGCGAGCTAGTGAGTGACAGGGTTGAAGGAAAAGTGTAAAATTTGGCAATACATAAATGGCGACGAGAGTGGGATGGCCTAAATTATTACATAATGGGTTGGCAGAGTCCTGGGATGATAGGCTCAAGGGAGCAGGGACCCTAGGACGACAGACCTGGGTGTTGTTAATAGCATATAGGAATCAAGCACTGGATAGAGAAAATCCAGGACGGAGAGAGTGTAGATCTGCGTGGCCAAGCATGAAGAATCCCAGACTTCTGCAGACTCCACTGAGTTCTCCCAGCTGATGTTACTAGACTGCATGATGCAAGTTTGGTGAAGTAAATATTCTTTGTAAATAGCTGCACTATCTCATAACTCTTTTAGTGAAGTATTACCAGTATTCTTCTGTAATTAAGTGTGTTTAGTTATTATTCTAATTGCTTTCTAATTTTCTTTTATGACCACTCATGTGTGACTGGGAGAGTTGCTTGCATTTTTGGATAAGTATCTTTGCTTTGTCTGTGGATAAACTGCACGTCTTAATTACAAGGTGTTAACCTTTGATGTAGTAAGATATTTGGTACCAGGAGGGGGGTTTGAGAAAAGAGAATGTATTAAAAGAAAAGAGTGAAGAATGCAAATAGTGTAAAAATGTGAATATTGTAAATATTTAAGGCTGGCATTAAGTGTTCCTGTGGGTCAGGATTAAGTGAGAACTGGGTGTTGGTTTTTCCTTACATGCTTGCAACTGTTGCTTTTGTTGCCTGCATATCTAATGTGATGCCTGTCCCGTAGAGTTAGTATTAATTGTTACTTGTTTTTTAGGGTCCCTGGTTAAGAGAAACTCTGATTAGAAAGGTATAATGCACTTGTAAGCTTTGATTTGTTCTGTATTCAAATGTTTGTAGTAAAAAACTGTTTTTCTTTCATTACTGGCTACTCCAGTAGATTTTATAGTCCCTGAATGCTGAAGTGACTAGATCAAACAAACAAGGCATGAAACTGGTTTTTTTTGCCTCCAAAGTGGAGGTTGAGAATCCTGACAGGATGGTGGGGCATTGAATCCTGAGTAAGTGAGAGGGTGATCTTTATCATTAATATGTTATGCATCTGTTCTTTGTCTTTGACTGTATATGCTACCAGGCAAACCTAAAAGTTAAAGGAGGATTTTTAAATTGTGGTAAGCACCCCAGGGGGCATAGTTAACCATAAACAGCTCCAGTTTCAAGTTAATTTAAATGTGACCAAGAACAATTTTCACCTCTTAGAAGTTTCACGTCATTTGAGAATGCCTGTTTCCTGAACTGCTGATGACTGAGGGACAAGATGGTAACATCACAGTTTTTATTTGTTACAATATTGGATTTTAGGATAAATTCACCTGTTTTCCTGTATTTGAATGTTACGTGTTAGTATCCAGAGAAAAAGTGTACTTTGTTCTAAAAAGTTTCTATTTCAGTTAAAATAGATATATGTTGCAGAGAAAACAGATATATGTTGCAGCACTGTGAGATATTAATTTTCTCTAATTTATACCCTTGCACTTATGTTACCAAATACACCTGTTATAGCAGTACATTACGCAGAGGTCCAGTACACACACAGCAATTACCAGATGAGTAAAATATTAATAAGTTTGATGAAATTTTAGACAGAGGCTGATATGAAATTGCTCTGTTCTCAAGCATATAGAGCAAATATAGATTAAAGATGGAACTGAGTTCCCAGAAAATAATGAGAACTTGAGTTGATTGGATAAAACCAAATCTTGCTTGTCAGCAATGATCCAGGAGAGGTTTGAGAAAAGAATAAGAGAGAGAGAGAGAGAGAGAGAGAGGCAGAAAGGTGAAGCCACAAATGCCTTGCAATCCAAGAAGAAAATGTGCTGCCTTGCAATCCAAGAAGAAAATGTGCTGCTTCCAGTGTGATGATCTGGGCTACCAGAATTCTGACTGCTCTAAGACGCCTCGAGGACACACAAGGCCTGAAGAACCGGAACCTTACATATTTATGCCTCTGAAGAGACATGAATAGGCAGGGTGGAATAGGCAAAGAAGAACCCGAGGATCATCATGAGGCCTAGCCACCAATGCCTTGTACCCTCTTAGATCTCTCACCTCAAAAGGATCTCTTTTTGACACCATAATCAATGAGTAGCTTATACAAATCCTTGTGAACACTGCAATTTTAAAATCAGTCTAACAGCACTCTCACTGAGAACATTGTATACGACAGATTCTAGTTATACGTGAGAGATGAGCCATATTTCTTTCTATTGGGATTGATGTTATAAAATGCTGCAAAATGATAGTTTTATATTGTAAGGATTTTACCCAGATTGTTCCTATTTTAGAATGAGTATATGTCCACTTAGCACTGGACCAATTAAGTTGATGGGAAAGGGACACTGTTTACTCATACTGTTATCTTATTGAGATATTTTCTATCTACCATTTGTTTACAGCAATATTAAGTTATTAACAATTGTTTGATATTCTTAGCAGCCTTGCCAAATAAGGATACATTAGTGTGGTATAAAAGAAACAGGAAAAGGACCTATGTAAGTAGTTGGTGGAATGATGCAGGTGATGAAAAAGTGTTGTGTTGTGAGGGATGAAGTGGAATATTAAAGGAGAAACTGTGATAGACAATAAACTGATGAAGGTAATTTGAAGTGATGTATTTTCCTAATGAATATGTAAACAAAAAATTATGAGCACTTTATTCGACTGTGCCGTCTCCAGAAGCTTCAATTCAGGAAGTCATACTCAACAATTGGAAGAAATAGATATTTGGAGACAGGCTAGGTGCACCTTGCACCCTGATGAGCTTTGGAAAACCCACACTGGCCATGTGGTACTTCTGGATGCTTTTTGCCACACTTTTCCTTTGTATGTCCTGGCCAGGCATGCAGAGGCAAAGTGGGATGATTTGATGACAAATTCTCACACAATTGGGTATATTTCTAAAACTTGTCAAAATTGCAGAACACGTGTGTGCAGCTTGTCTGATCTGAAACATGTAAAGGTCAGTCAAGGGCATAATGGAATATTTCCTACAAGCAAATGAATTTCCAGTGATAGAGACAAGGAGTTAATTAAACTGCGAGATAAGATTGACACCATACGAGACAGTTACTAGTAGATCACTGAAAGTTTATAAAAGCAATATTTATTTGTAGGATATGATCTTAGTAAATATAGATGAAATTAAGTTTGTCTTATTGTGAAATCTAATCTAGAATTTTTAGTCTTTTCATTTAATATTGGTGCTGTTCTTCTGAATGAGGCCTGGAGCCATGTCACCAATTGCAATCCAGAGAGTCCAGCAGAGGGAATTGGCCAGAGTCCAGATGGAGCAGACCATCCCGAGAAATCCAAACTACAAACCGCAGAAACGTGTGAGGAAGTCCCTATCTGCTTCAATGTGTCGCAATGAAAGAAAGGCCAAGATGTCCACCTACGAGAATGAGAGGTTCAACTGCTGAGAAGCAGGCCAAATTATCTGAAAATAGGAAAAGGACTATTGGACTTTTGTGGACTTTTGTGAATGATTTTTTTTCTTATGTATTGTTATTGTTTTCCTTGGAAAGTAACTGTAATTTTAGTATCTCAGATTTTTTCTGCTGAACATCATGTGCCCAATTGCTTATGTCACCTCTTCCCCAGATTTTAGTTATTAAAGTCTATGGGGCAGATGTACAGTGGGAAAAAGTTCTGAATGTGCAGGTGAAATGAATCCCCCACTACATGGGGAACTGATAAAGATAGCTGTGACCTACAAGCCATTTGGCTTTGACAATTGTAATGCCGGGGGGGGGGGGGGGGGAATGGGAAAATATCACCCAAATTACACTGAGGCTTGTCCCCTCCAGCGTTTGCCTTAATGCTATCCACTATGTTTTAGCCCAAGTTGTTATTACTGTATTTCTAAATGAATTACAAAGGCGATTCAGCCATTGCTTACGTACAATATCCTTGTTGATCCAAGG
This sequence comes from Ichthyophis bannanicus, assembly GCA_033557465.1. Classification (NCBI taxonomy): domain Eukaryota; kingdom Metazoa; phylum Chordata; class Amphibia; order Gymnophiona; family Ichthyophiidae; genus Ichthyophis; species Ichthyophis bannanicus. The sequence goes on along the minus strand of CM066045.1, from coordinate 45,526,289 downwards.
GTGGAATGTATTACTAATTAAAGATTTATTTGGATTTTTGGATCAGCAAAGATATTGTACTTTACTTTGCAAAGAAATTGCAAAAAATTGAACTCATGTTTCTGCCTGTGAGGAATCATGCTGAGCCAACTTGCTAGCTCAGAGACCAAAGCTGTATTTGCAATCTAGTGAGAGATCTTTACACATCTAGCCTGGGGAGTGCTAGAAGGCCAGAGAGGGAGACAGAATTCTTCCCTTGGCCTTTGAACAATTCTCTTGGCCAATACAGAAACATTTGCCTAGCCAATGTAGACAGGATAAGAATTCATCAATTATAATGTAGAAGCTTTGAGCTGCTTCTAAAACCATGGAGGGTGTCTCCCTTGGCTGGAAAAAACTGGATGAGTGACTCATACAGTGACTCAGCAGCTAACATTCTTTTCAGTTGCTGGTCACGAGCACACTATTAACCCTGACCAATCCTGGTATGAACCATGTGCACAAAATTAGCTATAGCCAATCCTGATTTGAGCATGCAACATGTTAACCTATGAATTACCAGAGCATGCAGCCAGCACTAGTCTGATTAGAATACTTAACAGGGGGATTTTTCAACAAGCCTTCGGGACTGCAACTGATATACGAGGCAGACGTTGTCTCTGTAGTTTTTTCCCGGAGCGATCGCTGAACAGTCCCCCGATCTGCAGTGTGGAGCTACAATAATCCGGTGATGTATTGATGCTTACCTTTGTGCTTAATTATTATTCTAAAAGGACTCAATCTAATAAAAGCATATTGTATTTGCTAAAGTGTCTGTGCCTAGTCTGTGAGCTAGATGACAGGGTTAACTCATATTGTATTTGCTAAAGTATCTGTGCCTAGTCAGCGAGCTAGTGAGTGACAGGGTTGAAGGAAAAGCGTAAAATTTGGCAATACAGGAGGGCCCAGAGGCTAGGCAGATTCAGTCCTTTAAATGGATGAGATCTCCAGCAGTGTGGGACTACCTGCAGGTGCTCAGTTCCAATGCAGCCACCTTGGATGTGGTACTCTATGCACACGCGCACATGTGACCTCTGCAGCAGTCCCTTCTATCCCAGTGGACCCCAGTAGTGCAGGATTTCAGTGTACCACTACCTCTTTCACTGTCCATCAGCTGTTCTCTATGATGGCGGCTCGCCCACAACAACTTAAGGAAGGGAACTTTCGGAGCAGAGCACCTGGACTCCTGTTCAAGCAAGCTAGATAATCAACTGCTATGTCTGGTGCTACAGTGCTTCCTTCCACTCCGTACTTATGCAGTTCAGGTTTTGTCTAACAATATCACGACAGTGTCCTATCTGAACAAGCAGGGAGGACATCAAATACTTAGGAGTGGCCTGGGACATGGCCCTTCTGTTCATGGGGGCAGAGTGTCACTTACAAGCTCTATTGGCTCAACATTTTGCGGGAGTGGACAATGTCCCAGCAGACTGCCTCATTTGGCACATCTTGGATCCTGGCAAGTGGGAACTGGTGCCTTGGACCTTCAAATGCATTGTACAGAGGTGGGGTCACCTGTCACTAGACATCAGGAACAGGTAGTCCTGGTAGCTCCGGATTGGGCCAGTCACCTGGGTTCACGCAGGAGCTGATTCTCATGGCCAACCTATTTGCTTACAGCTTGGCTCTTGAGACAGTGCAACCCACTATTTTTGTTAAATCAGTCAGGGCCTAGTATCAGCAGTTTAAGTTTAAATTTAAAACACAGAGCAGAACTTTCTGGTTACATTTCATACCCAGCAGAGAGCTTGAAGTTTAAATTTAATAGTCACTCAGGGCCTAGTAACAGCAAAGTACTTTTAGTTTAAATTTAAAACACAGAAGAGAGCTTTCTGGTTAAATTTAGAACCCAGCGGGGAGCTTGTAGTTTAAATTTCATAAGAAGTTAGAGCCTAGCAGCAGCTAAGAGCTATAATTTAAATCAAATCAGAATATAGCTTCAGTGTTATTTCCCTCCCTCCCTCCCCACACCCACCCACCCCTGGGATAATGGTAGCTTTATAGGTACTTACACATCTTAAAAGACAGGAGGTGCTTTCAGGTGAAGCTCATTACCCAAATCAGTCATACACTAAGGACTTGAGATTAGTTAAGCTTCAGGTGAACAAGGTATATTACACGTATTAGGTACAGTTTTATTAGTATAAATATCCATAGCAACCCTTAGTAAATAAAGAACTTGGATCTAGACACAAACTTAAAACTAAGATGCAGACAGCAGTCCAGCAGCGGGATGGGGGCTTTCCAGTCTTTTGCATTTAGTGTCATATGTATGATTTTCTCCCAGTTGGTGAGAGGTCTTACGTGTGCACTAGGTGCAAGGAGCTCTTTGCTCTCAGGGAATGAGTCCATTCTCTAGAGCCTAAAGTAGCAGACTTGGAAAGCATAAGACAGACAGAGAGGTACATAGACGAGACCTACAGGGATATAGTCCTGAAGTCCCACCTCCAGTCTGGCAGCATCCCTGTTGCCATGGAGGAGAGAGGTCATGTGACAGGAGAGCATCACCCTGGTGTGGCAGGAAGTGATCCTGTAACTAGGACCTGTCCTCCAGGTGATGTAAAACCCTCTCGCACTGAGGAAGTTTCTCCAGGGCCATGTGCCCATGAGAGAAGGGTTAGGACAGCTGTTATAGTTGGTGATTCGATCATTAGGCATGTAGATAGCTGGATGGCTGGTGGACGTGAGGATCGCCTGGTAACATGCCTGCCTGGTGTGAAAGTAGCGGACCTCACGCGCCACCTAGATAAGGTCTTAGATAGTGCTGGGGAGGAGTCTGCTGTCTTGGTACATGTCGGTACCAATGACATAGGAAAATGTGGTAGGGAGGTTCTGAAGGCTAAATTTAGGCTTTTAGGTAGGAAGTTGAAATCCAGAACTTCCAGGGTAGCATTCTCCGAAATGCTTCCTGTTCCACGCGCAGGACCCAAAATGCAGGCAGAGCTCCGGAGTCTCAATGCGTGGATGATACAATGGTGCAGAAATGAGGGTTTTGGATTTGTTAGGAACTGGGGAACATTCTGGGGAAAGGAGGGGCTCTTCCGAAGGGATGGGCTTCACCTTAACCGGGATGGAACCAGGCTGCTGGCATTAACCTTTAAAAAGGAGAGAGAGCAGCTTTTAAACTAGATATTAGGGGAAAGCCAACAGTCGCCCAAGAGCGGATGGTTCGGAAGAATGTATCTTTGAAGGATACTACCAAAAGCAGAGAGGTTCCACAAAAGAGTAAACTAGCCCAAATGCCCTCAAGTATGGAGCAGACAGAGCTTAAAGATCCCAAATTACTCATGTCTAACAATAGCCAAATTAATATGAATAAAATACATTCTCTAAAATGCTTGTATGCAAATGCTAGAAGTCTAAAAAATAAGATGGGAGAGTTAGAATATATAGCACTAAATGAAAGGTTAGATATGATTGGAATATCAGAGACATGGTGGAAGGAGGACAACCAGTGGGACACTGTGATACCTGGGTACAAACTATATCATAATGATAGATCAAATTGGTGGAGGGGTTGCTCTCTGTTAGAGAGGGCATTGAGTCAGAAAGGATTCAAGTTTTGCAGGAAACGAAATCTGCTGTAGAATCTATATGGATTGAAATTCCATGTAAAAGGGTGAAGGCAATGGCAGTGGGGGTGTACTATCGAGCACCTGGCCAGAATGACCAAATGGATGATGAAATGCTCAAAGAAATCAAGGAAGCTAACAAAAGTTACAGCGCAGTAATAATAATGGGTGATTTCAACTACCCCGGTATCGACTGGATCAGTGTCACGTCAGGACATGCGAGGGAGATAAAGTTCCTAGATGAAATAAATGACTGCTTCTTGGAGCAGCTGGTTCATGAACTGACCAGAGGGGAAGCCATATTAGACCTAATCCTTAGTGGAACACCAAATCTAGTGCAAGAGATAAGGTTGTTGGGGCCACTTGGCAATAGTGATCATAGCATGATCGCCTTTGATTTAATTAGGGAGGGATAGGAAGGAAATCCACAGTACTACCTTTTAACTTTCGAAAGGGAGACTATGATAAAATGAGGAAAACAGTTAAGAAAAAACTAAAAGGAGCAGTTGCAAAGGTTAAAGACATACATCAGGCTTGGCTGTTGAAAAATACTATCTTGGAAGCCCAGACCAGCTGTATTCCACGCTTTAAGGAAAGTGGAAGGAAGTCCAAAAAACTGCCAGCATGGTTTAAAGGTGAGGTCAGAGAGGCTGTTGCCAAAAAAGCATCTTTCAGGAAATGGAAAAAAGAGCCAAACGACGAAACCTGGAAACAGCACAAGCACTGGCAAGTCAAATGCAAGACATTGATAAGGCAGGCAAAGGGAGAATTTGAGAAGAAGCTTGCTGTGGAAGCAAAAACGCGAAGTAAAGACCTTTTCAAGTACATTCGTAGCAAAAAACCTGTGAGTCAGTTGGTCCATTAGATGATAAAGGGGTTAAAGGAGCACTAAGAGGTGACAAGGCGATAGCAGAGAGACTGAATGAATTCTTTGCTTCAGTCTTTACTGAGGAAGATGATGGGATGTTACCCATGACTGAAGTGGTATTTAAAGGTGTGGAAGAATTGAAGGAAATATCGATACATCGGGAAGATGTATTACAACTATTAGATAAACTGAAGAGTAGCAAATCACCTGGGCCGGATGGTATACATCCAAGTGTGTTGAAAGAACTGAAATACGAGGTTGCAGACCTGCTATTAGTAATCTGTGAACTATCATTAAAAATCATCTCTAATACCTGAAGATTGGAGGATCGACAATGTAACACCAATTTTTAAAAAGGGTTCCAGGGGTGATCCGGAAAACTACAGACCGTTGAGCCTGACATCAGTACCAGGAAAAATGGTAGAAACCATCATAAAGAATAAAATTACTCAGCATGTAGATAGTCATGACCTAATGGGAGTCAGCTAACATGGCTTTAGACAAGGAAGATCTTGTCTTACTAATCTAATGCATTACTCTTGGCAGAATGGCTATGAAGGACCTAGACAATATTCTCAAGAGCAGAGATGTCTTTCTCCATACAAAGATTCAACTTGTTGAAGTCATGGCATTTTCAACAACATCATATGGATATGAAAGTTGGAAAGTGAAAAAGAGACAAGAAGAAAATTGTTGCCTTTGAATTATGGTACTGGTGATGAATATTGTGTATTCCATGGACTGTCCAAAGAACAAACTAGTTGGTACTAGAGGAGATCAAACCTAAGCTTTCTTTAGAAGCTCAGATGCCAAGACTGACTTTCATACTTTGGACACATCATGTGAAGAGAGAGATTAAAGAGGCATTATGCCTGGCAAGGTAGAAGGTCAATGCAAAAGAGGAAGGCTAGCAATGAGATGGATCGATACAATAACAGCAGTTATAGCTGTCAATAGTGCACCGCTTGACTGAAGACTGAACACAATTTAGGTCAACGATCCAGAGGGTTCACCATGAGTTGACACTGACTTGACGGCACTTAACAACAACCACCATCTCCTTTCAGTAAAAGTTCCCAGCTCTACAATTATCCTCTTCCCAGCACCAGTTTCCTTCCAGTCCTAGCATCCCTCCAGTAAAAGGCCCCTCGGCGCTACAATTACCCCCTTCCCAACACCAGTCCCCTTCCAGTCTTAGCACCTCTCCAGCATGTGCATTTTCAGTCAGCCCTGTTCCAGTTCCCATCCTCCCAATCCCAGTATCAGCTTATTTCCAATCACAGCTCCCTTCCATTATTAGCCCTCTTCCAGTCCCAGTCCTCTCCATTTTCCACCACTATCAGCCCATTTCCAGTGCCACAGCCTCTTTCCAGTCCCTCTCTCCTTCCTCCTACATCATTCTCGTAGTCCCACCCTCCCCCTAATCAGCTCTAACATCTATCCAACAGCCACCTCCTACCCCCGGATTGCTCCCAGCCATCTATGTTTAGATTTGATATACCGCTCAGGCCAAGAGGCATTAGAGCGGTTTACAATACTACATCATTCAAAGAAATAAGAAAAGACCACCATTTATATGATAGGACAGGACAGGACAGAATAGAGGACAGAGACAGTCAAACAGATAAGAGAAGGAGAGGTACACGGAACAGCAAGATACCACAATCCAGCTTATGCCGTCAGTGTAACCTCCACTGTGGCTGTATCAATGTATCCCTCCTGAGCTCCGAATGTCGAATAGCCTTATTGAATTCAGAAGGAACCTCAAAACGCATTTATTTCAGACATACTACAACCCAACCTAATTGCAGCACCTTACCACAATCAGATCTCTTCTAATGACACTTGGAACACACGCAGCATTTGACGACCGATAGGTAATCATGTATATATGTATATTTTATCCCCCTCCCTCGCACCCTTGAATCAAATGTTTATTTAGATTTATGAAAAGTATCTAATCTCTATTTCGTGTGTTATATAAATCGTTGCCAAAATCAAAATTGTATTCTAAAAATTCATTGTATTGTACGATACATGATGATTCTGTAAAGTAACCGCGGCTGATCGTAGGAAGCGGCGGTATACAAATGTTTACTAAAATAAATAAAATAAATAAAATAAAAGAGCTGCTGGGTCATTTTGTTTGCTCCCACAGCTGCACTGCACTGCAGCTTTACTAAAAATGCCACAGGATGGGCTGCTTCAGTACAGTAGAGCTGTGGGAGCATATGAAAATGCTCCCTAGGCTGGCCAAATCACTTCCTCAGCTCAAGAAGTGCCAGAACACCGTTCCAGCACAAATTAAGCCCTTGAGTAGCTGCAAAAGCCTAACACCATGCAATAGTGCAAACAGAACTGTATTAACTACAAACATGCCACAGTATCTGTTGGGTGCGAACACAACATTCCCACTGCAGTTACTGAACAGAAAATGCAGGCAATGTGGTCAGGCAGCACCCTGGTGGCAGCTGCACCCAGGATGCTGCCTGACTACATTGCCTGCATTTTCACACTGAGGTGGTGTTAGGTGCACCTGCAGCATCTACAACTTTGGCGATTACCACTTGATGTTGACAACTGCAGTAATCATGCATTCCAGGCACACCCACTCTCTGCCCTAATCCTGCCCAAGTGTGCAGCTACTGTGCTGTCTGTGGACATCAGAGAAAATCACTGATAGCTGCACTTGTCCCATGTTACTATGGCACACTTTTCCCACACTGGCACTGTCAGCAACTGATTTGCTGTAGTAAACATACCCCCGTGTGTCTTATTACCAGTTAATGTGCCAAGTTTCATTCCCTTGAGCAGCCTAAGGCCCCAGGTTAGAAATTGAGGCAACACAGGATACAGCTAAATGGAGCTCACTCAGAAGAGATGGATGTTACCAGTGATGTGCCACAGGGATCGGGCCTTGGTCCAATCATTTTAACATTTTGGTTAGTGATATTGCAGAAAGGCTGTTAAGTAAGGTTTGCCTCTTTGCGGATGACACCAAAATCTGAAATAGAGTAGACACCTAGGAAGGAGTAGATAACATGAGGAGGGATCTAGCTAAGCTTGAAGAATGGTCTAGAATTTGGAAGCTGAGATTTAACTCTTTAAAAAAAATGCAGGGTCATGCACTTGGGCTGCAAAAATCCAAAGGAGTGGAACAGTAATAAAGGGTGAAGTATTTCTGTCCATGAAAGAAGAGCAGGATCTCTGCATGATTGTTTGATTATCTAAGTGGCTAAACAGTTGGAAAAAGTGACGATGAAAACCAGAAGGATGCCTGGGTGCATAGGAAGAGGTATGGCCAGCAGGAAAAGGTGATGATAGTGCATCTGTATAAGTCTTTGATGAGACATCATTTGGAGTATTGTGCGCAGTTCTGGAGATCACACTTTAAAAAGGATATAAAAGAGGATGGAATTGGTGCAGAATATGGCTATCAAAATGGTCAGTGTTCTTCATTATAAGGCATATTGGGACAGATTGAGCATCTCAATATGTATACTCTAAAGGAAAGGTGGGATTGAGGACATTATTATTTTTTGTGCTGTCAAGTTGGTACTGACTCCTAGTGACCCAGCTGCCTCTAAGTTTTCTTGGCAATGTATCACCAGAAATAGATTGCTGGGCTTTTTCTTTTTTCTCAAAGTCACAAGGAGAGCTAGTGGGAATTGAACCCTTGATCTTCTGGGTATGAGGCAGTTGCTCTAATCACTAGGCTACTCTTCTATATAATTTGTTGTTGTTGTTGTTAAGTGCCGTCGAGTCGGAATCGACTCATGGCGACCCTCTGGATAGCTATCCTAAACTGTGTTCGGTCTTCAGTCAGGCGGCTCATTGTTGACAGACTGGTACCCGTAGCTGCTGTTATTGTATCGATCTATATAATAGAGACATTTAAATACCTCTATGGCATAAATGCACATGAGAAGAGTCTCTCAATTGAAAGAGCTCTGCAATGAGGGTGCATAGGATGAAGGTGAAAGAAGATAGTCTCATATTACGCCAGTGTCTGTTACTGATCATTTGTATATCACTACAAGGCATATATAGTGCTGTACAGACACATATAAAAGATGGTCCCTGCTCATCAGTCCTTACAGCCTAATCAAGACAGACAACACAACAGCTGAGGCCAAGGATAAATCTAGGGGAATGTTAAGGAAACACATTAGAGAATAAGCGAATCGGGATAAAAAAGAAGCCTCAAAGAGGTGAATTTTCCGCCTGGATTTGAAAAGGGCCAAAGATGAAGCCTGATGCACAGACTTGGATAGTTTATTCCAAGTATAAGGAACAGCAAGGTGGACGGATCGAAGTATGGAGTTCTCAGTAGACAAGAAGGGCACAGATAGAAGGGATCTGCCAGAAGAGCAGAATTCCCAAGGAGGGCTATAGGGAGAGATAAGAGAGGAAACTTAGTGAGGACCATCAAAATGAATGCCCTTATAGGTCAGTAGAAGTGTGAACTGGGTAAAGAAACAGATAAAGAGCCAATGAAATGACTTGAGAAGAGGCATATCGAGGCTGGCAGAAGAATAGCCATGTAGCCGAGTTTTGAAGAGATTTAAGGGGGGAGAGATGATTCAAAGGGAGACCAGCAAGGTGGAAGTTTCAATAGTCTAGACAGGTGACTAAAGAGTGGACAAGTGTCTTAGTAGTGTGTACAGAAAGGAAATGACAAATTTTGCCAATGATATAGAGAAAAAAAGCAACAGGTTTTAGCTGTTGGATGTGTGCAGAGAAAGAGAGAGTAGAGTCAAAGATGATCCCAAGGTTGCGAGCTGAGGAAACAGGGAGGAGTGTAGCATTATCCATGGAAATACAGCAGGGTGGAAGGGAGGAGGTGGGTTTAGAGGAAAAGATAAGGAACTCTGTTTTGGCTGTGTTCAGTTTCAGACGGCAGTGAGACATCCAGGCAACGATGTTAAATAAGCGGGTAGAGATCCAGGCCTGGATTCCTGGAGAGATTTCAGACATACAAAAGTAGATCTGAGAGTCATCAGCATAAAGATGGTACTGAAAATGATGGGAGGAAATAAGTGCACTAAGGAACTTAGTGTAGAGTGAGAAAAGGAGAGGTCCCAAGACAGAGCCCTGAGTTATACCAAATGAAAGTGGGGTGGTGGTGGAGGAGGAACCACCAGAACATACATTAAAAGTGTGATGGGAGAGAAGAAGAAAACCAGGACAGAACAGATCCCCTAAATCCAAGTGAAGATAGGATATCAAGGAGAAGGTGGTGATCAATGATGTCAAAGGCAGCAGAAAGGTCAAGAAGGATAAAAATCAAGTAGAGGCCTTTGGATTTGAGGAAAAAGTTGCTGGAGACTTTGGCAAGAGCAGTTTTTATGGAATATAGAGAATGAAAGCCAGATTGCAGTGGATCCAGAAGGGTTTGAGAGGAAAGAAAGTCAAGGCCATGACATTGAACCACCTGTTCAAGTAGTTTTGAAGCAAAGGGGAGAAGAGAGAGCATTCGATAACTAGATAAACAGGTATAATCTAGTGAAAGCTTTTAGAGGAGAGATGTAACCATGGCATCTGTGAAGACCACAGGAACAGCTGCGGTGGAAAGGTTAAGGATATGACAGATGAGAGTAGTGACGGCGGAAGGGATAGAGCTTAGTAGATGGGCATGGGATGAGATCAGAGAATCAGGTACTCAGTTTGAAGGGGGAGAGAAGATTTGTAGTTTCATCCTCTGTGATTTCAGAAAAGGAAGAAAAGGTGACCGAAGGTAAGGAAAGGATTTGGGATTCAAGAGGGGAAAGATGATCCTGCAGATAATTCAAGGTTAATGTTCTGGACTTAGTCATGGAAATAGCCAAGTCTGGACAGACAGTGCAGGAGGGATTGGAGGTTGAGGGACCTTGAGGAGAGAGTTGAGCATAGCAGAGAGACAGCAAGGATCAGAGGCAAGAGAGTTGGTCAGATGGACATAGTACTCTTGGCTTGCTGAGAGCTATGGCCAACTGGAAAGAGGTTAGCATGAATTTGAAATGTAGTCAGTCAGCAAGGATACGTGATTTAAGCCAAAGGCGTGCAGCTGAGTGGGTAGCCAGGGTTGAGGCATGTTACACCTCACAGAGTGTGGAATGGGAGGAGCAAGTGCATCCAGAGCAGAGGAAAATATAGGGTTATAGGAGGATACTGCCCCATCCACGGAATCAGATGACATAGTGGAGGAAAGGTGATAAGACAGCAGTGGAAAGAACTAAAGGATCAACAGTTTGAAGATTCTTAAACAGTTGGTGGAGATCGAGTGAGACCATGAAGGGGGGTGGTTAAGGATGAAGGCTAGCAGGTAATGGTCAGATAAGGGCAGAACTGAGGTGGAGAAGTTTGAGGGTGAGCAGTTGGAGGAGAAGTATCCCCAGCAAACAACTTAAATACCTAAACAAAACCTTAAAACTAAGATGCAGACAGCAGTCCAGCAGCAATATGGGGGCTTTCCAGTCTTTTGCATCGTGTCACATGTATGATTTTCTCCCATTTTCGTGAGGGGTCTTACATTGCACTAGGTGCAAGGAGGTCTTTGCTCTCAGGGAATAAGTCTGATTTCTGAAAACTAGAGTTGGACATTAGGAAGACAGAGGTATATAGATAAGACCTACATGGACGTAGTACTGAAGTCCAATCTCAAGTCATGGAGGACAGAGGTCACGTGACAAGACATCATTACCCTGGTGTGGCACGAAATGAACCTGTAGCTTGGCCTGTCCTCCAGATGATGTAAAACACTCTCATACTGAGGAGGTTTCTCCAGGGTCATGTGCCCATGAGGGAAGGATTAGAACAGCTGTTATAGTTAGTGATTTGATCATTAGGTATGTAGATAGCTGGTTGGCTAGTGGACATGAGGATCACCTGGTAACATGCCTGCCTGGTGTGAAAGTAGCAGACATCATACACCACCTATACAAGGTTTTAGATAGTGCTGGGGAGAAGTCTGCTGTCTTGGTACATGTAAGTAAAAATGACATAGGAATGTGTGGTAGGATGGTTCTGGAGGCCAAATTTAGGCTTTTAGGTAGGAAGTTGAAATCCAGAACTTCCAGGGTAGCATTTTCATAAATGCTTCCTGTTCCACTTGCAGGACCCAAAATGCAGGCAGAGGTCCCGAGTCTAAATGCATGGATGAGACAATGGTACAAGGAAGAGGGCTTTGGATTTATTAGGAAGTGGGCAACATTCTGGGGAAGGGACGGGCTCCACCTTAATGGGAGAAAGCCAACATGGATTTAGCCTTCGAAGGTCTTGTCTTATTAATCTATTATATTTTTTGAAGATGTGAATTAAAAGATAGACAAAGCTAAGCCCGTCAATATAGTGTATCTGAATTTTCAGAAAGCCTTTGACAAGCTCCCTCATGAGAGACTCTTGGCAAAATTAAAAAGTCATGGGATAGGAGGTGCAGTGTACTATTGTGGATCAGAAACTCGTTAAAAGATAGAAAGCAGAGGGTAGGGCTAAATTGACCAGTTTTCCCAGTGGAAAAAGGTGGAGTACCCCAGGGATCTCTGCTGGGTTTGCTGCTTTTTAACTTATTCGTAAATTACCTGGAAATGGGAATTCCAAGTGAGGTAATGACACAACATTATTCAACGTTGTTAAAACGCAAGAGGTATGTGAGAAATTGTAAGAGGACCTTGATAAGTTGGAAAACTGGACTCTCAAATGGCAGATGAAATTTATTCTAGACAAGTGCAAAGTTATGCACCTAGGAAAGAATAACACAAAAGTATGGTTACACAATGCAAGGTTCCACATTAGGAACTACCACCCAGAAAAAAGATTTAGGCGGCATCATTGATAACACATTGAAACTCTGCCCAGTGTGTAGCGGCAGCCAAGAAGGCAAATAGAATGCTAGGTATCATAAGGAAAGGAATGGAGAATAAAACAAAGGATATTATAATGCCTCTGTATCGTTCCATGGTGTGACTGCACCTTGAATATTGTGCGAAATTCTGGTCTCCTTATCTTAAAAAGGATATAGCGGAATTAGAAAAGGCTCAGAGAAGAGCCATCAAAATGGTAAAGGGGATGGAAGGATACCCTTATAGTGTGTGTGTATGTATATTTATATTTATTTATTATTTAAGGATTTTATATACCACTTTATCACATAATCAAGGCGGTTTACAGATAACTTACTGCACTGAGCAGTTTACATGAAACATATTAACAAGTACAGGATATCATCATAAATTATACATTTTGCAAATATAGGCCATAGTTTGTTGTAACAGCCAACTATTTACATATAAGGATAAATTTTATGAAGTGTTTCTTTACTTGATGGATGAATTACCGTTCTGGGTTGCTGAGATTTGCTTGTCAATTATTGTCTGGTATGCTTCAGAGAATAGGGCAGTTTTTCCTGAATATGGAAAGATCTTTTATCTCTCTTAGGTAGTTAGGTAAAGAGCTCCAGAGTGTACAATGAGAAGGTTGATAGGTTTGTTTGTTTTTTTAATCCATTGGGGGTGGCTAGTAGGTTTCTCATATTTTCTCTCCTACATCTTGTTTCTCAGTGAGTATGAATTAGTGAGGTCAGATTATGTAGGGGAAATGTTGGTTATAATCTTAACATAGTCAGAATAGCTTTGAATTTGATTCTTTGAGAGACTGGTAACCAATGTACTTGGTACAAGATTGGGGTTGTGTTCAAATCGAGCGACTTTCATTATTGTGCGGGCTACTGTATTTTGCGCCATTTGGAGTGATTTCAGTGTTTGTTTAGGAAGACCTTGTAGTATTATATTACTGAAATCGAAGTGTGGGCAGATAAATGCTTCTGCAATTGTGTGAAAGTCGTCTGTAGATAGTAGAGGTCGAAGGGTTTGTATCATTCGGGTCTTGTTGTATATTGTTCTCGTTATGTTGATATGTTTGTCATGCTGAGGTTATGGTCAAATAGAATACCTAGGTATTTTATTTCTTTTTTTGATAATGAGGGAAGCACCATTTATTAGGAGTTATTGAGGCGGTGAGAATAATTTATTTCTGGAAATTATCAAGACTTCTGTTTTTTTAATGTTGAAAGGTTCATAGAGTTGAGCCATTGTGAGATTTCATTGAAACAGCTGATGATGTTCTCATAGTTAGGGTCTTGTGTGTTGAATGGTGTGAATAGCATGATGTCATCTGCATATATTCTATATTCAACGTTGAATTTGCAGAAAATGGCTTGGAAAATGTATTGTTGAATCTGACTTGTGTATGGTTGGTAAGGTATGATATAAAACCACTGAATTATGGTGCCACCAATTCCGAGGTGTCTTAGGCGTTTTAATCAGGATTTCATGTTTTATAGAAATCGAAGGCAGAAGCTATATCAAGGAATATGAGTATGTATGCTTGTTTGGTATTTTTGATTCTGTGGATAATATTGTCTAAGAGAGGTTAGGAGACTTTCTACACTGTGGTATGCTCTGAATCCATATTGATGTTGGTCCAGGGGGGCATTTGTGTTTATGAAGTCTTGTAGTTGTTTCTGTACTGATTTTTCTATTATTTTTGAGAGAAATGGAAGACTTGATATCGGTCTATATGAGCTGGGGCTGTGCCTGTCCAGCACGTTATTTTTCAATATTGGGCGGATTGTGGTTTCTTTTAAAGCTTTAGGCACTAATCCTTGGGCTAAAGATTGACAATTTTCAGGATGTAGGGAGTTAGCTCTGTTAGTTTCATCCAGTTTCCAGGGCATGGATCAAGCTGTGATGCTGTTGTGTTGATGGCATCGATATATTGATTTAGCTGATCATAGCATGGAAGAGAGAACACATTCCATATAGATGTGTGGGTAGGTTCATTAGGAGTTATTAGCTCAGTTGTTATGCATTTGGATTTATCACTATAGTAATTTGCAAACAGTTGTGCATTTACTTCATTATATGACAGCAGATAAAGACCAGTATGGTCCATCTACTTGCCTAGCAAGGCAGCAAGAGTAGGTGCACCTTCTGTTCGGTGCAGGTCATCCCTTGCCATGCCTTTGTTTAGGGGTGTACCTGCCACTCCGTGAGGAGAGGCTTAAAAGGTTAGGGCTCTTCAACCTGGAAAAGAGAAGGCTGAGGGGAGATATGATAGAGGTCTATAAATGGATGAGTGACGTGGAACAGGTAAATGCAGATAGATTGTTTATGCCATCAAACAGTAGAAAGACTAGGGGATATGCAATGAAGCTATAATGTAACCCATTTAAGACTAATAAGAAAAAATGTTTTTGCACTCAACTTGTAAACAAACGCTGGAATTCATTACCGGAGTATATAGTAAAAGTTGTTAAGGTAGCTAGGTTTAAAAAAGATTTGGACAAGTTCCTGGAGAAAAGATCCATAAACTGTTACTAAAGAGTACCTAGGAAATCCACTCTTTGGCCTGGGATAAGTATTGTAGAACCTGTGTATCTTTTTGGGAAACTGCCAGGTATCTGACCTGGATTGGCCACTGCTGGAAACAAGATACTGGACCTGATCTGACCCAGTATGGCATTTTTTATGTTCTAAGATGACGTCAAGGCAGTGGTCATGCTTGTGAGTAGGAGCGGTAGAGCACAACATGCAGGTTGAATGAGGTTAGGGAAAGGAGCTTTAAGGCATAATGGGCAGAAAGTTTATCAATGTGAATTTTAAAGTCCCAAAGAATAAGGGAAAGGGAAGACACATCCAGAAAGGAGGAGAGCCAGGAGGCAAAGTCGGTGAGAAAAGTAGAGGTGGACTTGGGGGATTGATAAATGACAGTTACCTGGAGAGGTAGTGGAGAAAATAGGTGGATGGCATGAACCTCAAAGTGTACGGGGCTCAGGGTCAACTGGACTGTTGGCCCAAACAGTTCCCAAGCAGACATCTTCCTCCATCCAAAAGGGGCACCACTCAGGAAGGACATATAACTTCCCAATAAAAGAAACATCACAGAGAGGACTTACACTTCCCAATAAAATCTCACCTTATGCAGGACAACATGTTTGTACATGGTAATAACTATCTCACTGATTTTTCTTCCAAAAGGATCCTTTTCTTACAGAAACATGGTTCACAGAAAACCATGAACCGTTGACCTTCTGAGGCTCTGGGCCTTGTCAGATTTATATTGTTATCTGACCTCTGCCCCCTCACTCGGTTCTTCACCTGGTTCTCTTGCTTGGTTCTCTCCCACCTCTCAGTTCTCAAGAAATATATCTCTTTATCATATGCTCTTCATGCTAAGCTGGCACGTTTCTCTCTCATGATTGCCTTTCTACCCTCTCTCAAGGTCCACCATTTACTGATAAGAGTGTTCTCACATTTTTTCCATATGATGTCACATACCTCTGAAAGCTTCACGTACACACCTCAGTACAATTCCAGAATTCAGACATTTCAATGATTTTTGTGTGTTACTGTGTTAACCCCTTCTCTGGCTTTCACAAAAGGAAGCAAAGGAATTAGATATCGGCAGAAGGATAGGCTGGAATTAGCAGGAATGAGAGAGAGTAGGAACCCACACCGCCACCATGGCCAATGGGGAAATAGGTAGCCTCCGTGACAAAGGGCAGTGACTGAAGCTAAATCTTTAGGGAGAAGCCAAATTTCAGTAAGAGCCAGGAGATGTAGAGTATTAGAGAGAGAGCTCATTAATAAAGCAAGTTTATTGGAGACAGAATGTGCATTTCTCCACAGTGCGCATGAAAGAGGGAGAGAGGAGAGGGATATGAACAAATTAGAAAGGTTACACATTGACCTTCCCTGGGAGTGTGAAAAAAGTCTAGAGGGGCCAGAGTTGGGGTTGACATCTCCAGATGAGAGCAGGAGGCAACGGGGGAGAGAGAAGAGGCAGCATGACAGAAGCTAAGGTGAGGTTCTCTCAGTGAGACTGGAAATGACTGAATGAGAGGAAGAAAATGGTGAAACTCAAGGGCAAATAAGGTAGAAGACAAAATGGTAAGGGAGGTGGAGACAGTAAGAGCCATGGAACTGAGGGTATAAATGGAAAAGATTATGGTGAGGTAACAAGCAGGAACAGAAAATAAAGTGGAGCCATAGGAATAGCGGGAAGAGGAGAGAATGGAAATCAAAGGAGGGTAGAGATGGAGAGGGGAGAGAAAGTCCTAGTGGCTTCAGGTTCACCTGACTAATTGTGTCAATGAAAAGAGTAAGGATATGAAAGTGTTAGGCCAGGGGTGGGTAAGATCAGGGGTGGCTCAAGGCAATCTGCTGCCTGAGGCGAAGAATGAGATGGCCCCCCCCCCCCTTTAGAGGAGCGGGGCTTTTTCAGAACTCCAATCAGGGACTGAACCAAACCAAAAAGCTAATTTGATTATATGGAGGAAATGCAAGATGTTTGCACACAGGGCCGTTCTTGCAGCTTGGGCGAGTGCCCCCTCCTCCACCCCCATACCTCCATCCAATGCTGCCTGCTCTTTCCCTGCTGTGCCGACCTTTGTTTTTCTTACAGCGACACCGGCAGCAGGGAAAGAGCAGGTAGTGCTGGATGGAGGTATGGGGAGGAGGAGGAGGGGGAATGCCCCTGATCTGAAAGGCACCGGCACTTTAAGCAGATCTGTCCCTCCCTGCTCTGACCGCATTGGAGGAGGGAGGGACCAGACCTGCTTAAAGTGCTGCGAAAGGCTTGGGAGGCACATTTCGGCTGCCTGCTATTGTCCTGCCAGAGGCAGCAGGACAACAGCAAACAGCCGAAATGCGCCCCCCAAGCCTTTGCGCCCTGTGCAGCTGTACCGCTTGCACAGGGCTAGGTACGGTCCTGTTTGCACACCAAAGAACTAAAAGAGAGCAATAACCAACAGCAGAGTTTATAAAACTAAATTATAATTCATTTATTTTGTTGTTATAAAACTGCGTTATGGTTCTTGCTTTTTCTTTTTCAACATATATTTTGCATCCACAGTGGATGCAGAGCAGAACCAGGATATTCACCCACAGAACTCAATATTTTTAAAAAAATCATCTGATTCTGATCATCTCACTAACAGCAACAACCACAACTACTATTTTCCAATACCAGGTATATTGTGAATACAAAACCCTACAACAAAGAGCAAACCTACCATACCATATGGAGTATGGAGCAGACAAAGCTTAAAGATCCCAAATTACCCATGTCTACCAATAGCCAAATTAATATGAATAAAATACAGTCTCTAAAATGCTTGTATGCAAATGCTAGAAGTCTACAAAACAAGATGGGAGAGTTAGAATATATAGCACTAAACGAGAGGTTAGATATGATTGGAATATCAGAGACATGGTGGAAAGAGGACAACCAGTGGGACACTGTTATACCTGGGTACACCCAAACTATATCGTAATGATAGAGCTGATCAAATTGGTGGAGGGGTTGCGCTCTATGTTAGAGAGGGCATTGAGTCAGAAAGGATTAAAGTTTTGCAAGAAACAAAATTTGCTGTAGAATCTCTATGGATTGAAATTCCATGTAAAAAGGGGAAGGCGATGGCAGTGGAGGTGTACTATCGTCCGCCTGGCCAGAATGAACAAATGGATGATGAAATGCTCAAAGAAATCAAGGAAGCTAGCAAACGTTACAGTGCAGTAATAATGGGTGATTTCAATTACCCTGGCATCGACTGGGTCAGTATCACAACAGGACATGCTAGGGAGATAAAGTTCCTAGATGAAAGAAATGACTGCTTCTTGGAGCAGCTGGTTCATGAACCGACCAGAGGGGAAGCAATATTAGACCTAGTCCTTAGTGGAACACCAGATGTAGTGCAAGAGATAAGGGTGTTGGGGCCACTTGGCAATAGTGATCATAGCATGATCATCTTTGATTTAATTAGTGGAGGAGGGATAGTAAGGAAATCCACAGTACTACCCTTTAACTTTCGAAAGGGAGACTATGATAAAATGAGGAAAACAGTTAAGAAAAAACTAAAAGGAGCAGTTGCAAAGGTTAAAGACGTACATCAAGCTTGGGGGGTGTTGAAAAATACTATCTTGGAAGCACAGACCAGCTGTATTCCACGCTTTAAGAAAAGTGGAAGGAAGTCCAAAAAACTGCCAGCATGGTTTAAAGGTGAGGTCAGAGAGGCTGTTGTTGCCAAAAAAGCATCTTTCAGGAAATGGAAAAAAGAGCCAAACGATGAAACCTGGAAACAGCACAAGCACTGGCAAGTCAAATGCAAGGCATTGATAAGGCAGGCAAAGAGAGAATTTGAGAAGAAGCTTGCTGCGGAAGCAAAAACATGAAATAAAGACCGTTTCAAGTACATTCGTAGCAAAAAACCTGTGAGAGAGTCAGTTGGTCCATTAGATGATAAAGGGGTTAAAGAGGCACTAAGAGGCAACAAGGCGATAGCGGAGAGACTGAATGAATTCTTTACTTCGGACTTTACTGAGGAAGATGTAGGGATGTTACCCATGACTGAAGTGGTATTTAAAGGTGTGGAAGAATTGAAGGAAATATCGATACATCGGGAAGATGTCTTACAACTATTAGATAAACTGAAGAGTAGCAAATCACCTGGGCCGGATGGTATACATCCAAGGGTGTTGAAAGAACTGAAATTTGAGATTGCAGACCTGCTATCAGTAATCTGTGAACTATCATTAAAATCATCTCTAATACCTGAGGATTGGAGGATCGCCAATGTAACACCAATTTTTAAAAAGGGTTTGAGGGGTGATCCGGGAAACTACAGACCGGTGAGCCTGACATCAGTACTGGGAAAAATGGTAGAAACCATCATAAAGAATAAAATTACTCAGCATGTAGATAGTCACGACCTAACGGGAGACAGCCAACATGGCTTTAAACAAGGAAGATCTTGTCTTACTAATCTGTTATGTTTTTTTGAAGGAGTGAATAAACAGGTGGACAAAGGTGAGTCGGTTGATATTGTGTATCTGGACTTTCAGAAAGCCTTTGACAAGGTCCCTCATGAGAGACTTTTGGCAAAACTAAAGAGTCATGGGATAGGAGGCAGTGTACTACTATTGTGGATCAGGAACTGGTTAAAAGATAGAAAGCAGAGGGTAGGGCTAAATGGCCAATTTTCCCAATAGAGAAAGGTGAATAGTGGTGTACCCCAGGGATCTGTGCTGGGTCCGCTGCTTTTTGACATATTCATAAATGACCTGGAAAGTGGAATAACGAGTGAGGTTATCACATTTGCAGATGACACAAAACTATTTAAAGTTGTTAAAACCCAGGAGGATTGTGGAAAATTGCAAGAGGATCTTGATAAATTGGAAGACTGGGCATCAAAATGGCAGATGAAATTTAATGTGGAGAAGTGCAAGGTTATGCACCTAGGGAAGAACAACCCAAACTATGGTTACACGATGCAAGGTTCCACATTAGGAACCACCACCCAGGAAAAAGATTTAGGCGTCATTGTGGATACCATGTTAAAACCCTCGGCCCAGTGTGCAGCGGCGGCCAAGAGAGCAAATAGAATGTGAGGTATGATAAGGAAAGGAATGGAAAATAAAACAAAAAGATATTATAATGCCTCTATATCGTTCCATGGTGAGACCGCACCTTGAATATTGTGTGCAATTCTGGTCGCCGTATCTTAAAAAGGATATAGCGATTTTAGAAAAGGTTCAGAGTAGAGCCACCAAAATGGTAAAGGGGATGGAAGGATACTCCTATGAAGAGAGGCTAAAAAGGTTGGGGCTCTTTAACCTGGAAAAGAGATGGCTGAGGGGAGATATGATAGAAGTGGAGAAAGTAAATTATCTGTAAATTGTATATATTGTTATTGTATATAGTTCCCCCTGTTAACCAAGTTGAATTTCCTGTTCACATGTAAACACAAAGTACTATTGGAAATGTGTGTGTTCATTGTTTATTGTAAACCGCGCTGATGCTGAATAGCGCGGTATAAAAGAGACTATAAATAAATAAAAATAAATAAGTCTATAAATTAATGAACGGAGTGGAACGGGTAAACGTAGATCGATTGTTTACCTTATCAGAATATAGAAAGACTAGGGGACATGCAATGAAGCTACAGGGTAAACTATTTAAGACTAATAAAAGAAAATATTTTTTCACTCAACGTGTAATCAAACTCTGGAATTTGTTACCGGAGGATGTAGTAAAGGCTGTTAGTGTGGGTTTAAAAAATGTTTGGACAAGTTCCTGGAGGAAAGGTCCATAAACCATTATTAAGAAGGGACCCAGGATATCAATGCTTGAACCAATACAAGCATTGTGGAACCTGTGTCCCTTGGGGAAACTGCTAGGTACGTATGACCTAGATTGGCCACTGTTGGAAACAGAATACTGGGCTTGATGGACCTTGGTCTGACCCAGTATGGCATATCTTATGTTCTTATATCAAACTTCCAAAAGTCACATAAGGAGCCCATCCAAAAAAGCGTCATTGTAAATACTACAGTGGGCCCTGGAACATCCATACACCCATTTGAAAAGCTGAACAAGTCAAATTACTACAGTACAGTATAGATCTTTATGTACAAACTCCATGTTAACAGAACACCTGACCTCAGTCACACATCAACCATCACCAAGTACAGAATAAGTAACCACAATCTAAAGTAAAAATAAAAATATGTAGACAAAATTTAAACTGAAACCCTAAGAAGCCAGAGTCCGCATGCAGTGCAACATCAGATAAGAGATGTCGTTCCCCAATACTATGGACTTTGTGCTATCTTTATATTTTACGCAGGGCCGGCCCGTCCATTGAGCAAGAATGTTTTTTGCACAGGGCCCCGCGTTTCAGGGGGCCCCGCGCAAAGAACATTCTGCTTTTTTTTTTTTTTAAATTACATTTTAAAAAAAAACCTGTCTCTGGCTGCTGCCGCTGCCGCTGCCGCGTCCGTCGCAGCAGCGGCAGAATGGAGTGTCCCGCGGGGCCCCCTCTCCTCGTTGAGCCCTCTGCAAGGGCTTTCAGATTCGCGAAGGGAGAGTGCTCCCTCGCGTCTCTGTAAAGCCCGCAGGGGCTAATGGGAAATTTCCCATCAGCCCCTCGCGTCTAAAGGGGCAGATGGGAAATTTCCCATTAGCCCCTGCGGGCTTTACAGAGACGCGAAGGAGCACTCTCCCTTCGTGAATCTGAAAGCCCTTGCAGAGGGCTCAACGAGGAGAGGGGGCCCCGCGGGACACTCCATTCTGCCGCTGCTGCGACGGACGCGGCAGCGGCAGCAGCTAGAGCCAGGTGTTTTTTTTTTTTTTAAATTTGCCGGAAGGGAAGGGAAGGGGGGGGGGTTAAGACTGGGTATGGGCGGGGGGGCGGTTGGAGGCTGTCTGGAAATGTGCTGGGGGGGGTTAGGACTGGAAATGTGCTGGGGGGGGGGTTAGGACTGGAAATGTGCTTGGGGGGGTTAGGACTGGAAATGTGCTGGGTGGGGGGGGGGGTAAGGACAGGAAAAGGGCTAGGGGGGGGAGTTAGGACTGGAAATGTGCTGGGTGGGGGGGTTAGGACTGGAAATGGGCTAGGGGGGGGGTTAGGACTGCTAATGGGCTGGGGCTGATGGAGGCTGACTGGAAATGGGGTGGGGGGTTAGGACTGGAAATGTGCTAGGGGGGAGGTTAGGACTGGAAATGTGCTGGGGGGGGGGTTAGGACTGGAAATGGGCTAGGCGGGGGTTAGGACTGCTAAGGGCTGGGGCTTATGGAGGCTGACTGGAAATGGGGTGAGGGGGGGTTAGGACTGGAAATGGGCTAGGGGGGGTTAGGACTGGAAATGTGCTTGGGGGGGTTAGGACTGGAAATGTGCTGGGGGGGTTAGGACTGGAAATGTGCTGGGTGGGGGGGGGGGGTAGGACTGGAAATGGGCTAGGGGGGGTTAGGACTGCTAATGGGCTGGGGCTGATGGAGGCTGACTGGAAATGGGGTGAGGGGGGTTAGGACTGGAAATGGGCTAGGGGGGGTTAGGACTGGAAATGGCCTGGGGGGGTTAGGACTGGAAATGGACTAAGGGGGGGGGGGTTAAGACTGCTAATGGGCTGGGGCTGATGGAGGCTGACTGAAAATGGGCTGGGGGGGGTTAGGACTGGAAATGGGCTGGGGGGGTTAAGAATGGTAATTGGCTGGGGTTGATGGAGGCTGACTGGAAATGGGGTGATGGGGGTTAGGTAAGGAAAAGGGGCTGGGGGGGTTATTAATACTGGTAATGGGCTGATGGGGCTGTCTGGAAATAGGGTGATGGGGGGTTAGGATTGGCTAATGGGCTATGGGGGGGTTAGGACTGCTAATGGGCTATGGGGGCGCTAGGACAGGAAATGGGCTGATGGGGAGGGGTTAGGACTTGAGGTGGGCTGATGTGCTTAGGACTGGTAATGGGCTGTGGGCTGATGGGGGGGTTAGGACTGGCAATGGGCTATGGGGGGCTGACTGGAAATGGGCTGATGGGGTTAAGACTGGAAGTGGGCTGATTGGGGGGTTAGGACTGGTAATGGGTTATAGGGGGGGCTTAAAACTGAAAATGGGTTGATGGGGGCTAGGACTGGTAATGGGTTGGGGGATTGCTATGACTGGAAATGGACTGAGTGGACGGGGAGGCTTGAACTGCAAATAGCTGATGGGGAGGGAGCTTGGAATGGAAATGGGCTGTGAGGGAAGGGAGCTAGGACTGAAAATGGGCTGATGGAGCAGCTAGGATAGGACTGGAAATGGGCTGTTGGGGGGGAGCTAAGATTGGAAATGGGCTGTGGTGGGGGCTTGAATTGAAATGGACTCATGGAGGGGCTAGAACTGGAAGTAGGCTCATGGGGGGGGCTTGGACTGGAATTGGGCTGAGTGGAGGGGAGCTAGGATTTGACATGGGCTGATGGTGGGGCTAGGAAATGACTAGAAATGGGCTGATGAAGGGACTCAGACTGAAAATGGATGGGGGAGCTAGGACTGGAAATGGGTTGATGGGGGGCTAGGACTGGAAATGGGCTGATGCAGGGACTAGAAGGGAATGGATGCTGGGTGAGACTGGAACTAGAAGGGAGCTGATGTTGGGGGAGGATTAGAATGGGATGGGGCTGGGAGAGTAAAATGGAGAGGGGAAAAATATTTTGTGTGGGAGGGATGAAAAATCTACAATTGGCCGGGTATTGGGAGAGTAAGTGGGGATTGAGGATGGAGGGGTAAAATTTGTGTGGATGAAATAAGAATGAGGAAAGAGCAAAAGGAGAAAGATTAGTATGTTAAAGCAGATGTAGAGAGAGAGGATGGAAAGAAAACTAGAAGAGAGAAGAAAGGACAAATGGACAGCAGACGATGGAGAGTTAGCAGAAAACATGAAGAAACCAGAAGAAAGTGGCTGGAGCAATTGCAACTGAAAAAAAATGCACAAAAAGGTAGAAAGATATCTCTTTATTTTGAATTATTAACTGGAATATGAAAGCTCTGGGAAATGTGCATCATTAACGTCTGCGCTTTGTTTGGTACAAGAGGAAATTGATTTATAGTTTTATTTCTACAGTGTTGTTGTACATTCCAAGTTTGGCTTTTGGGGTTCCCAGTTTAATTATTGCCTTCCTGTTTCTAAATTGCGATTCCTTGTTTGGTGATGGTCTATGTTCTGCATGTGTAACTGAGCTGAGGTATTCTGTTTATGTAATTCCTATTTGACATTGCCACTTGTTCTCTTTCCCCAGTATTCTCTGAAATGTACTGGTTTAATATTTGCAGTGTTTCCTTTTGATAGGTAGGGTCTGGTGCTTTGTGAGTCCTGGTAATGCTGTCAGGATACAGCGGGTTTGCTATGGGTTCTAAATGGGCAGCGTTTGTAGTAGTTCCTAATGTGCCTGGCGGTTGGCACTGGATTATAGTAATGTAGAAATCTTTTAGTCTTTCTTTATCCATACACTCATTAAGAGACATGTTTACTAAAAGTTAGTGAATGGTAACATTATGCAAATATTTATGCAAATAAGACCACTTATGCAAATGAGGCCCCGCACATGGCCCCGCACCCCCCTTGGGCCGCCCCTGATTTTACAATCACTAAAATAAAAATGATTTTTTCTATGGTTGTTGTATGACTATTTTAAGAACATAAGATATGCCATACTGGGTCAGACCAAGGTCCATCAAGCCCAATATCCTGTTTCCAACAGTGGCCAATCTAGGTCATACGTACCTAGCAGTTTCCCCAAAAAACGTCAAAACTAAGTAAGTTCCCTTGGGTTGGTAAGAATAAGCAAACTTGCATCTCCCCAGTGTATGACTTTATGCGTGTCACCCCTTAATGAAGTTATGACTGTCTTCCATAAATCGCTCTCTGGATTTGTACCTAAAGTGGTTAAAATGAAATCAAATTATATGAAAAGTGGTTACCGTAATTCCGGAGTTTCTGTGCTACTTATTGCCTCTCCTGGGGTTGCATTCCTGACCCGGGGGCAGGTTTTTCTGCTTGGGGAAACGTAGCCATTGGCTTGGGGGCCACAAGTGCGCTGCTTGCGGGGACGGCGGCGGCCCCCGCCCCCGCCGTGGGTGAGGGATGGTGGAGGCAGCGGTCCTCGCTTTTTCTGTAGCAGTTTCTAAGTGTTACGTAGTCTGGGCGGGCGCCGAATCACCGACGAGTGAACCAATCGTGATGCATACTCCCTCTCCTGCTGTGTAGCAATGAAGAGCTGTTACAAGCCAAACCGATTGCAAGGTGAAAACGATCGTGTTTGCAAGGTGAAAACGATCGTGTTTGCATCTTACAAACACGATCGGTTTCAGTAATTGCAAAGCAGCAGGCCATCAACTGAAGCAATTACTAAGGGAGATGGGGGTGTGGCAAGAGGAGAAATCTGACACAGTGCTGCAGTTCGAGGGATTAATACTCGAGAAAAGCAACAAGGGCAACTGGCAAAGTCACGACGGTAAGCGAGAGAACGCTGCGGTCTCTTTGACGCCTATATCTCTACCTCTACACCTGAAATCTCTCGGCAATCCAAGCTCGGATCTCTGCTTGATATTGTAAATGTTTGATTACATTATCAGGGGTGAAGTATGTTTTCCTTGATCCTTCTCACTTGGAGAAACTTTTGGTGGCTGCACCTATGACTGAGGAAGGTTGAAGAGTTTATGATAATCATGTAAGATACGTGGTTTCATTTAGGAGTTATTGAATTTTCTTTAGCTTATTGTGAGGTTTTGTTCTTTTTTTTTCTTTTATTGTTGTTTCCTTTTTTCTCTTTGCTTCCTTGATGTGGGCTAATATTCCATGTTTCCTTTTCTGATTTGTTATTGGAAGATGTTAATCTTGTATTTATGCAAGACTTTACCTAATTTTGTGTGTTTGATGTATATTGTGTGAACATCAATGAATATATAATACCTTTTTTATAATGAGGCAGCCATGAGGTAGCTGTAGGTAGCCCTTTCCCCAAGCCATGCGGCGAGCTGTAGATAGCCCTTCCCCCAAGCCATGCTGCAAGCCATGAGGTAATCAGCCTGCTAAGAGAAAGACAATGAGATTCCAGTAGGCACCCTTCCCCCACTCCAGGTCTGAGCACAGTATTTCCCTAGCCCTGAAACCAACAGACCAGAGCATACCGGTTTGGACAGGTCACCCAGGTACCTCCCCAGGGGCTGCTGATTGGTGGGCAGGAAATACCTGTGGCAAATGGGATTGTAGAATGAGTTTAAAACTGTACTGTATATAAGGCATTGTAGGCCGTCCCTCGGGGTTCAGACCCTTGTGGAGGTTGCTGGTATCTCTGTCTGATCCTGTGTGCACATTAAAGATCCTGATTGCATTCCAGCCTGTCTGTGAGTCTTCCTTCTGTGGGTGAGTGATAGAATAAGAGCTTTTCACAGCGATTGCTGCCACAATAATGCATCATCTTATTTCCCCCTTTGTTCCTCTTTTTATTTAAAGGTCATTATAGTGCACTAACATGGCTATCACACTGTTTTGTTTAGCAGGAACTAAGCAACCCATCCTGGATCACAGCCAGTCACTCCAGGCAATATTGTGCCTTTTTATTTACATTTGAAAAGTCTTCTGCAGTGCACCTGGCCTTTTTGGGTGAGCTCCAAACACAGCTTCTTAGCATGCAGAGCATGGAACTGAGCCAGAGTGGGTGATTAAGCAATATCTTGCTATTGAAACATGCAGGGCCTGCCTATCCACTAGGTGACTGCCTAGGGCAACAGACCTCTGTGGGCAGCACAGACTCACTGCAAGCCCTGTGCTTCAGCACACAGTCTTGCCACACTGCTGCCACTAATTCTGGCATCCGGGGGTGGGGCGGGGGCTGGCACAGCTGGGGCCTCTGCCCAGGGTGGCAGAAATGCTTGGGCTGGCCCTGGAAACAAGTTTGGTGCCATCGAGTTGGTGTACTCATGGTGACTCTGGAGAGTTATCTTCAGTTTTCAGTCAGGCGGCTCATTAATGATAGAGTAGCACCCATAGCTGCTGTTATTGTATTGATCCATCTCATTGCCAGCCTTCCTTTTTTGAGTTGACCTTTAACTTTGCCAAACATATAAACCTGTAATTAAGATCCGAGATATTTTAGCATAATTTCAGTTATTTTCTTTTCTGAGCACTGAGACTGCTGAAGCTTGGAGAACTAAGGGGCTTGTTTACAAAGCTGCTGTAGCAACCTCTGCCTGGTATCTGAGCCATGGCCCCGATATCGGGCGGAAGCCACTACCATGGCTTAGTAAACAAGCCCCTAAATTCTAATCCCACCACTATTAATAGTCAAACATACATTTTTAAACTATTTGCAAAATATGAGTATATTTTCCCTTGTTATAATTTCAAACGTTTGCAGCTCCTCACTATCTCTCCTCTGTCTCTCCACACTCCTTGGCTCTTCTGGCAAATCCTTTTTATCTGTGCCCTTCTCTTCTACTACCAACTCCAGACTCCATTCCTTCCCACATTGATGCACTAGATGCCTGGAATACACTGCCCGAACCAGTACGTCAGGGTCCATCCAGGCTGAGAACTCATCTCTTGGAGGCTACTTTTGGATCCTTACACCTATGTGTGTCTTAATCCTTCCCCTTAATGTCCTAGTCCCCTGTTGATCTCTTTGTCTGTCTTAGCTGACTGTAAATCCTGTGAAGCAGGATGTGTCTTACGTGTGTACTGTACCTGCGCAGCTCTGTGTATAAGCCTAGTAGCGCTATGTAAATGATAAGTAGTAATACCACATTGCAGTTCAGTGTTTGCTTATGGTTCACATACATGTTTACTAATACAAAATTGAAATTCCTTTTATCTATATGTTGATGCATATCCAAATCTTCATACAGCAAATAAACATACAATTCAAATGGAAGGAAAGACCTCCAGTGGTATCCAGCCATAACAGCTTCTTAGCTTCCTAACATCATAAGTCACAAAAAGTCTTCCTTAACATTCCCATTTCAAATTCAAAAAGCAGAATCAATATGCTTATCTGGCATGTTTCTGGGATGCTGGGTCCATACACTCTACACTGTCAGCCTTTTGCTGGGAGTATAGAGTCACATCCACAAAGCTTTCTCACGTTCATGTCTTCATATGACACGTGTGACATCTCTGTGACGTTCTGATGATCAGTGCATGAATTAGATTGTGATTATAGAATTAAATGCCTAAGTAGATTTCCTTATCTTTCCAAACCCTGATACAACGTTAAGGCTGGAATAAAAATGAGAAGGAAATAGAATGAAGAATGCTGTGTTTCAGCAGACTATTTCGTACTGATATCACCCTTGTATAATTTCTCAGCCTTATTTTCCTCTCCTAATTTTATTTAAATTTACTGACTGGTGGAACCAGGTTGATGACAGATGCTGGGTGCCTAGGGGAGGGGTAGTTAGCAGGGTCTATGGCACAAATTAATGATCCCATTTACTTGTGAAGGTGCTGGGTTAGGTGCCACATTATCAGTTCATGTGCAGTAACTGTCTCCGCCTTAGTTGTGTGGGGTGGGCAGAAACTACAGCTTAGAGTTAACAGGGAGATAGTTACTGTGTGTTAACTGTGGTGCAGTTAAGGCAGTGGGTCCCAAACTTGGGGGTCACAGAAACACGGCATTTCCCCTAATCTCTGGACTTTCACAGTGCCCTATCAAAGCAGTGGCAGTCTCAAGTTGGCATGTGGCCTGTGAGCCAGTGAACATTCGTGGGTCTGTGCCCTCTCCTGGGTAAGCTTCTCAATAGACTGGAAATCTATGCTGAGTACTGAGGTTTGTGTACACTGACATAAATGATCTTGTACTGATTGCCTCTGCTTTCTGCTTTAGATGAGTGGAGTGGAGGAGTGGTCTAGTGGGTTGGGGCAAGGTACTTCAGGCCAGAAGGTCAGGGGTTCAAATCCCACTAGAGGACAGCAACCTTGGGCCAGAAGGACTGGGGTTTCTAGTCCCACAGGTGCTCCTTGTGGTCTTGGGCAAGCCACTTAACCCTCCATAGCCCATGTTCCCTGTAAAATAGTTATCTCCAAGTTATAATGCCCTGTTCCATGTAAACCGCACTGATGTCGAAGAGCGCAGTATATAAGAGAAATAAATAAATAAATGAGGGGAAGGAAGCTGGGGACCAGCTATTTTTGATTTCATCATCTGGGGTCATGTGAATTTTCATTTGCTAAAATGGGATCATATGGGCTAAAAGTTTGGAAAAGGTTAAGAACTTTCCTCTGCATTAATTGACTGAGAAACTACTGGGAATTCTCCTGAGCAGTTTATGCTGGAGTATTAGTCACCTTATGTAAAGAAGAACATAGGAAATGCCATACTGAGTCAGACCAAGGTCCATCAAGCCCAGTATCCTGTTTCTAATAGTGGCCAATCCACATCACGAGTACTTGTCAAGTTTCCAAAAAGGCACACAGGTTCCACAATGCTTGATACAGGATGAACAGTGCATTTCCCTGGTCGTCTTTTAATAATGATTTATGGACCTTTCCTCCAGGAACTTGTCCAAACACTAAATCTGCTTTTTTATGCTTGTCTGTGGAGAAAGTGATGCACTTCAATCTTTTCATGGTGAAAGGCTGTCTTAAGTGGATAAAGTTATGCATAGAATATTATACCTGTATATTCAACAATAGACTTATACTTGTTAACTTTATACATATGCACACAAGTCTTTTGTGTACATTACTGGCCAGCTTTCTGAATATGAGTCCAATTTCACTAAACGATCTACAAGGCTTTCTGTAACAGTTTATATTCTTTCAGTTGGCATGAATTTAAAAACCTGAATTATAGTTTGCCTCCACAAGTTATAATTACAATAATTCTTTAATTTATGAAGTCTTGTCTGAGTCACTGTAACGGCACCTATACTTTACATGTAATTTACCCAGGCGGGGTTCTCCATAAGCTACAATTATCCTTAAGCAGAATGTGTATGTGAACGTTTGGGACCTTATATCTGGATTCCTACTTCAGAGCACAGACCATCGATGACCATCGGAAGGGACCTGTGCATGGCCTGGAAAAGCTTGTGTGCCTCCTGCTATTTGGATAATCAACATTTATTCCATTGAAAGTTATCAAGTGGTTCAGACCCCCAGCAAGCATCTTCTCATTTTCAGTTCATCGTTGATAGACCACTTTTCCACAGACAAGCATCAAAGCACTTTACAATAAAATCTTATTTTGGCCATTGGCAGCTAGACATCCATCACATGCCAAATTATGGCAATTGCCACTCGTCCAAGAGCTTCTCATTTCCATGACTAGGACCAAGATACTATAGATGAAGAAACATCTTCATAGAACACCATCACCACCAGAGGAAAACATATCACAGGAACAGAATGACAACTATTCTTACCCTAAACTTCTCCAAAGGGTTTCCAAAGCCCTATCCCTTGGCTCAGCTCAGACTTCAGCTAATAAGAGAGGCTTCCAGTCCATCTTGTAGTCCTGCTGCGCTCCTCAAGAAGTGATAGCACGTCAGTCCCCATGTACTTCAGGATCTTTGGCTCTCCATCTGGAAAACCCCATCTTCACCAGCCGCCAGATGCCTCAAGGTTAAACACAAAGTACTCTTGGAGCCAGCCCATGAATTCATAGTTACCTCATCAGTCTACAGTATCAAAAGCAGCCATCAAGCATAACAAATCTGAACTCTGGATGAATGCATCCCCAAGCAAGGGCCCATAAGTCCTAGACACAATGGGGAAAAAGCATACTAAAGTGTTATGCTTTCTCTAAAGCTAGTGGCTTTTCAGCTACAGAGTTTTAATTGCATTACATTACCATCTATTGCTGAACCAGTAAGAGCAATTGCATATAATTCTTCAAAGAGTCCACGTACCACCTGATGCAGTCATGTGCAGTGCTTATGATACATCATCCCACACAGCAGCTCTGAGGACCTTTAATGACAAGCTAGCTGACTGGCCTTCAAGCAGGGAGCCTCTTTTGGCCATAAGGTTAGATGCAGTATCACAAATAAAGAATGATAGCTTTGCAATAAAACAAAAAAAAAAAGCACAACTCTCCATGACTTTAGACAGTGTCTCAGTACAAGAAAACTCAGCAGTCCTACAGGAAACCTTACTACCCATATTTTCAATAACTTTATCCAAGAGAAGGCACCAACCTTATTCACACCCGTTAGTGTATCAGTCATCTTAGGCATAGGGCAACATAAGCAGCAAGTACTGCCTTCCAGTAGGGAGCAAAATTCTTCCGTTCATTGAGGCATGGAAAGAAATCGCCACTGGATGAGTTCTTGTGATAGTACAGCAAGGATACAAGAAACCTCAAATAGCTTCTTCCAAACATAGGGATCTACTGTCTCCAAGTATCTCCCAAGCACACCAAACAATCCTAGCAAGAGAGATTGTAGCACTTCTGTGCAACAGATCAATCGAAAGAGTTCCACAATCCCAGAAAAAGCAAAGCTTCTCCTCCATTTTCTTCCTAATCCCCAAGAAGTTGGGTCTCTGACCAATTCTGGGTCTGTGCAACCTCAGTCTTCACATAAGGAAAGGCAAGTTCAAAATGAATTCCATTGCCACTGATCAGAATGACTGGCTTGCTTCCCTGGATCTGAAACGTCTTTTTACCCTCATGGAAATATCTTCAATTCCACTATCAGAACCAACAATGTTAATACAAAGTTCTACCCTTCAGCCTCTCCTCAACACACGGAGTATTTGCGAAACATCAAGCAGTGGTAGCTCAGCTCCACAGGAAAGGGCATCATATTTTTCCATACCTGGATGTTTGGCTTGTATTGCTGCCTCAAAAGGTGGTGTTCAAAGATTCCTTGAGGAAATCATATTGCTTCTCAGAAAGGTGGGCATTTTGATCAGTCGGGTGGTATCCAACCTAGAGACAATTCAGGTTGGGTTGTGTTCTCTGACCCTCTATCTGGAAGTGACAAGCATTTTGGCAATTAGCTACCTCTCTGGATTGCCCTGCAAGCTGTTATCTACCTAGACAACAAAATTAACTAGCATACTTTGTTGGCAGCTGGATACACATGAGTGATCTCTCGACCAAAACGTCATACCCTACTTTTCCAAACTTGGAGTCTTCCACAAGTGGATCTATTTGCCACAGCAGAGAATCTTTTACAGCTCCATCCAACCAAGTCCAAACTGCATAGCACATGATGCTTTTGCAAATCTCTTGGACCACAGTTCTCCTGTATGCTTTTCCTTCATTCCCTCATCTCAAGGGTATTGCAGAAAGCGTGAAAGGATAAAGCACAGATCATTCTAACAGGCCTTTTGATTCCCAGACTGCTCAATCCCACTAAGGGTTTTGGGCATTATCCAACACTTCTCACCCAGAAGGAAGGCCTGATATTATGAATTTCAAGTCTGTTGACTGCATGGAAGTTGATCAGAAATTAAAAGACAATCTTCCTGTCTCCAATGAGATAAAGAATGTTATTATGGTCTCTAGATGCCCATCAACCTGGAAATCATACCAAATAAAATCAGATTGTTTCTCCCAATGGACAAACACATTTAAGCAAAATCCTTTTATTTGTCTGACCCCACAAGTAATCTCATTTTTTTCATCTGTCTGAATCAGGTGTTAAGAACTTCCTCAGTAAGGATTCACCTTGGCATAGCCGCCTAAAATGATTGCATCAATGGGAAATCACTTTCCACTGATCTATTTGTGTCTAGGTTCATGAAAGGACCTGAACACCAGACCACTTCTAAAACCGCCACTTCTTGCTTGGGACCTCAATGTTGTTCTTACCCGGCTCATGGGGAGCCTGTTTGAACTCTTAGGAATGGGTTTGTGAAAATATCTCACTGGTAGCCATTATCTGAGCAAGAAGAATCTGTGAGCATTGGGCTCTGGTATGCTACCCACCCTACATTAATTTCCACCACAATAGAGTTGTGCAGTTTCTCTTGCACCATCCTCAAGTGTGTTTCTTGACGGACTGGAAAGGGGGGCTGTTACTTCTGGAGAGAAATCTGAAATTGTGAGTATATACTTCTGGGAATTTTTCTGAAAGGAATTGTTTTTCTTTTAAAGCTAATTAATCTGTGAACCCACTATTTTTTTGTTAAATCAGTCAGGGCCTAGTAGCAACAGTTTAAGATTCAATTTAAAAAACACAGCTGGCAGTTCAAAGGCCATTTTGAAAGACTCCTTCTATCCAAGCAAGGACTGTTAATTACCCAGGAAGTAGGTCACTGCTTACATCATCAGCACAAGCATAAATAGCTCAACCAGAGCTCTGTGACCCTGTCTTGACGGACTGGAAAGGGGGGCTGTTACTTCTGGAGAGAAATCTGAAATTGTGAGTATATACTTCTGGGAATTTTTCTGAAAGGAATTGTTTTTCTTTTAAAGCTAATTAATCTGTGAACCCACTATTTTTTTTGTTAAATCAGTCAGGGCCTAGTAGCAACAGTTTAAGATTCAATTTAAAAACACAGAAGAGAACTTTCTGGTTACCTTTCATACTCAGTAGACAGCTGTAGTTTAAATTTCATAGTCACTCAGGGCCTAGCATCAGCAAAGTACTTTTAGTTTCAAATTAAAACACAGAAGAGAACTTTCTGGTTAAATTTAGAATCCAGCAGAGAGCTTGTAGTTTAAATTTCATAATAGGTTAGAGCCTAGTAGCAGCAAAGAGCTATAATTTAAATCAAATCAGAATATAGTTTTCCTCAGCAGCACAGGACAAGGTACTGTGTAGCAGCCCTTTTTTAATAAGTGTTATATCCCTCCCTCCCTCCCCTGGGAAAATCACAGCTTTATAGGTACTTGCACAACTTAAAAGACAGGAGGTGCTCTCAGGTGAAGCTCATTACCCAAATCAGTCATACACCAAGGACCTGAGATTAATTAAGCTTCAGGTGAACAAGGTATATTAAACTTCTTAGGTACAGTTTTAGTGGTATAAATATCCATTGCACCCTTTAGTACATATAGAACTTAAAGATCTAAACACAAACTTAAAACTAAGATGCAGACAGCAGTCCAGCAGCGGGATGTGGGCTTTCCAGTCTTTTGCATTGAGTGTCACATGTATGATTTTCTCCCAGCTGGTGAGAGGTCTTACGTGTGCACTAGGTGCAAGGAGCTCTCTGCTCTCAGGGAACAAGTCCGTTCTCTAGAGGCTAGAGTAGCAGACTTGGAAAACATAAGACAGACAGAGAGGTACATAGACGAGACCTACAGGGATATAGTCCTGAAGTCCCACCTCCAGTCTGGCAGCATCCCTGTTGCCATGGAGGAGAGAGGTCACGTGACAGGAGAGCATCACCCTGGTGTGGCAGGAAGTGATCCTGTAACTAGGACCTGTCCTCCAGGTGATGTTATCGCCTCTCGCACCGAGGAGGTTTCTCCAGGGCCAAGTGCCCATGCGGGAAGGGTTAGGACAGCAGTTATAGTTGGTGATTCAATCATTAGGCATGTAGATAGCTGGGTGGCTGGTGGACGTGAGGATCGCCTGGTAACATGCCTGCCTGGTGCGAAGGTAGCGGACCTCACACGCCACCTAGATAAGGTCTTAGATAGTGCTGGGGAGGAGTCTGCTGTCTTGGTACATGTTGGTACCAATGACATAGGAAAATGTGGTAGGGAGGTTCTGGAAGCTAAATTTAGGCTTTTAGGTAGGAAGTTGAAATCCAGAACTTCCAGGGTAGCGTTCTCCGAAATGCTTCCCGTTCCACGCGCAGGACCCAATAGGCAGGCAGAGCTCCGGAGTCTCAATGCGTGGATGAGACAATGGTGCAGAGATGAGGGGTTCGGATTTGTTAGGAACTGGGAACATTCTGGGGAAAGGAGGGGCTCTTCCGAAGGGATGGGCTTCACCTTAACCGGGATGGAACCAGGCTGCTGGCATTAACCTTTAAAAAGGAGATAGAGCAGCTTTTAAACTAGATAATAGGGGAAAGCCGACAGTCGCCCAAGAGCGCATGGTTCGGAAGAATGTATCCTTGAAGGATACTACAAAAAGCAGAGAGGTTCCAAAAAAGAGTAAAGTAGCCCAAATGCCCTCGAGTATGGAGCAGACAGAACTTAAAGATCCCAAATTACCCATGTCTACCAATAGCCAAATTAATATGAATAAAATACAGTCTCTAAAATGCTTGTATGCAAATGCTAGAAGTCTACAAAACAAGATGGGAGAGTTAGAATATATAGCACTAAACGAGAGGTTAGATATGATTGGAATATCAGAGACATGGTGGAAGGAGGACAACCAGTGGGACACTGTGATACCTGGGTACAAACTATATCGAAATGATAGAGCTGATCAAATTGGTGGAGGGGTTGCGCTCTATGTTAGAGAGGGCATTGAGTCAGAAAGGATTAAAGTTTTGCAAGAAACAAAATTTGCTGTAGAATCTCTATGGATTGAAATTCCATGTAAAAAGGGGAAGGCGATGGCAGTGGGGGTGTACTATCGTCCGCCTGGCCAGAATGAACAAATGGATGATGAAATGCTCAAAGAAATCAAGGAAGCTAGCAAAAGTTACAGTGCAGTAATAATAATGGGTGATTTCAATTACCCCGGCATCGACTGGGTCAGTGTCACAACAGGACATGCTAGGGAGATAAAGTTCCTAGATGAAATAAATGACTGCTTCTTGGAACAGCTGGTTCATGAACCGACCAGAGGGGAAGCAATATTAGACCTAGTCCTTAGTGGAACACCAGATGTAGTGCAAGAGATAAGGGTGTTGGGGCCACTTGGCAATAGTGATCATAGCATGATCGCCTTTGATTTAATTAGTGGAGGAGGGATAGTAAGGAAATCCACAGTACTACCCTTTAACTTTCGAAAGGGAGACTATGATAGAATGAGGAAAACAGTTAAGAAAAACTAAAAGGAGCAGTTGCAAAGGTTAAAGACGTACATCAAGCTTGGGTGTTGTTGAAAAATACTATCTTGGAAGCCCAGACCAGCTGTATTCCACGCTTTAAGAAAAGTGGAAGGAAGTCCAAAAAATTGCCAGCATGGTTTAAAGCTGAGGTCAGAGAGGCTGTTGTTGCCAAAAAAGCATCTTTCAAGAAATGGAAAAAAGAGCCAAATGATGAAACCTGGAAACAGCACAAGCACTGGCAAGTCAAATGCAAGGCATTGATAAGGCAGGCAAAGAGAGAATTTGAGAAGAAGCTTGCTGCGGAAGCAAAAACGCGAAATAAAGACCGTTTCAAGTACATTCGTAGCAAAAAACCAGTGAGAGAGTCAGTTGGTCCATTAGATGATAAAGGGGTTAAAGGAGCGCTAAGAGGCGACAAGGCGATAGCGGAGA
Organism: Ichthyophis bannanicus; assembly: GCA_033557465.1. Lineage (NCBI taxonomy): Eukaryota > Metazoa > Chordata > Amphibia > Gymnophiona > Ichthyophiidae > Ichthyophis > Ichthyophis bannanicus. The sequence goes on along the minus strand of CM066045.1, from coordinate 45,490,201 downwards.
GACTGAATGAATTCTTTGCTTCGGTCTTTACTGAGGAAGATGTAGGGATGTTACCCACGACTGAAGTGGTATTTAAAGGTGTGGAAGAATTGAAGGAAATATCGATACATCGGGAAGATGTCCTACAACTATTAGATAAACTGAAGAGTAGCAAATCACCTGGGCCGGATGGTATACATCCAAGGGTGTTGAAAGAACTGAAATTTGAGATTGCAGACCTGCTATCAGTAATCTGTGAACTATCATTAAAATCATCTCTAATACCTGAGGATTGGAGGATCGCCAATGTAACACCAATTTTTAAAAAGGGTTCGAGGGGTGATCCGGGAAACTACAGACCGGTGAGCCTGACATCAGTACCGGGAAAAATGGTAGAAACCATCATAAAGAATAAAATTACTCAGCATATAGATAGTCATGACCTAATGGGAGACAGCCAACATGGCTTTAGACAAGGAAGATCTTGTCTTACTAATCTGTTATGTTTTTTTGAAGGAGTGAATAAACAGGTGGACAAAGGTGAGTCGGTTGATATTGTGTATCTGGACTTTCAGAAAGCCTTTGACAAGGTCCCTCATGAGAGACTTTTGGCAAAACTAAAGAATCATGGGATAGGAGGCAGTGTACTACTGTGGATCAGGAACTGGTTAAAAGATAGAAAGCAGAGGGTAGGGCTAAATGGCCAATTTTCCCAATGGAGAAAGGTGAATAGTGGTGTACCCCAGGAATCTGTGCTGGGTCCGCTGCTTTTTGACATATTCATAAATGACCTGGAAAGTGGAATAACGAGTGAGGTTATCAAATTTGCTGATGACACAAAACTATTTAAAGTTGTTAAAACCCAGGAGGATTGTGGAAAATTGCAAGAGGATCTTGATAAATTGGAAGACTGGGCATCAAAATGGCAGATGAAATTTAATGTGGAGAAGTGCAAGGTTATGCACCTAGGGAAGAACAACCCAAACTATGGTTACACGATGCAAGGTTCCACATTAGGAACCACCACCCAAGAAAAAGATTTAGGCGTCCTTGTGGATACCATGTTAAAACCCTCGGCCCAGTGTGCAGCGGCGGCCAAGAGAGCAAATAGAATGCTAGGTATGATAAGGAAAGGAATGGAAAATAAAACAAAAGATATTATAATGCCTCTATATCGTTCCATGGTGAGACCGCACCTTGAATATTGTGTGCAATTCTGGTCGCCATATCTTAAAAAGGATATAGCAATTTTAGAAAAGGTTCAGAGAAGAGCCACCAAAATGGTAAAGGGGATGGAAGGCTACTCCTATGAAGAAAGGCTAAAAAGGTTGGGGCTCTTTAACCTGGAAAAGAGACGGCTGAGGGGAGATATGATAGAAGTCTATAAATTAATGAACGGAGTGGAACGGGTAAACGTAGATCGATTGTTTACCTTAACAGAATATAGAAAGACTAGGGGACATGCAATGAAGCTACAGGGTAAACTATTTAAGACTAATAAAAGAAAATATTTTTCACTCAACGTGTAATCAAACTCTGGAATTTGTTACCGGAGGATGTAGTAAAGGCTGTTAGTGTAGCTGGGTTTAAAAAAGGTTTGGACAAGTTCCTGGAGGAAAGGTCCATAAACCATTATTAAGAAGGGACCCAGGATATCAATGCTTGAACCAATACAAGCATTGTGGAACCTGTGTCCCTTGGGGAAACTGCTAGGTACGTATGACCTAGATTGGCCACTGTTGGAAACAGAATACTGGGCTTGATGGACCTTGGTCTGACCCAGTATGGCATATCTTATGTTCTTATGTTCTTATCCGCATGCAAATACCCTCCCTCCTTTTCCTGCATCCTCCACTTATGTCAGGACCCCAACCACTTAACATTTAAAGTAGCTACTGTTATTTTATGACTCTCCTCTCTTATAATCCCCCTCTCTCTTGCCTCTCCTGTCCTAGACCCCTAACCCACTCACCTCTTTCTTCAGAGACCTCCTTGGAGTATGTGATAAGGAAGCTTATCATAGCTCAGGTAGGAGCTATAGAAAAGATGATGTGACTCTGAACAAGCAACCTGTCAGTTCTGGTAGAAGCAAGAAAACAGAGTTTTCACATAAAAGACTACCAGTCCCAGAATGCACCAGGTTTCCAGCAGCCATGAGAGGGGCTGAAGTGAGAAAATGTGTGTGCAATCAAGAGAGCTATGAGGTAATCCCTAAGCACTCATCTCAAAGGGCAGGGCCTGATTCAACACAGCTGCGCTGTGTTAGGGAGGAACACACATTAGAACAGAATAAGAATAGAGCTTATTCTTCAGATAACTGCTACAGGAAAAGATACAGCAACGGCTACAAGCACCAACATCACTTGGAGAAACAGAAGCCAAGCCAAGCGGATAGAGAGAGAAGGAAACTCTCTGGAAGGAAGAGAAGGAAGGCCATTGGAAGGTCTGGGAGATTCCAAGGCAGTACCTATACTGGGAGGTATTCCAAATGCCAGCAGAGTCCATTGGACTGGAGTCAGCCAGAGGAATGGAATGGCAGAGATAGGAATCACCAGTGGCTACCTGGAAGAGAGAAGACTGCACGTGGAAAGAACTTTCAGACCTATGCCAGAAGGTATGTGAGAGGAGATCCAGTGTCCAGGGATCAAGATTGGAAGGCTGGACATCAGAATTGGATTACATACTGGCCAGGCTATACAGAGAGGAATTATGATAGCAGGAGAGGCTCAGGTATGAACACTGATCCAGACCCTATCTATAATAGTGAATGGCAGCAAGGGAATAAGCATTCTCATGATAGTGCCTTATGGAAAGACTCGTCTGTGCCAATGTATGATAGTGACCCTATGCTGATTGATGAAGGGGGAGATACAGCAGATGAAACTATTGATTACATGGACTGTTCTTTATCCAAGTGCTATTGCTAGCTTTCTGTGAGCAAACACATCAGCCATCACAAAGAAACCTAACTTTGTTCTTATTTCCACTGCAAAACAGCTCTTAAAGCAGGATTTGGGTTCACACAGTAGCAGCCAGCCAGCTAAAGGGTTTCAGCTGGTCAATTGATAGTAATTAAAGCTGCACCTGATTGTGTGTGTGAGCAAGAGAGAATCACTGCAGGATCTGTGTGGAAATTAAGCAGAAGTTAACCTAACCAGCAAAGTTTATTTATTTCTTTGTGCCTTTTTATTTGGTAATTATTTGCTAAGAAAACATTAGCTAATTGCCTGACAAGCTGAAGGTTGTTTTCTGATTTGCTTTGTGACTTTATGTTATCCATTTAAACACTGCAAGCAAGTAACCTCATTTATATTGCTAACAAGCATACTTGTGCTGGGTGAATTAAACCCCATCAATAAAAGAAGTATTTTATTGGCCTTATCACTGGTTTCACAACTCAATTATTGTCTTCAGCTGTGTTTGGAGTGAAAGAACTACATTACCCACAATACCTTGCAAGAATCATATGAATATATGCATCGTCAAGATTGTGTAAGTTCTCACCCTAGGCAGCCGTCTGACAAGTAGTGCACACCCAACTCGAACCCCTATCTCCCCCTTCCACCCTTAGACCCCTCTTCATGTCCCTGCTACCACCCTCACTCAACCTCACTCCCCCCTTTCCCCATACCATACACTCACACCCATTCCCATCTTCCGAACTCCACCCTCTACAGAACCCCTTTCTTCTGCTTACTGTGATCTCTCGATACCACTGTTCACCGTTCTTCTCCTACCCTCCTTCTGCTGCCTCTCTGCTGATTCTGGTTTTTCTACTGGGATACTAGTCTCCCGCAAAACATTCTTTGCCTCTCCAGATGTAAAAGCTTTGCATGTGTTCTCCTCTTTAGAGAGTGCCAGTTTAAAAGGATAAAGCCAGTGATTTTTCAGCTGCGCTGACTGTAGGGCTTTTGTAATATGTGTCATGTCCTTCTGTCTCTGCAGGGTGACACTGACCAAGTCTGCAAATATAGCCACCTGATAGCCCTGCCAGTTGAACTTTCTCAAGCCCTTCATCTTGGCAGCCACCTTTTTCTTTGAGGTTACAGTCCTGGAAACATAGTACAATGTCTCTTGGGAAGTTCTTTTGTGGTGGACCCAGTGCTCTATGTGCCCTGTCCAGCACTATAGTGTCTGGAATTCACCACCATTACACTGGGCCTCTTTGAACACTGTAATGGCTACTTTCTGCCCCTCTGCACATTCATTCTTTCTGGGACCCCCCTTATCCTCAAATTGTTCTTCCTGGTCCTGTTTTCTAGGTCCTCCATTTTCAAACTGAGCTGTTCTCTCCAGATTGTAGCTTCCAGTTTCTGCTTCAGCTCGGCCATATCTTCTGCTATTTGTACCATCCTGTCCTCATGATCACCCACGTGGTGGCCCAGATTCGCCATCTCCTCCTTCATCTCAGTAGTAAATGTGCTCGGCTCCGTCCTTACAGCTGCAGTGTCTAATTTGAGCTCCCCAAATGTCTCACAGAGCTCTGCTTTTGTCAGCTGTGCTACCGTCTCAGATCCTTGAACCTTCGTCTCTCTGATCTCACATTTGCTGCCCAGCATTACAGCCTCTTTCAACATCATCCTATGGTCTCTGTGACTTTCCTACATGCCGCTGGTATACGCAAATTCTTTAAGGTTGGCCGCCTTTCTCAGAGTCATCATTTTGCTACCGCTAGTCTCCCCACTCCTACCCACTCGCAGACTTAGAATTTCTTCGTACAGAGGGGTTTTATGCTGTTTAATTGGGGCCGGCCTCAGAGCTCCGCTCCTATTTATTTATTTAACATTTTCTTCTATACCGCCCCTTCCAGAGATCAGGGGCGGTTTACATTAAACAGTGAACAGAACATTTGTATACATCTGTATACATTTACAAGGAACATTATGTTTTTAACTATTTACAAGTGTAATTACAAGGAACATATTTTGAACGTTAACTAGAACAGTGCTTATCAAACTATGTACAGGTTATAATAACATAGAGCATAACATAGTTGATTACCAGTGGTTATTTATAGTAGTGATATAGCCGACAGTTTGAGTAGATCTTTTGCATGTTGTGTGAAATGTTTTGCATGTTGTGTGAGGTATGTAAGGTTTATTGAGTTAGTTGTTTGTTCTGTCTTGGGTACTGTGGATGTGTTTCTGTGATTGTTTTGGGGAGGTTTTTTGTTGATGTGGGATCTCAAAGTGTTTTGTAAAGAGGTAGGTTTTTAGTTCCTTTTTGAATTGATGAAGGTCTTTTATCATGCGTAGTGTTAATGGTATTTCATTCCAGAGGGTGGGGGCAGCAAAGGAGAAAGCTCTATCGCTTGTTGTCGCTTTACATTGTCATTACATTGTTCGGAAGGGTTTTTTTATGTTCATTTATCCAACATTAATTCTCTGCTCGCATGAGTGCCAAATGCATTACATTTTATAGGATGTTGACTGGACTGTGATAGTACAGTGCTGTAGTTTCAGTTTAAGGCTGTGTACACTTGTTCTTTTCAGCTATTATACAGAATTTAGTTTTATCCTTTAAATTTTGCCTTTGTTGTCATTCTGTACATATATTGAAAAAAAAATTGTAACCTATTTAATTCATTTATTTTTCCTTCAGTTCCTTCAACCTCTACAAAACCAGCTGATGGTAAGTTTCTTTGTAGTGATCTCTGTCCATTTTATTTTTATTTAATGCTCAGAGCTGCCATATTACATTATTCTCCTCCATGGACCTCGTGCTTTCAAGAATTTTAGCAGCTCCTTCAAGTTGCCCACAGCCACTTTAAAGGACCTATCAAAAAAGGTGGAGATGCTTTTATGCTGTTTGGGGAGTTTCCAAGTGACTGGGACTGAATACTAGGCTTCACTGGGGTTGGACCTAACATGACATGTACGGACGCACACCTCAAAGTACAGTTTCTTGTGACCTGCAAGCATTGCACTAGTTTTCAGAGAAAGTATGTGGGTACTTTTGTTGTAGAAATTGTTAAAGAAAAGTACCCACACACATTTACATCTGCTAATTTGTGTGAGAAGTCTAGGACATGTAAAAGTGGGTGCATATATTTTCACACTCCACTCCAAAGCCACTACCAGGAACAGACTCCTACTGTAGGTAAAAGTGCCCACACAGTAGACTTACATGTATACTTCTTTGGGCATGTAGGGTGGGGGCATTTCTCAAACAGACCATGTCCACAAGTAAAACACTGTTTGTTTGACCTGTAGAAATGGCTTTGAAAATTCCCCTCCCCATACTTAAGCCAGGTGCCAGTGTTACTGAGCAGGAGCACTTGCAAAGCAACCTTTCATCCAGAAGTGGGGAGGGGGTAAGAAAGATTAACAACTAGGCTCATCTTCCTCCAAGAAATGTAAAACTAAAGGGAGGGAGGGCCTATTCGGTCATTGTCTCTTTAAATTAAATCTGGATGTTCAATATTGGGGCCATATCTGGCTACAGGCATTGAATAACCAGTTAGCTCAAACTGCAAATTAGCTCGCCGGTCAGGGGTGATATCAGCCACTGACCAGATAGCTAAACCGCCTGAAGTTAAACCAGCTTTTTTGTGACCTACCTTTATCCATTTAGTGATAGTGGTGTGGCAGGTGCAGGCCTGTGACCCACGGTGTCTGACATAGGCAGGCCAGCATGGCTAGCTTGACCTGTAAATGAGGCCTGTGGAGAGGCATATAGGATTGCACATCCCCCAACATGCTGCTATTGTAAGAAAGAACTCAGTAGAATATTGAATTAGCTTAGATAAGCAGAATTGCAGAATTAAGAAATGGAAAAATACAGAAAAGATGTGTTTTAAAGTTACTGATAAGAAAGAGTACATTTGCAGAGAAATATTGAGGAGTGCTGACAGATGAGTTACAGAACCTTGCTCTTCTGCACGCACAAATGGTCCCATAGCCTTGAAAGTGTGAAAGTAACAAGTTGATGAACTGACCATTGTAATTGGGACTAGAAGGGGGGCAGGCAGGTGTCATGCCTACAGAAGCCCACAGAAGGAACATAATTGGAGAAACTTATCAGTACCGGGACCAATAGAAGGGCTACGGGAGGTACGGGAGCGTACCGGGACCAATGAAATGTTTTTCTATACCTAGAATGGAACAGAAGTCTATAAAAGTTGTTGTAATGCTTGAAAACTTTGCTCAGCCATTTTGAAATTGCCTTGCGTGAGACTTGTGCACAAATAAATGATTTGGACCTTCTGAACAGACTCCTGGTATCATTGGTTTGTCTGCGCTTTGCTGCTACATATTCCTTGGTGCGTTGGCCGGGAAGTTGTGGAATCAAAGTGTATATAGGGCAATATACCACGACTTTCCGCCTCTATAGGCTTGGTCCTGCCGGGATCGCGCCCTTCCGACGAGGGCCGCTCCCTGGCGCCACCGGTCCCTTGTATCGGAGGGAGCTGGTCGGACCTCGGCGGGTGACGAGCCCGGCTGGAGTCAACGCCTCGAACCCGAGTGAGGGGAGTCCGAGGTCCAACTCATGCGCCTGCTTGGGAAGTTTTGAGGACCGGATCCGGTGAGTATAGTTTTGATTTTGGGTCTAGACAGAAATAGAAAGAGCAGTACTGCCATTGGAACTTGGAACTTGGAATTTGTAATCTCGAGATATTGGGAATTGGTAAGAGAGCCTGATCAACTCTCAAGGAAGAGCCGAGTAGCCTGGCATGGGAATTCGCTAGGTGAAACCCTCATCCTTTTTGTAATTGTACTTGGAAAAGACTAGTCAGAACAGATAGAAACGAATGCATTCTGGGAATACGTTGCTAGCATGATTGTGTGAACGAAGTATGAATGAGAGGTCTGGCAGCACGGACCAAGTGAAAGCTGACCCCTGATTAGCGCATTTCCTGACCGGGCGACCGCGTTCAGGTCGCGAAAAGGGGGAAGCGATTGTCGTCTTGTCTTGTTATTTGTATTCCCTATATGTGTCCAGGGCCGTGAGGACCCCTTACCCACAGTCCGCCCACCTTTTCCCCTCTGTCTGTTGTTGCGCGCACACATCGAAATGGGAGGGGCGGAGTCTACTAGGAACACTCCATTAGAATGTATGATCGCACATTTTAAAGAAGGATATTCAGGAGATTATGGTATTAAAATGACAGCAGCCCGTTTGCAGATTTTGTGTACTAGGGAGTGGCCCGATCTAGACCCCATCTGGCCCCGAGAGGGAACGTTCACCGTAGAGATTATCCAGTCAATACATCGTAGAGTGCGAGTAGCGCACCCTGATCAGTACCCCTATATAGATTCCTGGTTAAGTATTTGTGAAGATCCGCCCTCCTGGGCGCAGCGCTGTTATGAGGAACAGTGCAGAATAATGTTAGCTAAAACAGATTCTAGACAGAGGGAGGAGCAGCTTAGAATGAAAGAGCAGGATAAGAAAGCCAAGAAGAAACCCATCTTGGCAGATCCCGATTCCCCAGAAGTAGTCCTCAGGCAGCCCCGAACCCCAGGTCCAGTAAGAATAGCCCGGCGGCGTCCTGCCCCAGCACCCCAGAGACCGCCGGAGCCGAGGCGGGACCCAATCCCTGACCCCCCTCCTCCTGGAGGAGAGGAAGAGAAAGAATTAGCGGGGAGAGAAGAGGAGGATGTAAAAAGTGAGCCAGAAGCGGAGCTAGAAGAAGGAGGGAATTCCCCAGAAGAAGAAGAAGAGGACAGTGTACAAATAATTGAGGAAGCTAGCGCCAGCACTAGCAAGCCAGTGAAAGAAAAACCCAAAGCAAAACCAGTTGAGAAAAAGAAAGCGACTCCTGCAAAGACAACGACAATAGCCCTTAGATCCCAGACCCAAATGACGCCTGGGACGACAGCCAAACTGTTTCCCTTAAGGCAAGTCCCGGGGGTGCCCGTAAAGAATGATAATGATGAAGTGGTAGCGGGACCCCTAACTTATGTGTATATCCCTTTCTCTACAACTGATTTATTAAATTGGAGGTCGCATTACGCCTCCTATACTAGCAAGCCCCAGGAGCTGACAGAATTAGTAACTAGTATTATGGAAACTCACCAACCCACTTGGCCAGATTGCCGTCAGCTCCTGACCACCCTATTCACTACAGAAGAACGAGCGAGAATTAGAAAAGCAGCTATCGAATGGATGGCAGAAAACCCTGCAGCTCCAGCGCAGGGGCAGAATATAATAGATCGTAGAGAAGCAGCTCAGAGAGAATTCCCAAATGAAGACCCCCAATGGGATCCAAATACAGATGAAGGATCCACTGCCCTAGCCCGTTTTCGCCAAGGCTTTTTACAAGGCCTGAGAAGAGGAGGCCAAAAAGCTATGAACCTTTCCAAAGTAACAGGAATTATCCAAGGAATAGATGAGAGCCCAGCAGATTATTATGAGAGATTAACTGAAGCTTACAGAATGTATACTCCCTATGATCCCGAGGCACCAGGAAGTTTATGCATGGTGAATTCTGCTTTTGTAAACCAGTCTCAACCAGACATTAGACGTAAATTACAGAAATTAGAAGGGTTTGCGGGCATGAATGCAACACAGTTATTGGAAGTCGCTCATAAAGTGTATGTGAATCGTGATACTGAAAGACAGAGAGAATGTGATAGAAAGATGAAGAAGAAAGCTGATTTTTTGGCTGCGGCCATAGTTGAAAAGAAAAGGGGAGGTGTCCCTAATCGAAGGAGCAGAGGAAGAGGGCGGGGTCAAGGCGGAGGCCGGACCCAGAGACTAGGCGTGAACCAATGCGCCTATTGCAAAGAGGAAGGACATTGGAGAGATACGTGCCCGCAACTCGAAGACGCCCAGCAAGATGACGAATACGATCATCAGTGGCGAGAAGAAAGACGAGGCCGTCCCCGAGGCCGAGGAGGAGCCAATCGAGAACAATTCCAGAGAGAGGGGGAGGAGCCATCCAAGCATTGGCCACACAGGCCCATGATGAGGATGACGTGGATTAGGACAGACCGGGCTCCAAGTTTGCTTTAGGTCTCCAGGAGCCTATGGTCGAAATACAAATAGGAGACCAATTTATGAACTTTATGGTTGATACTGGAGCAGAACATTCAGTAATAGACAAAAAGATAGCCCCATTCACCAAGAAAGCAGTTACCATTATAGGAGCAACTGGTGCCAAAGCCACAAAGTCTTTTCTACAAAACCGAATATGCAGTCTAGGAGGACAGCAAGTAACTCATCAATTCCTTTACATGCCCGAATGTCCAGTACCATTACTGGGACGAGATATGCTAGCCAAGCTTCAAGCCCAAATATCTTTCTCCGAACAAGGAGAAATGCAAATGACAGTGAATTCTCAAGCCAAACCAGCAGGAGTAATGCTGCTGACAGTACCCCGAGAAGAAGAATGGAGATACTACATTGATGATTCGATTCAAGATACCTATTTTGAACAAACTTTAAAGAACATACATGCACCACTTGAAGTATGGGCAGAAGGCAGTCCCCAGGCCTAGCCAAGCATATAGCTCCAGTGATTGTAACCCTCAAGCCTAGTGCTACACCAGTGCACGTCAAACAGTACCCTCTCCCAAGAGCCGCAATTGAAGGCATTCATCGCCACCTACAAAGATTGCTCGAGTATGGCCTACTAAAAGTATGTCAATCCCCATGGAACACTCCACTTTTGCCAGTAAAGAAACCTGAGACAGATGATTATCGCCCAGTGCAAGATTTGAGAAGAGTAAATGATGCAGTTGAAACTATACATCCAGTTGTGCCCAATCCTTACACTCTTCTAGGACTGATACCTGCTGAAGCTACCCATTTCACTGTACTGGATTTAAAAGATGCATTCTTTTGCATAAGATTAGCCCCTGTAAGCCAAATATTGTTCGCATTCGAATGGCAAGACCCCATCTCTGGAAGAGGGGGCCAACTCACCTGGACAAGATTACCCCAAGGATTCAAGAATTCACCTACCATCTTTAGTGCTGCACTAAACCAAGATCTTTCAAGCTATCCAGTAGCCCCGGGGAGGAGAGTACTTCTCCAGTATGTGGATGATCTGTTGATAGCTGCCGTATCAGAGAAAGAATGTATACGAGCCACCCAAGATCTCTTGCAGTTACTAAATGAAGCTGGATATAAAGTTTCCAGAGCCAAAGCACAACTATGCCAAACAGAAGTGAAATACTTGGGTTTTCGTATTACCCAAGGAAGCAGAAGATTAGGCAGAGAGAGAAAAGAAGCAGTATGTAGAATTCCAACTCCAACAACCAGAAAGCAAGTCAGAGCCTTTCTGGGAGCAGCAGGATATTGCCGAATCTGGATACCCAACTTTGCCCAAATTGCCAAACCACTGTATGAAGCCACAAAAGGAGAAGAGAAGTCACCACTGGAGTGGGGACTTGAGCAGGATACAGCCTTCCAGAAGTTAAAAGAAGAATTGATGTCATCACCAGCACTTGGACTACCAGATGTCCACAAACCTTTCCGCTTGTTTGTACATGAAACACAGGGAAATGCCCTAGGCATGTTGACTCAGAAATTAGGAAATTGGGAACGACCTGTAGCCTACCTATCGAAACAATTGGACCCTGTGGCCAAAGGATGGCCACCCTGCTTGAGAGCAGTTGCAGCTACAGCGCTACTAGTGAGTGAAGCAGACAAACTCACACTAGGACAGAACATACGAGTCACTGTGCCACATGCAGTCCTTGCCCTCATGGAACAGAAAGCAAATTATTGGCTCACCAATTCTCGAATGTTGAAGTACCAGAGCATGTTATGTGAAAACCCACAGATACAACTCGAAGTGAGCCATGCCCTGAATCCAGCTACCTTGATACCCATCAATGAAGAACTCCCGGAACATGACTGCATCGAAGTCATGGAAACTGTGTTCTCTAGTCGACCTGACCTAACAGATGTGCCCATAGACAATCCTGACCAGATCTATTATGTTGATGGGAGTAGTCTCATCCTTGATGGACGACGCTGTACCGGATATGCAGTCGTCACTCAACATGAAGTAGTTGAATCATCAGCTCTAGCCTCAGGCACATCAGCCCAGAAAGCCGAATTGATAGCACTCACCAGAGCGTTGTTGTTAGGAGAAAAACTTGTGCTCAATGTATATACAGATTCCAAATATGCCTTCACTACCCTGCATGCCCATGGAGCTCTCTATAAAGAAAGAGGACTCATCACATCCGGAGGAAAATCAGTCAAATATGGTCCCGAGATATTGATGTTACTTGATGCAGTCTGGGCCCCAACACGTGTAGCTGTCATGCATTGTAGAGGACATCAAGCAGGAAAAGGAGAAGTTGCTCGAGGAAATAGATTCGCAGATGCCTCAGCACGACAAGCAGCTATGACAGGACAGATTGCCCCACAAGCTATACCAATGCAAGCAGCATTGTTTCCAGTACCTTTGAATCTATGGACCCCACGATATACCACCAAAGAATTAGAATACTATTGTGACAAAGAAAATGGAGTATTGAAAGACGGATGGATTGAGCTGCCACCAGAGGAGGGCAGTCAACCTCCGGGACGAATAGTAATTCCTGAACTGTTAGGACCATCCTTTGTCAAAGCTTTCCATGAAGCCACACACTATGGGAAGAGTGCTATGGAGAAAGCACTCAGACCTCATTTCTACATCCCTCTGATGACAACCATATCAGCCTCAGTCGCACGACAATGTCAAATCTGTGCCAAGAATAATGCCAAGCAAGGCCTTATTACAGCACCCCGAGTTCAGTCAAGAGGTGTGACCCCCATGCACAACCTCCAAGTTGATTTCACCGAAATGCCAAAAGCCAATGGATACCATTACCTACTAGTATTAGTTTGTACTTTCTCTGGGTGGGTAGAAGCATTCCCAACCAGAACTGAGAAAGCCCGAGAAGTTACCAAAGCCCTAATGAGAGAGATTGTCCCCAGATTTGGAATCCCAGCAGTAATAGGGTCAGACAATGGACCCTCATTTGTCTCCAAGTTACTCAGCAGTTAGCAAAAGCTTTGCAGATACAGTGGAAGCTCCACACTGCATACAGACCCCAGAGTTCAGGGAAAGTTGAGCGAATGAATCGTACTTTGAAAGCCCAAATGTCTAAGCTTTGTCAGGAGACACACTTGAAATGGCCCCAAGTGCTCCCCATAGCTTTACTCAGAATACGCTCAGCCCCTGTAAAGTCAACAGGATTTTCCCCTTTTGAAGTTTTGTATGGTAAACCCCCACCAATAGTGCAGGGAGTCAAAGGAAATCTAGCCCAGATTGGTTCAGAAGTAACCAGACAAGAACTCCTAGCTCTTAGTTTTGTTCTGCAGACTCTCCATACGTGGATCCAAGACCAGTTGCCTATCAACTTGACGGAACCCTTGCATCCCTACCAGCCTGGAACCTCGGTGTGGATCAAAGATTGGAAGAAGATACCGTTGGAACCCCATTGGAAGGGACCGTACACCGTCATCCTGTCTACCCCAACTGCAGTAAAGGTAGCCGAGATCGACGCCTGGATCCTCCACAGCAGAGTCAAGCCCGCCGCCGATCCTGAACCAGAGCGGTGGACAGCAGAGCAGCACCCTGATGTACCCTTGCGAGTTACTTTGAGACGGCAACCAGCAGCATAGACACTACATCACAAGTGCTTTGCAGTAGCCAAGTCTTTCGAAGAGGATTGCTGTTTTCCATGCAGCAACAGTTTTGTTTCAACGAACCCGATTTGTGTGTGAGATTTGACACACTACTTTGAGACTACATTGACTAAGCCAGATTTCACAAGCCAACTGAATTGCTAAGTTGGTTAATGTGTGCTGGACATCGTGAAGATCTTCAATCAACACTCAGCAACCGTTAAATTGCTTCATTAGCAAACGGGACGAAGAATAATAGAACGTCGTGATCAAGATCAGCAAGCTGAGGATTCAGAAGAACTCCAATCAACATCAACATGTATCTTTGCTTCTGCTTTGCCTTGGTTGCCCTCTTGGAGGTTTTGAACAGACTTATGCTCTACCTCCATGCACAGCTTGTATTACCTCTACTAGAACTGGACTGAAAGTAACTCAGACTTTGCTTTACCATTCTTACTATACCTGCAAGGGAACAATAACTCGGTGTATCTATAACACCACTGAACTAAATGTTTGCACTCATGGCAAAATTAAAGCATGCTATAATCCGCATCAGAATCCATCCTATTACACGTTGGAAATAAGATGGAAGGATGCAGATGGACCTATATTAGCTGCTACACCACCACTTAAGGACATTACTAAACCTGCTGTTTTGAATTTTGATGCATGTAATGCTATTAATAGAGATAGTCAGTCCACCTGTGGTACATGGGAGAAAGCGTATCGAAATGACCATAAGTATATGTGTCCAGAAAGTGCCACAAATTGGTGGAAGTGTACAGGTAAAACAGGATCAGGGTATAGTACTGCTACAGCGGCAGACTACTATTGCCCGTATTGGGAATGTGTTTTTATGCTACCTGGAACACTGGTATAACTGATGAGAAAATAGATAAGCGGATGGCTACTCTAACCAAGCCAACCACAAATGATAAATGTCAGAAAGATGCTTGCAACCCCTTACATTTGCGTGTACATAACCCCCATGCATGGAAACAAGGATATAAGTTTGGTTTACGTATTGCTGGAGGAGGAACAGACCCAGGGACCATTGTGTATGTTAGATTGAATACCCAAGCCCACAAGTCATCTAAATATCATATTCATAATACCTTTTATGAAGCTATGCATGTAAATAAGTTTGAGATCCCTCACCCTTCACAGAATTTGTTTCTAGAATTAGCCGGAGCAGTAGTATCTAGTCTTAAGATCACAGATTGTTATTTCTGTGGCGGAACCCAAATGGGAGACCAATGGCCCTGGGAAGCCCAAGAATTGAATTATTCCATGATTTACAATCAGACTGAATTACACAAGACAACCAGTGAATGGGTGTTAGCGCACTCAATCGTTGGACGTCTTTGCTTTGCCAGAACTGGACCCCAGTTCACCCAAAAGGTAGGACAGCTGGTCTGTCTTAGCCAGAAATACTATAATGCCACAACCAAAAAGACAGCATGGTGGTCAGGAATTAGACATCCTGAACCTCCTAACCCATTAGCTAGATTTCCTGAACTTGCAGGTCTATGGACTAACCTTGCCAGAGTCCAAGCCTGGCAAGCCCCACCTGGCCTATATTGGATCTGTGGAAACCGAGCATATGCGCAACTCCCGCCACAATGGGGAGGAGCATGTGTCTTAGGAACCATCAGACCTTCTTTCTTCCTGTTAAACACTGAACATGGAGAACAATTAGGGTACCCTGTATATACTACCCACAACCACAAAGGAGCATCTAGACAGAGAAGAGAGGCCTTACAAATAGGCAAGTGGGAGAAGTGGCAAGGTGATGATTGGCCACCAGAAAGAATTATTGAATATTATGGACCTGCCACTTGGAATGATGATGGTATGTATGGTTATCGTACTCCAATTTATATGATCAATCGTATTATTCGCTTACAGGCAGTAGTTGAAATAATAACCAATGAAACTAGTCATGCTCTCACGCTTTTAGCTAGACAGAGTACTCAGATGCGCACTGCCATATACCAGAATCGCTTAGCCCTTGATTATTTGCTAGCAGCTGAAGGAGGAGTATGTGGTAAACTGAATTTAACTAATTGCTGTTTGAAAATAGATGATAAAGGTCAAGTAGTTGAAGAAATTGCTAAAGATATGCAAAGACATGCTTATGTGCCAGTACAGACTTGGCACGCCTTGAAATTTCCTAATTGGTTTGCTAACCTTTTCTCTTGGCTGGGAGGATTTAAGACTTTCGTTATCTTAGTACTAATCCTTGTTGCTGTTGTCCTCTGCTTACCATGTTTAATCCCATGTTGTATGCGTTCCCTTCATAGTGCTATTGATAATACAGTAGAGCGGAAGACCGCAACCAGAATAATGGCTTTATACAAAGTCAGCCCTAGTGGAACTAGTAAGAATCCTTTGATCAGGATGTGAATCTTTTTGAAAAGTGATTTAATTCTCACACCTTATTAAGTAATAGGGTGAGGTTAATCAAAGGGGGGAATGTGGCAGGTGCAGGCCTGTGACCCACGGTGTCTGACATAGGCAGGCCAGCATGGCTAGCTTGACCTGTAAATGAGGCCTGTGGAGAGGCATATAGGATTGCACATCCCCCAACATGCTGCTATTGTAAGAAAGAACTCAGTAGAAATATTGAATTAGCTTAGCTTAGATAAGCAGAATTGCAGAATTAAGAAATGGAAAAAATACAGAAAAGATGTGTTTTAAAGTTACTGATAAGAAAGAGTACATTTGCAGAGAAATATTGAGGAGTGCTGACAGATGAGTTACAGAACCTTGCTCTTCTGCACGCACAAATGGTCCCATAGCCTTGAAAGTGTGAAAGTAACAAGTTGATGAACTGACCATTGTAATTGGGACTAGAAGGGGGGCAGGCAGGTGTCATGCCTACAGAAGCCCACAGAAGGAACATAATTGGAGAAACTTATCAGTACCGGGACCAATAGAAGGGCTACGGGAGGTACGGGAGCGTACCGGGACCAATGAAATGTTTTTCTATACCTAGAATGGAACAGAAGTCTATAAAAGTTGTTGTAATGCTTGAAAACTTTGCTCAGCCATTTTGAAATTGCCTTGCGTGAGACTTGTGCACAAATAAATGATTTGGACCTTCTGAACAGACTCCTGGTATCATTGGTTTGTCTGCGCTTTGCTGCTACAGTGGGACACTGGCTGGCTCACCCTCAGTCAGTGTCCCCAGGTTTCCCTGATGCTAAGCGGTTAGCCCTGGGTCATTTAAACTAGTAGGAGAGGATATTCAACAGCAGTAAACACTTCAGTGCCACCGTAAATCCCGCTGACCACAATTTGACTGGTTAGCAAGTCTGCTCACTGGCTATAGAGTTTTGAATATGCCTTCTAAAGTGGTATTTATCAGAAATATAATTGCTTCTAATAAAACACAGGAGAATAAGGAGTAAGAAGCACTGAAGTGTACGCAGAGCGCTGGAGCTGGTGTGGTGATTTCTCTGGAGCGACATGAAGGTTATCCAAGGATGTTCTAGAAGGATTTCCAGTCAGTGAATGTCTCTTATCTCTTCCTTGGTTTTAGGAAAATCAGTGTCTCTCTGCAGAAGGATTCCTGTGCCTTTGCCCGCTCTAGCAATACTTGTTGCTGCCGTCCTGGGTTTGATTATCGCTATAATAATCTTGGCAGGTGAGTGATGTATACTGGAACGTTTCCTCTGCCTGGCACTTCAGGGTCTGTGGGGTAGAAGTACAGCACTGGGTAATGGGTTAGTCCTTATATTAGAAGGGAAAAGAGAAAATATATTCCTAGGGCTTCAATTTAAAAGCCCTGTCCCTAGACTAGAGGCCAGATTTCTTAGACTAGACTAAGCTATTGCTGGTCCATCAAGTTTTCTCTCCTAAGAGAGAGCCTTTATAGGGAGCTGGGTGGGCCAAGATCTGTACAGGTGAATTATGAGGTTCCCCCCATTAGTCTTGGGTGGCCTACTTTTATTTTCTACTTTGAAGTTTCATAAACGTGACTGTGGGCTCAACCGCCATTAGAATGAGAGCCCATAGTAACATAGTAAATGATGGCAGATAAAGACAGTATGGTCCATCTAGTCTGCCCAGTAAGATAAGATAGATGCACCTGCTGCTCCGTGCAGGTCACCCCTGTATGTTGAGAAATTAGTTACGTTTATTTTGATTTTTTCCTGTTGCTGTAAAGGGATCCACTGTGTCTGTCCCATTCCATTTTGAATTCTGTCACTGTATTTGCCCCCAGCACTTCCATCAGGAGGGCATTCCAAGCATCCACCACCCTTTCAGTGAAAAAGTATTTCCTGACATTGCCTCTCAGTTTACCTCCTTGCAGCTTCATGTTATGCCCTCTAGTTTTACAGCTTCCCCATCTTTGGAAGAGGTTTGTTTGTTCATTATTTCTCTTTAAGTATTTAAAGCTCTGAATCATATCTCCCCTATCCCTCCTCTCCTCCACAGTGTACATATTTAGGTCTTCAAGTCTCTTCTCATAAGGCTTCTGACGCAGGCTCCAAATCATTTTGGTTGCCTTCCTCTGAACTGTTTCCAGTCTTTTTACATCCTTTGCGAGATATGGTCTCCAAAACTGAGCACAGTATTCCAAGTGAGGCCTCACCAGTGACTTGTACAGTGGCATTAGTACCTCATCCTTTCTGCTGGTAATTCCTCTTTGTATGCAGCCCAGCATCCTCCTGGCTTTTGCCACCACCTTGTCGCACTATTTTGCCACCTTGAGATCCTCAGAAACAATCACTCCAAGGTCCTTCTCCTGGTCCATGCACACCAACCTCTCGCCCCCTATCACATACATTTTCCCTTGGATTTCTGCTACCTAAGTGTATGATACTGCACTTCTTTGCATTAAATCTTAACTGCCAAGCATTAGACCATTCCTCCAGCTTTTGTAGATCTTTCCTCATGTTATCCATTCCCTCAAGGGAGTCCACTCTGTTGCAAATTTTTGTGTCATCTGCAAAAAGACAGACTTTTCCATTCAGTCCTTCAGCAATATCACTCACAAATACATTGAACTCAGAGCAGCTACGCTGAACCTTAGACCTTGGATATTCAATGCCATATCCAGCCATTGCCATTGACTATCCAGGTCTGTCACAGAACCCGGAAGCAGCAATATTCAAGTACCGCCTGGTTAGCTTCTGCAATGAAAGTGAGGTCAGCCTTTGCTGCGCCTTTTGCTATGTGCTACTAACCGGGCAGTGGCTCAGTATCACCGCTACCTGGTTAGTGACCAGTGCCACCCCAGAATGTCCCCAGCACACCTCGATGCTAACCGGTTAACATCGGTGTGTGCAGCAGCAGCAGCATCCACGGATATTCAGCGGCACTAACTGTTAGTGCTACCGACTATCCCACGTGTAAACCGTGTAATTGCCCTTGAACTCTGGGTCCATAGATTTAAGTAAAATTTTTTAGGAGACTTTTTTGGATATGTAATCAATTTATCTATGATGATTATAGAACTATAACTACTTTTGTCACAGCCATGCATAATATGGTCATGATCGCGTTTGATTTAATAAATGGAGGAGGGATGGTAAGGAAATCCACAGTACTACCTTTTAACTTTCGAAAGAGAGATTATGATAAAATGAGGAAAATAGCTAAGAGAAAACTAAAAAGGAGCAGTTGCAAAGCTTAAAGACTTACATCAAACTTGGGTGATGTTTAAAAATACTATCTTGGAAGCCAAGACCAGCTGTATTCCATGCTTTAAGAAAAGTGGAAGGAAGTCCAAAAAACTGCCAATATGGTTTAAAGGTGAGGTCAGAGAGGCAGCTGTTTCTAAAAAAAAGCATCTTTCAGGAAATGGAAAAAGGAGCCAAATGACGATAACTGGAAACAGCACAAGCACTGTCAAATTAGATGCAAGGCATCGATAAGGCAGGCAAAGAGAGAATTTGAAAAGAGAAGCTTCCTGTGGAAGCAAAAACATATAAAGACTTTTTTCAAGTACATTCATAGCAAAAAAGCTGTGAGAGAGTTAGTTGGACCATTAGATGATAGAGGGGTAAAAGGAGCACTAAGAGGGGACAAGGCCATAGCGGAGAGACTGAATGAATTCTTTGCTTCGGTCTTTACTGAGGAAGATGTAGGGATGTTACCCATGACTGAAATGGTATTTAAAGGTGATACTGCAGAAGAACTGAAAGAAATATCGATACACCAGAAAGATATCATCTCCAGGAACAAGCAGGAATGTAGTCTTCACATATGGGTGACGTCAGCACCAATGGAGCCCGCACGGAAACACTCCCCAGCGTTCTATAGGAAAGCTTTTGGGAGGATCCCACTGTACCTGCGTAGCTGCCTTCCCAACTCTCCCTCCTCAGTTTTTCATTTTCCGCTGAGTTGACAGGGAGCAATTTCTATCACCGCAGAAAATTTACTTCTTTTATGGTCGCGTCTGCCTTCCCGTCGACGCTAGCACCGGCATCGTCAGTGTTTCTTTTCCTTTCTTCTAAAAAAAAAAAGGGGAAAACTTTTGTTTTTTCTCTCAGGGTCCTTGCCCTCCAGGTGCTTAGGCGCCATTTTGGGCCTTAGGCCCCTTTTTTTCTCAAAATGGATAAACCAGCTAGTGGTTTCAAAAAGTGTTCCAAATGTAGCAGTACTATTTCTGCTACCGACACTCATGACTGGTGTCTTAAATGTTTGGGACCAGACCATCTGCCATCAGAATGTCTTCTCTGCAGGAAGATGACAAAGAGGGGCCTGCAGAATAGAGCTACGAAACTCGGCACCCTTTTTGCCTCGGATGCAATGTCCATTGCATTGACATTGAAGGCTTCATCTTCCTCCAATGGATCTCAGGTAACAAAACCTAGGACTTCTTCGAAGACTGGCCAGTCTTCAAAGGGTAGATCTCCTTCTAAGCATCAAGATGCCTTAGGCATTGCCCTAGAAGAAACTACATTGGCCAAACAACCCCGGCGGGTGGTCCTTGCTTCCAAAGCATTAACGGGGGTACCAAGATGCTCCCGAGGCTTCCACCTCTGGAGAGCTCTTGGTGCCATGTTCTGGGGTTGTGGTCCGCTGTTTGGGTACCAATATCCAAGCATCGGCTGGTTCAATGGATCAGTGTATTCTGGCAATTGAGTGGAGTTTAGCAGCCTTGCTAGCAGCTTCGGTACCGCTAAAGCCTCTGCAATCAGTTCCACAGTCATCGGTACCGGCGCCGGTACCAAATGTATCTGCATCTGCTATTGCGCCGCTCTCCACGCTACCACCAAT
Organism: Ichthyophis bannanicus; assembly: GCA_033557465.1. Taxonomy (NCBI): domain Eukaryota; kingdom Metazoa; phylum Chordata; class Amphibia; order Gymnophiona; family Ichthyophiidae; genus Ichthyophis; species Ichthyophis bannanicus. Next base: position 45,469,420 of record CM066045.1, on the reverse strand, counting down.
GCTTGCCCTGGAGTCAGTGTCCGGCATCGAGGGTCTGGTACCTAGGCATTCCGATGCCGATTTTAATTGTTACTGTCGGCGGGCTGGGCGGGAGCACCCGGCTCGTCGATACTTCGAGTCTTCCGATTCTTATTATGAATCGATCAATACCAGGAAGACTGTTCCGGAAGATCCTTCTCCTTCCCCACAATGCTGTATGTCTCCTCCAGAGGACATGTCTTTTCAAGACTTTATACAGGATATGGCTCGGGGGCTCTCCATTACGGTGATCGCCGAGAAGGAACCGAGAGCTGAAGAACTTGAAATTCTTCAGTATCCAGCAGCCCCTAAGGAGGCTGCTACCTTACCCATTCACCGGATATTGCATGACCGCATGCTTAGGATGTGGGAAACACCCTTATCAGTCTCTCCACATTCTTGGAGACTCGTTACCATGTACCGGGTACCACAGTGTCCCGATTTCCAGAAGATGCAGTTAATACACCACTCCATGGTATTGGAATCGGCAGTGCGTCGAATCAAAAGTACCAAGACACATTCATCTAATCCTCTGGGCCACGAGGAGAGAAATCTCAATGCCTTCGGTTGTCAATGTTTTCAGGCCTCTATGTTATCAGCCAGAATAATAGCAGAAAAAATAATAGCATAAAAAAGGAGGTGATAATGCCTCTGTATAAGTCTTTGGTGCGACCTCATTTGGAGTATAGTGTGCAATTCTGGAGACCGCACCTTCAAAAGGATGTGAACAGGATGGAGTCGGTGCAGAGGGTGGCTACTAAAATGATTAGTGGTCTTCATTATAAAGCATATGAGGACAGACTGAAGGATCTAATATGTACACCTTAGAGGAAAGGTGGGATAGAGGTGGTATGATTGAGATGTTTAAATACCTCTGTGGCATAAATGTTCAGGGAGAGAGCCTCTTTCAATTGAAAGCAAGTTCTGCTACGAGGGGACATGGGATGAGGGTGAAGGGAGATAGATTCAGGAGTGATATGTGGAAATATTTCTTTACGGAAAGAGTAGTGGATTCGTGGAATAGTCTCCCAGTGGAGGTGGTAGAGATGAGGACAGTAACTGAATTCAAAAAAGCGTGGGACCAACACAGAGGATCTCTAAAGGTAAAAAGGGGACTGTTGTAGTTGTTATAAAAGGACAGACTCGATAGGCCATGTGGTCTTTTTCTGTTGTCATATTTCTATGTTTCTAAGTTCTTACATACTCTACATGGGTATGTTCCTTCAGGAGGTGGCTAAAGATTTAGAGCTAATGGCTCCTCTTTTCCCTGATGACAAGAGGGCTGATTACCTGACACTTGTAAAACAAGCCCAGAATGTTTCCAAATTTATGAAAAGGGCAACCTTTGATTGTTTTGAGTGTATTAGCAGGACTTCTGCTATCTGCATTGGTGCATGTCAAATTGCTTGGTTACAAGCATCTGATCTTGGGCAGTGGGTGCAAGATAAGCTGGGGAATATTCCTTGCACAGGGGGAAACCTCTTTGGCAAGGATAGGCAGGACAAGGCTTCTCGGCTGGAGTCTGAGAATACCACTCTCAATAGGCTTTCTAGAATCACTGCCAACCCAGCTAAGAAAAAGGCTGTAAACAAGCCCTTTTTCAACAAGAAAAAAGTTTTATCCTCCTTATACCCATGCACATCTAATTTCATCCCTCCAATGGTGGCAATCACCAGAAAACCTTCTCATAGGGTCACTTTTTGAGATGCCACCACACCAATCTAACCTGATGACAGATGCATCCAAATTGGGTTGGAGAGCTCATGTAGACAATTTCTCCACTCAGGGTCTTTGGACTCAGCAGGAGGCTCGACATCACATAAATCTGTTGGAACTCAGAGCCATCCACAATGCTCTCAGGGTGTTCCAAGACCACCGTCGCTCCCAAACAGTTCTAGTCCAGAGGGACAATCAGGTGGCATGTTCTATGTAAGGTGGGACAGGTTCTCAGGCATTGTGCAACGAAGCCCTATATCTATGGTCTTTTGCCATACGCCATCAGATATTTTTTGAACACCATAGCACAATGTTGGAATTGCCATCCTTCCTAGATCTGGTTTTCACTAAAAAAAAAAAAAAAAAAACAGCCGTGCCCTGTACTGTTTAGAGCACTCAGTTTGTGAGATATGATTCATATACTAGTTCTCTTCGGTTTTTTTCACAATTTTATCTTTGTCTTTTATAATATTATGCAATTTTAAATAATTTGGTTTAAAGCTTAAGTTTGTTTTTTTAAACTAATAAGGACTGAATGTTCTTTATCGCTAAAAATGATCGCGTAATCAATAATGCTTTTAATAGTCTCTCTCTGATTCTTAAACGCAGGAATACAATGTTGGAATTTAAAACTTTCCTTAAAAATTGTCGTGCTTAGTACCATTTAAAGTTCTTTTTTTGAGTCACTCCACATATAATTTAGATATTGGCTTTTATTTTGTTTTTATTTTTTATTAAAGAATCTTTCTGGCAATGTAGCACTACGATATTATACCATACAATTAGTTGAGCTCTGGCATTCCTTTTTCCCCCCTTGCTTCTTTCCTCCTTTTTCTCCCCTCCTCCCTTCCCCCTTCCCCTTTCCCCTCCCTCCCCCTTTTCCCCTCCCCTTCCCCTTCCTTCCCCCACTCCCTCCTTTCTTAATTATACACCCTCACACATTTTAAATACTTTTTATTGATATTCCAATACTCGATTCACATTATTATTGTTTGTCTAAATGGTTCACAAAAACATTAGCTGCTATATAACTATGTTTTTATAATATCTTAATAACATCATAGTTTGATTATTTGCTCTGATTTATGCAACTGATCAGTTTTTCTGCCTCAATGTCCCACTCTTACTCAGTTTATCTAATGAATTATACAACGTCCCTCCGGCTCTGAGATACATTTGTTCCTATTAGTATCTCCACATGGAGTTTTTTTAAAGACTGAATGATACACTGTGCTTCCTGTAAGTAATTCCTCTTCGTTTTTAACTTATACTTATTTATGTGCAGTTTTATGGCTCTTTTACAATTTATAATTTCTTTTACCAGTATTAGTATTCAAGTGATTTCTATATGTATTATTATCCATGTTATATATTTACTCTCTTTTTTTAAGATATTTTTATAATTTGATCTTGAGCATTTGTCTTAAGTTTTTATGCTTGTTCTAATTGGTCATATGATATTATATATATGTTTTTATATATACACTATGCTATATTTGTTTTTATTATTTTGTATTATTACACTTTTTTATTGATTTTTTTAATATCTTTGATATTTACTATATGTTTTATCTTTAAGATGTGTGCCCCCTGAAGAAGGCAACTCTGCCGAAAATGCGTTGGGGCTTTATTCTCAATAAACCAGTGACCTTCTACACCCTCGCCCTTTGTGCTTTTTTTAGTGGCTGACTCTCCTTATATACGGTTCCACCATGATAAAGTAGTCCTTAGGACTCATCCTCACTTTATGCCAAAGGTGTTTTTGCCTTTTTATTTAAACCAGTCTGTTTACCTTCCTTTTTTTCTTCCCTAGACCTCATGCCTCTAGTGCAGAAAGGCGTCTACATAATCTGGATTGCAAGCGTACCTTGGTCTTTTCTCTTCAGAGAATTAGGCAGCACAGAAAGGCTTCACAGCTTTTTGTTGCTTTTGACTCCAGTCACCTAGGTCTACCAGTTTCCAAAAGAACACTCTCCAAATGGATTGCAGACTGTGTATCTTTTACCTCTGAGAGTAGGGGACTTTCTCTTGAACTTCATGTCACAGCACAAAATGTGCAAGCAATGGCAGCCTCCATGGCAAACCTACGCTCAGTGGCAATTGACGAAATATGCAGGGCAGCAACCTGGTCCTCTGTCCACACTTTCGCGGCCCATTATTGTCTGGACAAGGACTCCCGCAGGGACGCCTCATTTGGCCAGGCTGTCCTCCAGCATCTCTTTCAGACTTAGATCAACTCCGACCCACCCGTCCCAGGTTTCAATACCAGAGATCCTTGGGAGAATACGTGACCAACTTAGGCCTGTGTTTCACCACTCTCTCTATGGTCCTCTCCCTGGCATCTTCAAGCTAGGGAGTCCCATATGTGAAGACTACATAACTGCTTGTTCCTGGAGTTAGTGTAGTTACTTACCTTTAACAGGTGATCTCCGGGAACAGCAGGACTTTAGTCTTCACAACCCACCTTCCTTCCCTAGGAGTTGCTTGCTCGTTCGCGCGCTCTCTCTTTCTCTCTCTCTCGCTCGCCTTTTATCTCAGCAACAAACCCAACTGAGGAGGGACAGTTGGAAAGGCGGGAAGGCAGCTACACAGGCACAATGGGATGCTCCCAAAAGCTTTCCTATAGGATGCTGGGGAGCATTCCCATGCGGGCTTCATCGGTGCCGATGTCACCCATATGTGAAGACTCAATTCCTGCTGTTCCCGGAGATCACCTGTTACAGGTGAGTAACTACGCTTTAGAACTATTTGATAAACTGAAGAGTAGCAAATCACCTGGACGGGATGGTCTTCATCCAAGGGTGTTGAAAGAACTGAAATATGAGATTGAAGACCTGCTATTAGTAATCTGTGAACTATCATTAAAATCATCTGTAATACCTGAAGATTGGAGGATGGACAATGTAATGCCAATTTTTAAAAAGGGTTCCAGGGGTGATCCAGGAAACTACAGACTGGTAAGCCTGACATCAGTACGGGGAAAAATGGTAGAAACCATCATATAGAACAAAATTACTGAACATGTAGATAGTCATGGCTTAATGGGAGACAACCAACATGGCTTTAGACAAGGAAGATCTTGTCTTACTAATCTGTTATGGTTTTTTTGGAGGTGTGAATAAGCAGGTAGACAAAGGGGAGTCAGTTCATATAGTGTATCTGGACTTTCAGAAAGCCTTTGACAAGGTCCCTAATCAGAGACTTTTGGCAAAACTAAAAAGTCATGGGATAGGAGGCAGTGTACTATTGTGGATCAGGAACTGGTTAAAAGATAGAAAGCAGAGGGTAGGGCTAAATGGCCAATTTTCCCAATGGAGAAAGGTGAATAATGGAGTACCTAGGGATCTGTGCTGGGTCCGCTGCTTTTTGACATATTCATAAATGACCTGGAAAGTGGAATAATAAGTGAGGTTATCAAATTTGCAGATGACACGACACTATTTAAAGTTGTTAAAATCCATGAGGATTGTGGAAAATTGCAAGAGGATCTTGATAAATTGTAAGAGTGGGCATCCAAATGGCAGATGAAATTTAATGTGGATAAGTGCAAAGTTATGCACCTAGGAAAGAACAACCCAAACTATGGTTACACGATGCAAGGTTCTACATTAGGAACCACCACCCAGAAAAAGATTTAGGGGCATGTTTACTAAAAACCGCTAATTTGCGCGCCGCAAAATAGCGCACTAAAAGCGGTACTTAAGAGCACTTAAATGGCCCGTAAACGTGTGGGTCACCACCGCACGCGTGCGCGTCACACGAACGCGCCCCGCACAAGTACGGGCCTGCAAATGTCCGATAGAGACGTGGAAAGGCTAACGGAGGGCGGAGGAAGGCTCCGGAGGGGCGGAGAGACGGGGCTTATGGGCAGGGAAGGGGAGGGGAGAGGCGCCCCGCACATTATCGGGGCTGAAATCGCAAGTAAAAAATAGCGCGAGTGAAACACTCGCGGTACAGGCCATGTAAAGGGAAGGGAAACCATTTTCGTCAGCAATGTACACCTAAACCGGGGAAACCGTCAAAACGTGAGCAGTGTGATACATGTGCACAGCACAAAAGTGCAATTACAAATATCAAATGACCACCACAGAAATAGTACAAAGAGGAGGTCAGCTGGGGAACAGTGATAGTAAAGGGCAAAACCAAAAAACACACCCAGGAAAGCACCAAACATATAAATGAATTATGGAACGGTCTACGGAGCGGAGACCTTTCCCAACACACATTTCCTTGTTACGTACGTTCCCTGTGAGTGGTGTTTATGGTTGCTCATCAATAGCAAGGTTGCCCAGTTTGTTTATATATCAACCCCCGTCTGCGTTGGTCAGTTCCGGGGCTCAGTTGCACGTTTGTCACCAGACAGGGTGAATGAGCCCACAGTAAAAATGTGCAGAGCAGGGTTTGCGACTCCATCCTGCCAGGTTAACTATCTCCAGGGACTGCACTGTCTCTGTGGACACACTGTGGTGCAGCGGACAGAGCCACTACCTCTAGGACCATAAGGCACAGGATCAAATCCCAGCTGGGGCCCATGCCAGCTCAGTTCCTATGCTTTACCCACCACTAAACAAAGATAGCACAGACACCCCTGTATTGCAGGGAACATAAGCATGGTGCAAACACCCATATTTTGCCCTACCCCGCACACACCCCATAACAATGGGCATTACCCACAGCCCAGTCCCCCACATCCAGTCCCAGAGTGCCACAATGCAATCAGGGCATATGCATTCCCTGAGAGTAGGAATGCCATCATGTTGGCGGACGAGTACAGGTGTGGAGGGGGCAGTGGCTGCTAGCCACAGAAGACAGTGGCCTAGCCATGTGCAGGCTGGCACCGGTCCACTGCAACAGACAGGCCCTGTCGGATGTACAGTCATGGACTGCCCAGGGAATCAAGCACATCTGTGGCAACACAGTGGCGCACTGCACACAGACAGTGTGTGCAACAACAGAAGGTCACAGGTTCAAAGCCTGCCAATGCCTCTCCACATATCTTTACCCACAAGTAATCCGTGATAGTAAGGACAAAACATTATTGCTGGGGAACATACGCATTGCTCATACGCCAATTTTACACCCCACTGATCACCGGACACCATGATGAGGGGCATTACCTAGATCAGAGTCTCACAAATGCAGTCCCAGAGGACCACACACCATTCAGGTTCAATGCTGCAGACCATACATCTGCCAGTGCTGTATATATATGCACCACCCCCATGGAATGTAGATGTTGCTAATGCATATTCATGAGGGACAGCAGGAAAACGCGAACAGTGTGTTGCAACCCTGGGCTGGATGTGGGAACCTCAGCCGTAAAGCAGCAGCCAACAGGGGCAGACACACCCACACCCACACCCACACCCACAGACCCCAATGGCCAATGCCCCCTCGAGAGGCAGGACATCGGGCCCTGTGTGCATCTCACAATACTAGCATGTGAATACCTTAGCAATGTCACTGTACACCTGGGTATTCGGTACACAGCTTCCGAAACACTTGCTCTGAGTATTGGCAGATAGATATTCCTACGTCACGCACATTCTGCTCCTTGAGCTCCATCATGACAATCTGTCTGTGACTGCAGTGGTGTGCATGCAGGTCTGGTCTCTGAATAGCGTTTACCACCCCTGGGGAGTGACTCAAAACAGTATTGCTACCATATCCATGCCTGTACTGTGCCCAGGACTTGGTGTGGTGGCTAATGCTGACAAACGCCTCTACAGTAGCACAATGCTGGCATACGTGTGGGAGTGTGTGTCTGTCTATACAGTGTGTGTTGGCTGCAAAAACCTTCCACAGCCCACACTGCCAGCACTGGTGGGCAGTATTGGCCTGCCAATGTGCATATGAGCAGCAAGTTACCATGGGTATAGCTCTGACAGGGCGGGTTGGCCAGGATGCATCTGCACAGGGCAGAGGGCACTGACTGGGATAGTGTAGTGGTTGCCCACCACCTACACATACATGGTGGCCTCTGTATGTGCTGCTGGGGTTGCACTCCACCCTGACTGTGCAGTGAAGACAACATGGCTAGGCACCCCCATAGTGAATGATAGTATGTCTCCCATGTGATATATATGGGTTTTGTGTCGGGGGCCCAGTCAATGACTTAACTGCTGGTGTGCACTGCCATCCCAGTTCTGGGTGCATGCATTTCCAACAGGACTAACTAGCAGACATATGTCAGCTGGTGTGTGTCCTGATGGAGCGCCGTGCAGTGGCTGATGGCTTGCTGTAGGCGAAGATCAGATAGTGGTGGGGTGCAACTTAGCATATCAAGGCCTAATGTCTGTCAGATATTGTGTTATGGATGTGTATGGAGTTGCTGTGACAGCGCTGTAGGGTGTCTCTCCCACAGCAGGACTGGGGTTGATGGTCCACCCTACTGCTACCATTGCAGGGAGGTAGCATGATGATAAGAGACCCTGCTATCCAACCTGAGGGGGAGAAATGGTGGTAAAGAGCCCACCTAGGTTTCACATAAGGGGTGGCCTGACTCTGCCCGACAGAGATATCCAAGGTGTCGCTGCAGAAACAACCTATCTCACAGAGTAATAGTGCTGTGAAGCTCTGGCATGGCCTCATTCTGCCACGGAGGTTGTGGTGGACCTGGTCCTGGTGCCCCCACGCACACTCAGGGTGAGCACAGTACCCGCACAATGTGACGGTGTGTAGCTACTCTGTGCCAGTACAACACCTACTCAGTACACCCTACCAGGCCGAGGTGATGTGTGGGTGCACATGGACACTCCCACCTACCAAGCTGTGGAGATGCCGGGGTGCATTCCCGATCCTGTGTCATCTGTGGACAGTTGATTTGCATGTGCAGTGCATCATGGGTATGGGTGGACTAACCCTATCCTGGCTACCACAACAGACTGTCTGTGTGGTGACATGCAGGCTCTCTGCAGCCAGCCAGGGGCTTGCTGGCAGCTATAGAGCTGTAGGCCAATGGGTACCTCATTGCCTGTGAAAGTCAGAGGTCATGGGTTCAAACCACAGTGGTGTAATTTTGTAGGGCGCTGCACAGGTATTTAACATTTAATGTGCAGAGTTGCTTGGCAGCAAATCAACCCACAGCGTACTATACCCACATGGTGCCCTTGAGTGTGGTTGATAGGGCACACAATAGGCCATCTGTTAGTTTAGGTCCATATGAGGGGCACTAGTCTCCATCCGGAGACAAATATATATGGTTGCCCTATAGGGGACATGCAAGGGTGCTTGGCGGACAGTTGCACTCTAACATGTGCCTCATGAGCTGCCTCATGTCAACATGATGTGCGAGTGCGTTTGGTAGCTGTGCTAAATAAAGGAAAACTAAAAGCCACCCTACAGCATTACTCACCAAAAACATACTGCCTCAGCCAGCCCTGTGCACTGAGCACTGTGAGGGATCGAACCCCCTGATCCGTGCACCATTGGTCAGTGTAACCCACCATTGTGCTGTGTCCCTGTTTCTGTGCTGACACATCAGTACGCCGCCTCATGGCCATCTGCGCGCGGCCCTAAGCTGCTCACAATGAAGTTTCCCGCACACTGCCGCCCCAAAAAACAGTGCGCCGCTTAATGCCGCCAAGAATGAATAGTGCGCCGCCTGCTGCTGCTCAAAATTAACACTGCTCCGCCCTATGCCGTGCAAAAGTAAGATGCCCCCTAAAACACCTCTACCTATTAAAGGTGATGCCTCAGTCAGGCGTTTACGTTGTGCACAAAGGGGGTTTGAACACATGGCCCCTGCACCATTGGTCGGTGTCCCCACCATTGTACCACAGCTCTGTTGATATTGTGGTAGGCGACGGCCTATGATCCATGCTAATTGAACTAAGCAGACAGGCCTAAGCAGCTTGACCTGAAACTGAGGCCTGTAGTAAGGCCCAGAGGAATGAAAACCCCCCTGAATGATGACACCATAGAATTGAAACTTAACTCAGTTTAACTGAACATAGCTAAGCAGAAACGAAACTGAGAAAATATAGAAAAACAAGTTTAATTGGTACTGATAAGGTGTGCTATGCTTCTATGGAATTAATTAACTCTGCAAAAAGCAAGGTTACAGTGCCCTGCTTCCCATATGTTTTAACAAGCTAAGCGACTTGGAGGAGAGATGTAACAAGTTAGAGACACTGACATTGTAATTGGGACTAGAAGTGGGCAACCAGGTGCTGAGCACATTCCAGAGGCCCGATTGGGTAGACATATCAGTACCGGGACCACTAGATGGGTGAGAGTGGTTACTTGGACCAATGAAAGGTATGCCATGTCTAGAATGGAGAAGCACGCTATAAAAGTTGTTGTGTTGCGAGAAACCATTGCGCAGCCATTTTGAAATTGCTTATTGCTTGAGCCATGTGCACATTAAACTGGCTTTGATCCTGTGAAACGACTCCTGGTTTTATTTATTGCATGCTTATCTGCTGCTACATTTCGTGTGTGTCCAACAGCGCGCCACGTGGCCTTCCGGGCCGCAAATGTGGACCCCGGCCATTAGCGCCTGGCGCACCAGTCAGGCCGCGTTCGACCCCATGTTTTATCTCCACGGGCCTGAACCCCACACTCCGTATATGGCACAGGCACACCAACGCGGCCCCGCACAATCTCAGGGTGCACTAAACATACTCCATTGGTGCCATGTGTGACTGCTGAGATCAATGCACATACATATCTCCAACACCCTAACCCTTGGGTGTGCAAGTTGCGTGCATTTCCAATGTATAACATAACATCCACGCAGCCATGAGGAACGCAATAGCAACACACTGTCTGGAGCGAAGCCATGCGGAGTGCATGTGCGCGAGCCGCAATGCGCAAATGCGGAGGTTGCGTCGTCAGCGTCGTCACGTCCAGAAGGGCAGAAAACAAAATGGCTGCCAGAATGCGCAAACCTGCATTCAGCCACACCGAACTTTGCCACCTGGCCGCATTGGTTGGGCCAAAGATGGAGAAGCTGTTCCCAGGGGCCGCCAGGGGAAAAAACACAGAAAAGTTCCAGAGGGCCTGGGAGAGAATCAAAAGGCGTTTCAATCGGGTGGCAGACAACCAAAGGGAGGTGAGTGCATGCCACAGGTCATAATTACCATAGACACAGACAGGGTTGTTTGCATCTGTCAATGGTGCTGTGTGTGGTATTCCAGATCAGTAAAGTGTAGCTGGGGGACCCACATGCCAAGGTCTATATGTAATGAAAACAAACCTAAACCATCTAAATTGAGCTTATACTAAATAGTGACACCACCAAACATTCAAAAGAGAGGTCTATATGTAGCACATATGGAGTGTATTGCCATCTACCCAGGTGTTTAGGGACGTAGTCACAAAGGGCATGATGCCATCCTGGAGTCCTTGCTGCTGCTGTGCTACAAAACACTGTAACACACCTAGCCCATAGAGCTGCCTGGGATGGGTCCAGAGACATCATGTGCAACTGGCCGTGTTCTGCATCCTCAGGGCTGCACACATTGGCCACCCTCAGGGGGTGTGAAACGTGCATCACATGGTCTGGCAGCCACCCTGGAGCTATGGGGTGTGTGCCAATGTTGGTCAGGGCAAAACCCCTATCACCAGGACCCTTGAGAGCCCATCAGAGTGGGCCCTCTGTTCATAACCCTGGAGTTATGGGGATGTCTACTAATGTTGTTTAACCCATCATCCCTATCCCAGGGTACAAAGAACCTTCAAAGTACACTCCCACCCACCCTGGAGTTATGGGGATGTCTACTAATGTTGTTTAACCCATCATCCCTGTCCCCAGGGGGTACAGAGAAGCCATCAAAGTACACTCCCACCCACCATGGAGTTATGGGATGTCCACTACTGTTGTTTAACCCATCATCCCTGTCCCCAGGAGTACAGAGAAGCCTTCAAAGTGGGCCCTCTGTCATCCTGGAGTTATGGGGATGTGTACTAATGTTGTTTAACCCATCATCCTTGTCCCCAGGAGTACAGAGAAGCCTTCAAAGTGGGCCCTCTGTCATCCTGGAGATATGGGGATGTCCTACTAATGTTGTTTTAAAACCCATCATCCCTGTCCCAGGAGTACAGAGAAGCCATCAAAGTGGGCCCTCTGTCATCCTGGAGTTATGGGGATGTGTACTAATGTTGTTTAACCCATCATCCCTATCCCCAGGGGTACAGAGAACCCTTCAAAGTACCCTCCCACCCACCTGAGTTATGGGGATGTCTACTAATGTTGTGTAACCCATCATCCCTATCCCCAGGGGTACAGAGAAGCCATCAAAGTACACTCCCACCCACCCTGGAGTTATGGGGATGTCCACTAATGTTGTTTAACCCATCATCCCTGTCCCCAGGAGTACAGAGAAGCCTTCAAAGTGGGCCCTCTGTCATCATGGAGCGAGGGGGATCTGTACTAATGTTGTTTAACCCATCATCCCTATCCCCAGGGGTACAGAGAAGCCATCAAAGTACACTCCCCCCCACCCTGGAGTTATGGGGATGTACAATAATGTGGTTTAACCCATCATCCCTCGCCCCAGGAGTACAGAGAAGCCTTCAAAGTGGGCCCTCTGTCATCCTGGAGTTATGGGGATGTGTACTAATGTTGTTTAACCCATCATCCCTGTCCCCAGGAGTACAGAGAAGCCTTCAAAGTGGGCCCTCTGTCTCCTGGAGATATGGGGATGTCTACTAATGTTGTTTAACGCATCATCCCCTGTCCCAGGAGTACCAGAGAAGCCTTCAAAGTGGGCCCTCTGTCATCCTGGAGTATGGGGATGTGTACTAATGTTGTTTAAACCATCATCCCTGTCCCCAGGAGTACAGAGAAGCCTTCAAAGTGGGCCCTCTGTCATCCTGGAGATATGGGGATGTCTACTAATGTTGTTTAACCCATCATCCCTGTCCCCAGGGGTACAGAGAAGCCTTCAAAGTACACTCCCACCCACCCTGGAGTTATGGGGATGTGGACTAATGTTGTTTAACCCATCATCCCTGTCCCCAGGAGTAACAGGAGAAGCCTTCAAAGTGGGCCCTCTGTCATCCTGGAGTTATGGGGATGTGTACTAATGTTGTTTAAACCATCATCCTGTCCCCAGGAGTACAGAGAAGCCTTCAAAGTGGGCCCTCTGTTCCTGGAGATATGGGGATGTGTACTAATGTTGTTTAACCCATCATCCCTATCCCAGGGGTACAGAGAACCCTTCAAAGTACACTCCCACCACCTGGAGTTATGGGGATGTCTCCTAATGTTGTTTTAACCCATCATCCCTATCCCCAGGGGTACAGAGAACCCTTCAAAGTACACTCCCCTCGCACCCACCCTGGAGTTATGGGGATGTCCACTAATGTTGTTACACCCATGCATCCCTTGTCCCCAGGAGTACAGAGAAGCCTTCCAAAGTGGGCCCTCTGTCCCATCCTGGAGTTATGGGGATGTGTACTAATTTTTGTTTAACCCCATCATCCCTGTCCCCAGGAGTACCAGGAGAAGCCTTCAAAGTGGGCCCTCTGTCATCCTGGAGATATGTGGGATGTCTGACTAATGTTGTTTAACCCATCACCCCTGTCCCCCAGGAGTACAGAGAAGACGCCTTTCAAAGTGGGCCCTCTGTATCCTGGAGTTATGGGGATGTGTACTAATGTTGTTTTAACCCATCATCCCTATCCCCAGGGTACAGAAAAGGAACCCTTCAAAGTTACACATCCCACCCACCCTGGAGTTATGGGGAGTGATCTACTAATGTTGTTTAACCCATCATCCCTATCCCCAGGGGTTTACGAGAGAACACCTTCAAAGTACCACTCCACCCACCCTGGAGTATGGGGATGTCTTACTAATGTTGTTAACTAAAAAACCCATTCATTCCCTGTCCCCAGGAGTACAGAGAAGCCTTCAAAGTGGGCCCTCTGTCATCCCATGGAGTTAATGGGGATGTGTACTAATGTTGTTTAAAACCCATCATCCCTGTCCCCAGGAGTAAACAGAGGAGGCCTTCAAAGTGGGCCCTCTATCACCCGGTTTGGATTATGTTGCTGTTTGGCCAATTGTGGTTTAAACCATCCCCCCTATCCACCAGGTATACCACGGAGCCCAGCTGGGTCGGCCAGCAAGCCACCATTGGGGGGGATATGGTGGCAGTATGCCTATTGCTGTTGGAATACCTGTCACTCCATCACCAGGGGACCTGATAGCTGCCTTAATTATTCATGGGCAACAACCCTGTTCTCAGTTTGTATCTTGCTGATGTGGTGCTTGTAGGACACACCAGACCTAGGGGCGGTGGGAAAGCAGGGACTGTGACGGAGGGTATGTCAGTCGGATATGTTTCTCTTCTAGGCTATGGTGGGTAGGTTTGCACCATCTCACACAGTCCTTGGGGTGTCACGGAATGTGTACACTGGGCGCCACACACTCTGGGAGACGTGGCGTTGGAAACACTGATGCCGACCGTTGCCGTGGTGAGCCCATGGCAGTTTGGTCTGTAACCCAGGGAGCGGATGTTCAAATACCCCCTGTCCTCTGGGGATGAGGTGGGATGGAGTGTTCGAGAACTAATTCCACAACGCGAGATGTGCACCCTACCCACATGACATGGGGGTGGATGAAGTAGGTGTCGTCTGACAGGTAACGCTCATTGCGTAGAGCACAAAATGTATGCTAACAGGGGTAGCATTGGACCGGTGTGGGTGCATAGGCTGAGTGTTCTGAACACACCGCCATTGTGTCATGGTCACAGGTGTGCCGGCCAACAGCAACCTAACATGGGCCCAGGCTGTCACACGGTTTACTATGGTGTGTAGACACCCACTGAACCCTTTGCCCAACTGGCAGGGGAAAAGGTGCCAGCAGAGATCACACTAAGGTGGATGCTGACAGGTCACAACACTGGCCCATTAGCGTCAGATGACCTACGATACTGCAAGCGGATTGCACGGCAAGGACTACGCACTGTGCACCACAAAAGGGATGCTATCTGTACCCCCCCCCCCCCCCCCCCATATGCCCATCAGGGACACCCAAACACTGCAAGCTGACTGAACTGTCAACATCACACATAACACCATATCTGGGGAGACAGGCCAGCCGTTAGCTGTGGTCCAGAATCGACAGCATCCACAGGACCTTGAAGTACCCTGTGATATGTAATCCCCCCCCCCACAGCCCCAGCCCCACAAACACGGAAACATATGTGGAAAAGCTCATTGCGATCCATGTCCCGGCAGTCCAAGTGCCAAGGATGTGAGAAATCATAGGAGGGCTGGACCCTGCACACCATATGTAGGTGGCACCAGGTCCGAACCCACAACCAAACCCCACCCCTCGCACACACAACCGGAGGGACACTCGTCCCTGAATATGTGGACCCCAGCAGCCCCTATTGGAAACATGGGTAACCGAGCTATGCAGGGGCACAGGTGGGGGCACCTCCACAGCTGGGTTTGTGTGTTACTCTGCCCCTACATGAACATAAATGAGACTACAGGAGGTCTAAGAAACATCTGTGTGTGCAAACAACTGTGAAGGACTATACCCCTGAGTGATATACATATGACACAACAGGGCAACGCATACCCTCATGCCCACAGGACGCACTATATACCCACCCCCCATCACAAGGATGGCCACAGACATCTGGCCAGCCACCAAACAGCCTGTACGTCCCCATTGTATCTGCTAGCACGGTGAGGCCATCTCAACACCCATCACACACCCTGGGCCCCGACACAACACACACAGGATGCACAGGGTGCATGGACTGGGTGAGCTGCTTATGGGTGTGCCAGGGGGACATGTGTCTAAGCACACCTAGATGTGAGGTCCAACTGGTCACACCTCACGACAGAGGTTCAGTCCGATCCCCTCCCACACACCGGGTGCATGCACAGGGTGTGTGCTGTCTCATGGATATCATGTGAGTCCCCCCACAGCATCACCCATTTGTTCATGTTCACATGATCAGGACAGGTTGCAGACTGACAACAACCCAGCAGCTGCAGCCTTGCTACCCTTGCAGGTGTGCAAATGTGAACATGGGCACTGCAAATAACCCACCTCTGTTACAGAGATATGCACAAGCATGGGGGCACATAGAAGCCTCCCGTGCCCCCTGCCATTTGTCTGTGTGTAGGGCATTCTACGAGGCGCCACATGTGGGCTGCAGGGGCCCAGCACGGGCCAATGACATCAACGTCAGGCCCACAGAGGGATGCCATGTGTGCTAAGGATGCTGTGAATCACATATCACACGCATACCCTTCCCTGAAGCAAACACCCCTAGGGGAGAACACAGATGCCTACCTTGTAGGTGTGCTGCCCCACAGGGGACACCCACTATGGGGTGCATTACACTGGCATGGTGTTGAGTGGGTCCACAGCAATGGTGACGTTGCATCACCTGCATCTGGGGGCATCAGACACACACACCTTGGACAGCTGCTGTCAATAAGCAGCAGGGATATGTCCCGCAAGCAACACCATGTCCCCTGGGTGTTCTGTCACCCACCCTCACCCTCAGTGTCTGTGTCACGCCCCACATCTCCCCCCTCACACACACCCTCTGTCTCACACTGTCCCTCCCACCATCCCACTGTTGTGTTGTGGGGTGGTGGTGAGATGGGTGTGGGCAGACTGCAGCCACACAGTAATGATGATGATTGCTGCCCTATCTTTCAATGCATGTGGATGAAAGCTAGGCTCTGTTGATACTGAAGTGACACCTATTTGCAAACCTATTCCCTCAAATGTGTGGGACTGACTGCTGGTTGTGCGTTACCATGATGGAAATGCCACAGGTAGCAGGAGGGTGGGAGCAGCAAGATGTGGCCCACCCAGGACATAGGCGTTCTGCGTGACAGACACAGTGACAGGTGGCACGTGCTGACAGAAGACAACATTTGCATGTCCACAGGTGGAGGAACTGAGGAAGAAGGCTCGTGAACTACGGACAGTTCCACATGCGGTATTTGGAACAGCTCAGCACAGAGGGAGAGCACCACCACGATGGTGAGTAGTGGAGGGCTATGCCCACAGGTTAAAGTGTGCCATTGAACCAACTGCCTTCTGGCCTGCCTTATCTGTACATATGTTATGTGCCACACATGGATGTGCCCTGATGTCTGTCACCCCTCACAGGTGGGGATGCCAGTGACGAGGAACCACACACCTCCACATACAGCTTCCGCAGGCCCCTCACACACGCCGCACAAGGGGGGAGGATGAGCCCTTGGAGGAGAAACCTGCAGCCCGACCAGCAGGGATCCGAGGAGGAGGGGACGGATGTGGTGGTGGTGGGGTCGGATGCCGACTTTGCGGCGGAGGTTGTGGAGGACACCCACCCCCCCCCTACCGACGGGGATGGAGAGGTTGGGCCAGTGGGGGGTGCAGGGGAGAGGGCCACCGGGGGTCGGGGTGCTGTCAGGGTGGGGGGAGGGGGGGCCGCTGTCTGGCCGGGGAGGGTTGAGGGAGGATCTGCAGGGAGGGGAGGTGGGGGGGAGGGGGTGTGTGGGAACACTGCCCTCGACAGGGCCATGGGGGCTCCAGTCAGGCGGTGCAGGGGTGGGCGCAGCACGGGCGGCCGCGCATTCCTGTGCCATCCTGGGCCACTGTCACTGCTCAGGCTCATGCCAGCACACAGACAACAGGCATTGTGGGGCTGTGGGCTGGCAGGTGTATGCACGTTCTCTTAGTGGCCGGGGATGACACACGGCGTGACATCCATGTGGTGTTCCATACACCGCAGTGCATGACCGGGGCTGTTCGGCAGGTGGACACCGATGTGTTTGCAGCTGGCATCCCGATGGCCACCTGCCGAACAGCGTCACAGGCACCAGCAATGTCACCTGTGACGCCACCATGTGGCCTGTGTTGCGCAGTGTTCCCACCCCCCTTTTGGCATTTGATGTTGGGCATGTTGCCCGTTTACTTATGTTGTGTAAATAAATGGTTTTAGTTTGTACTTTGCATCAATGGCCTTGTGATTGCCTCACACGCACACCATGTATGCAAGGATGGGATATGTATATCCACCTTCCTGGGGAATCCCACATTGGCATGGGGACACCATAACGGTAACAGCAACACATGAGGAGCTGTGCCTGGATATCTATGTGGGCATTGGCCATGGGACAGGTGTAGGCCCAGAGGGATGTTGCCCTGGCATATGTTCCCGAGACACAAGCATGTCACAGGGATGGGTTCTTGGTGGGACAGCAGTTGGTGGTTGGACAGCAGCAATGTAAATATGCATGGCACACATGTGTGTCGCAGACACATGATAATGCCATGTATGGTGCGGGAACAGGCCTGTCCAGCATTGCCAAGGACACACCCAATGTGGCACACGTTATGCCCCCAATTGTGCAAGGCCGGACGGGGATGTAAATGGTGACTGGGCAGGAAATTGGTTGCTGTAAACCCCTGGGGCATGCCGACATATGCAAGTGGGCCCATGTGTATCCACCTGTGAGTTGTAGCCAAGGGTCAGTGACCACAGCATGTGCATGGTCTGGAATGCCAGGTTATGGCATTGGTGCAGTAATACCTGACAGTGTTACAATCCCTGCAAACCACGGGCCTGGTCTCAGATCATCCGTCCATGGGCAGAGCATTCATGTCGCACACAACCTGAGCAATAAAGGGGACACCACATTGGAGTGTAACTCTTTAATGTATGCTAGGGTACACATGTTTGGTCTGCTCTATATTTGCGACGCCGTCGCCTCACAGGTATGGCACCTGGCAATGGAGGTCCCCGTTCCCACCTGGCGCCACCCGATTTCTCTGGTGCCTGTAGCGGAGGTGGGTGTTGGCGGCGGTGGTGGTGGTGGTGGTGTCTGTGGTGGCGGTGGTGCCATCCTCACCAGCGTCAGCTCGATTTGCCCTCCATGGCCCACACACATACTCTGGGTATGGCCTGTCACATATGTTATGGCTCAGGATGGACCATCTCCTGGATGGAGACGTTCAGAGGATTGCCCGCAGAGCTATGAGTTCCTGACGGAATGCCTGTGTGGGGAGAAAAATTGGCCGTGTGAGAGCTAACCCCTGCCAGGTTATTGACAGTAATACACAACAGGGTGGGACATGTCACACATGCTTTTCCCCTGCAGGTACGAACTGTTAGTGGTCAGGGTGCATATTTAAATGAATGGGGACATACCTCAAATGTGTTAATGTTAGGTCCACACACAGGACGTGCCACAATGTAAATGATCGTGTGTGCAGGCACAGGGAGTACCCCATCTCAGCAGGCAACAACACTGTGTCCCAGCACATGTTACAATATTCCCTGGGACCCAAGAGCAACAATATGTACATTGTGTGTGTGGTCTGGAGGGGTGCGCAGGTGATTGCAATGGGGGGGGGGGTGGGGGGGGGGGGGGACACCTCGGGAAATACACATTTTGTAGGGGAGTTCAGAATGCTAACAAACATACACATGTGGGATGCAGAGTTTAGGCGGATTACACACGGCGATGGGCAGGTGATAGGTTCATTGCTCATGACTATGAGGGATGGGGTGTGAAGCAGCAGATTCACACCCAGGACATGGGCCGCAATCCACAACTGCATGACCATGCGTCTGGTCAGATAAGGGTTGTCCACATCCCCCCAGGGGGTTGACTCCAAGTGGTCAGATAACAGTGCATGTTAGACCCTATGTATTTTGGGCATGTGCATGGGACTCACAATGCATATGTGATGACAGATGTGTATTCTCACAGGGGTTACAAGCTGCACATTTGCCTAGACAGGTTGTATTGCTATGCATGCAACTGCTGGTGGGCAGGCCATCGGGATGTTTTCAGAGTCACACAAATGGGGGGGGGGGGCGGGGAGAGGTAGCCCTGATGTTGCATGGTTAGCAGGGGTTGGCAGCAGAGGGAAGAGAGGGGTGTAGGGCTAGGTGGCCAATTTCCCCAATGGAGAGAGGTAATACATGGAGTGAGGCAGGGATCAGTGTTTGGGTCTGTTGCTCTATCACATATTCATAACTTACCTGCAAAAGGGACCTACGAGTGAGGCAATTCAATTTGCACATGGGAAAAACACTTTTTGTAAGGTTGTCAGAATCCCAAGCCGGATTGTGTTAAAATTGCAAGGGTATCTAGATGTATTGCGAAGATGGGGTATTCCAAAGGAAGAGGAAAAATGTAATGTGGAGAGGTGCAAAGGTATGCACCAAAGACCATTACCACTCGATGTATGGCTACATGATGCAAGGTTCCACATTGGGAAACCACCAAACCCAGGGAAAAAAGGATGTCGACATAATAGTTGCTAACATGTTTTGGCCCATTACGAAAACGTGTCAAGCAATAGGACAAACCACCTTTATACCAAGCACTATTATACAGACAGTAGACGGCAATGGCCAGACACAGGCCGTATTACTTTTTCCTCTGCAGGGGCCAGGTTTATCAGGTTAGACACACGTCCACAGTGTGTTGGACAGGGACCTGATCAACCAAAAGGGATGTACCGGAGCCCCTCACATCTCAATGTAGACAAACGCATTCTGCCATCCAAATATAAGAACCAGCAGTGGCAGCACGCAAGGGGAAGCCTTGTTGTCACAATGTGAAGCGTGGAAATGTGGTACAGGAAGGCCTCCCCTTGCACGGATGCACGACTGGTCTAATTATATTCGGATAGCAGAAGGTGTGTGAACTGCATTGAGAGGTGAAGGGACCCTGTGCGTCCCTGTGGTTGAATAGGTCATTCTCAATTACACTGTGAAGGTGTGGTGTTGGCCTAATGAGCCTGCCCCTGAAGATGGACACGGACCACGGCCTGAGTCGGGCCATAGGCGCATAGTTTCTGGATAATACGGTGTGGTGCTAAAAGGTGGTTCATCCTATTGCTGTCCACGTTTTCCCTGGGGCCTGTATTGCCATGTGGTACGTGCCCTGCTGCTGGTACCTCATGTATGAGCAGAGCACCGATCAGTCCATAGGTGTGTCTGGCCCAAATCAAACCAATGATGTCGCGCGAATGTAGGTTAAATGGGCATGTTGTGGCATACCCTTTGGCTCGCATTGCACACAGTGTGTGTTGCACATACTGTACGCTGATGTGTATCACACTGTTGCAGGTATTGTGACACACCGAGTGTGTGTTTGTGTAGTCACAACACCATTTACAGTCCTGGTAGAGTGTGCAAACCAAACACTGTTAGTGGTATGTACACACCAAAGAAAACATATGGGTTATATGCAGTGAACATTTTTGCCCCACCAACCTTCACGGTCCCGATTGTGACGAGTAGGTGGCATGGGGGGGGGGCCGCAGCTCAGCCTCTCAGAAAGAACATCCTCCCCGGTATCCCGTTGTGCTGGTGGTGGCTGGACGTCAGCTGTTCCTTGCAGCCAAACGTTGTGTGGTGAGGCTGGTTGCGAGGCTCAGTGTGCCCCTCCTGGGGACAAGGGACTCAACCCCCCTGCAGCAGCACCTCTGCAGCCCGCAGCATTTTCAGGCCCCTTACATGTCAGATGCCTCCACACCTCCAAATTATACTCCACCTCATCCTCCTCCTTCCTCCTCCTCCTCAAGTGGCCGGAATGTGTCTGTAGTCACCTGTTTTGTAGACATACACAGATCAAAAACATTTGTGTGTGCTGTACAGCTACATTTTTGTGTGTGTTCAGGGGAATGGATATGTCATGTTGTGGTTACCCTGCATGTTGGCTGCAAAACAGGACCACCTACATAACATTGGACCTGGTCCAGGGGATCTGGTGTGTGTCAGAGCCCTGCACCACCCTGTGTGTCCTCCGTGTTCCCATTATATGCTCCCATGTGCATTTCACACGCAGTCCATCTCCCACCCCATATGGCAGTGGCAGGTGCACACAGGGCTGCACATCACCAAACAGGTACACCTTCATTGGCAGCCCCTGTTTGAGTGATTGAATGCCATTGTGTAGTGCTATCCCCATGGGACATACTGTATCTGCAGGGTTACATGGTGTCAGCCACATTCCGACAATGTGTTGAACTCGGGAACTGTACATGATAGTGGGAACATTGACAAGGCACATGCAGCACTCGGCGTAGAGTCGTTTTTAGAGTGTTAGTGTCAGATGCAACATAACTCGTCATGGGCAACCATACTCCATGACAGTAGAGGTGAGGGCGCGGGCCAGTAGTGTCAGGGGTGTGGGTCAGGGTTACCAGTAAAAACACCTGTCTGGATTGTGTCAGGACGTGATGGGACGTGTGACACATGTTGTATGTGTCCCTGCAACCTGAAAGTTGGGACCATGGGGACACACGACATCTACAGAAGAGGTCTGCAAGCTGTGGGTGTCCACGACATATCCCAGTGGGAACATATGTCACATATACCAACCACAGGCCGTGTATTGCTGCAAACACAGGGTCAGGACAATGGTGTTGACACTTCTGCCCTTATGCCCTGAGGTAGACGTGATATGAGGCACACCTGGCCAATGCAGTGTGTGCAACATGTGACATGGTAATCTCTGTTTTCCGCCATGAAGTACGTTGGTGCCTGCTGTGATGCTTATCATAGCGCAACTAGAGACATACACCGTACTCTCTACCGTTCAACAACAATTGTCGCAGTGTGCACATGTGATTGACCGTGCACATTTTTGTGCTACTGTGGTTTTGAGGGGTGTGGTAGCACAGTCACCAGATTGTGTGCGTTTTGCGGATGTGCATACACCTGCCCACATGGCATATCTGCTGGCGCCATATGCTGCATAGTTTCAGGGACACCCACCCTTTCAGACGATGCTTTGCATGTGTGTGAGGAGGTGTAGGTCCCCTCACATGTTGGGGTGGCGGGCATCTCCATTAGGGGCGTATCATTGACCATGCGGCTGGCATCAGACCCTGGCCCATGTTGGCAATGTGACAGCTGTGGTCAACGCACAGCTCGTCCTGTGGTTTTGCTGTCGGTGTATACCCTCTGGTTGTTGATGTCATGCTGTGGCCTGAGAGGGGGGGGGGGGCCCGTTTGCCAGGCTCACAAACAAACAGACACCATGTACCAGATGGGGGGCTCTGGCGGGTGTGTCTCATGCAGGTGGATTGCAGCCACCTGGTACTCAGCACACAGATCACATGGCCAGATCAGCTTAGAAACACCTCACCGCGGGGGTGTGGGGACGGCTGGCACAAATATCGGATCACGGCACAGCAGGGGGCACACTGCGCTATGCCAGAGCCAGCTGCTCCAAACAGAGCGGGGAAGGGAGACACAGAGGAGGTGAGAGCAGCAGGAGGATGGGGAGGAAAACAACCTGGGGGGCCCATGACCTTGCCTCTGCTGCTGACCACCTATGACATAGAGGGGGAAACAATGCTGAGCAGCATTCGTAGTGGGAGGTGATTCCACACAACACAGCATTTGCCTGGGATATTCAGGGCCCTAACATAACCATCTGAGAACAGGTGAGGGGTGGGGCCACTGGGAGACACAGGGTTGATGGATATGTCCTATGGAGGGAATAAGCTAACCCGTGAGAAGGAGAGCAGAGTGGCCACAATATGTAACAAGATATACCCCTGTACAAGGTACATGGTGTTTGTATTTGCTGTGTCACATCAAAATTCAGGACAGGTAGTGTGAACTGACATTATCAGAAGCGGGCCTGAGTCAGGCATTATGACGGAACAAGCTATCTGCGGTATGTCATGGTGTTTTCCCAAACAGAGCTAGTCACAACAGATAACTTGCGGAGTTGCCCCGTAGGCCGGTGAGTGGGGGACCCCACCTGATCTATTTGGGGGAGGTATTATCCCAGGAGGACTAGCTAATATTCTAAATTTTTTAACGGCTCGGTACCTGTGAGGACACGGGTTCAGTGACAATCCACATACAGGTGACATGTGTCACCCAACACTTGCTTACACAGGACATTGGGGGAGGGGTTACACACTGTGTATCTCATAGATGTGCAAACAGAGCTGTGGACAATCGGGTTCCATGATGTGTCCGTGTGGGAAAGCCTGACCTCCCACAATACGTTTGATGCACCTTTAGACCAGTCCAGCTGTACAGCAGGCATAGTTACTCCTTAGACAGCCACATATCTTCTTAGAATTGACGGTCTAATCCCTACACAGAGATGGGTGCACTCAGGGGGATGTGATGAGGATGATGTATACCCTTGGATCCCCCTTGGACAATGATTGTATTGCGGCAACAACGAACAGCAGCGCCTGTCTGATCAACGTGAGATTGGTGAGGCATGGCCTGAAACTGTTCATGGGCCATCATAATATGTATGGTGTGTAGATAATGGCCTGCAGAGCATATGACAGGAGGAGAGATAGGCTTTAGCGTGACTGGGTTACAGTAACAGACCACATTGTGGTTCATGCCTCCAGTCATGAAACTTGGATGGTTACAATTGGTGTGTCCCACAAACCGTCACATGTCAGGGACAGTTTTGATGGGGATGGTCTGGTTAACTACTGCATTTGGGGGTAGAATGTTCGCCGCTTTGCCCCCTACTCTGTTCCCCGGAGTTCTACAATTCCTTGGTGCTTGTTGCATCACAACCGAGAGGTGGGGAGGCATACATTTAGCATGTCCATGAACCAGGTCCCGTCCTCGCCTACATTCGCAATGCACCTTCACAACTAACAAACCCAAATCAAGGGCCCACACCATGCCATCAAGACCCTCACAGGCCATGGAAGCCAGTGGGTAGCACGGGTGTGTATTTGTATGACAACATAAGGTGTCTGATGGTGGCGTGCACACCACCTACTGGATCCATGCGTGGGTACAATTATGGGGCTTGTGAGAGAATAGATATTCCGGGTGTGCATTTGCAAAAGTGTGAGGCTGGTTGTCCACAATGTGTACATATCCAGGCGAGGTGATGAGAATGTGATGGTTATGCGTTCCGTAACAGACATACCGCATGTGAGATCTGCTAGTGTCCAAGCATTCTCAGGCAGCCCATAGGTGTATAACAGGTCCCAGGCGTTCCGCCAGCTGCTGCTCCAGGGGGCTGAGCATTGCTGGTAGGGGGCCAGCGCCACCTGTGCCCGACTGGCAGGGTATTTCTCACGGCACACAGGTGCTGACGCACACCTCTTTCTTGATATCTGACCTATCTTTACTTTAGGCTGTCTATGTCCCGCAGGGGGCCCCGACTACCTCAGCAAAATCCATGCCTGACCTCCTCCCGGACCGACTGCCGTTCTGCTGTGCTGGTCCGTGAGCTAAGACGGACCAAACAGCCACCTCGTAGTTCTCCAGGACCATGGATGAGGAGGGTGTGGTTTCGGGCAGCATCCGTAAAATCTTTATGTGACCCTCCTCCGCACAGGTTCTCAGGCACTGGTACCCTCTTCATCTTCCCAAGTGTGCCTGCTGGGAGCCAGCTGTGCAGCAAGTGATGCTATCCCTGGTGCTGCCACTGCCATTTTTTTTTTCCCCCCCCCCCCCCCCCCCCAATCAGGGCCCTCGGGGACCCACAGGCCCTGCCTCCAGTGGCACTGGTGGGGCCACCTCACCTGCACGCGCCGCACACACACCCTCCCGCACCCTCAGGATCAACATTCCTTCCCTCTCTCTATCCCTCTCTCTCTCTGTCCCTTACTCCCTCTCCCTCTTTTTTTTTTCTTTTTTTTTTTTCCCCCTAAACCCCCTCCCGTTCCCTCTCTCGATGGCTCTGTGTACCCCCTCTCTCCCCCCTCCCCCTCTGGCTCGGACTCCGCATCTACCATCCCCCTCCACACACCTCTCTCTGCACACCTGTCACCTCCCCCAACTCACCGCACCCCCGTGCCCTCCCTACAACACCCATCTGAACATGACACCACAACTATGACCTCCTCACACGTCACACAACACATGAACTGTAAC
>CM066045.1:45283857-45443370 GCA_033557465.1 Ichthyophis bannanicus | reverse complement strand
GGCTAGCTTAGGAGAGGGGGGGGGGAGAAAGAGCGAAGAGAGTCATGGGGTTGAAAACTCCCCCACCAAAGTGGCTATATCGATGTGCAGCCCTGTGATATAAAACTGCAGATTAAAGACGAGAGGAAAATGGTTTGCCCTTAGTGCTTCGTCTATTATTACTTTTTGAGACAGACAAAGCCCTGTACACTCATCAGGGGTTGTAGCTAGGGCGTGAGCCATGGCTCCTCCGTTTGGGGTCAGATTCACCCTGTGTGAGTGACGCAGACATGCGTGTACCGAGGACAGGAGACCGTACAGTAGGTGTCAGGCACCGGTACCGTCTAGTGTCCCTCCACAGTAAACTCAGGCTCTACCAAAACAAAACAGCCCCCCGCCTATGCTACAGTCTCTGCTCCTCTGGAACCTGTGCAGTCTGATCAATACAAAACAGGACAAATACGAGAAATTGGGAAGCAACCCTACAGGAGGCAGATGGGCAGTTGCAACTCTTAAAGGCGTAGGAGTAATAACCTTTGCATAGAGCAACAGTTACAATCACTCAATTGAAAGCATGGGAGGAGGGGGTAGGTAACCCTCAGAGTGGCAATCACAACCCTTGAAGCCACCGGAGTAACCTGGGGGCCCCACCGAAACCATCCTCAATGAACGCAGACTAAACAGGTCCACTTCAGCTGCTATGTAAGGGTTTGCAAGCTGGTATCAAACTAAATTATCTTCTCCTTCCCCAGAAAAAAGGAAGCACTCCCTGCTAGAAAGTCTTTCTTTAAATGAGGAAATGAGATAGCTATTAGCTCATTTCCCCCCCCACATAAGTTACACGCATTTTTAGACCAGAAGAGTACTTGAAGATTTTGCCAACCAAAATGAAAACACTCATTCCACAACTTCAACATCCCACACCTAAGCCACCATTCTCAACCAACAATCTATAGCCGCCACCGTCCACGAAGGGGAGGGGCATGATTGGTCAGCCGTGGGAAGAGGGACGGAAAGCCTGGTCATGGCTTGCATGTCAAAGGCCAGAACTATGTAGGGACATGGCCGAGGATGGAACTATTACAGTACCCCGGGAGTATTTTCTTCTGCACCAAAACTTTAGAAGCAATAACTTGTAGACACTGCACAAGCCTGCAGCTTAAACTACTTACAAGCACCTGTAACAGTACTTCTTATTTTAACAAATGCAGACGTTGAAACTTCCTCCAGGTCTTAATTCGCATGTTTTAACTCAGCACTATAGCGCCCCCATCTGGCATCACTGGAAAAAGCAGACATTGCCACACCCCATTCTGTACATACAACAAAAGAAAAAAGCTCCTGCCTCAACACAACCCCAAAACCAACGACACTGTTTTCCTTTTCCAAATTGGGTAGACGGTCGCTCTAATAAACAGCAGTAATAAATACTTTAACTCTATGCTGCTTTTTATTGGTCATAAGTCTGGGCACAATCGAAAGGGAAAGTGAATGCTCGCTTACACAAAATATTCTTATGAAGTGGATTCGCAGTCTAATGGTTCAAGCAGGTCTTGATAAATTTTCTTTGAATCAATGAGCTGGTCACTGAAACCTAGGTCACAGTGCACACCCCACCCCCAAAAGTGCATCTCAGTTACTTTTTTAGTTTTTTGGGTCCTGATTTACGGAGACTATGTTCCAATTTTCTACAGGAAAAAGCTAAACAATCAGGATCTTAAGGCAAGCACAAGAGAGTGGATTTCCATCCCTTCTCCATCTGCCCCACTGACCCTTTAACACTTACACCTCTGCGTAAACAACTGGAGGGAGCCGGCAGCAATGGATGGGCATGCATGTATGTGGGGGAGGGGGGTCGGGTACCTCATCCAACCACCTTGCTCTCTCCCCCCCTCCCCAAATCAATCCCCTCATCGTACCTGTCCTCTGTTTCTGTTTCTATTCCCAGACTCCCCCTTCTTCTCATCTCCCCTGGACCTCCACCACCATTCTTTATTAAATCAAAACTGCTGCCCTTTTTAAAAATTTTTTCCAGTTTCTTCTGTGCACTCTTAGCTTTTTCTCCCTTTTTATGCAGGTCTCAAACCTTTGACAGCACTTCTGCCAGCAGAAGATGGGGATCCCACAGCCAGAAGCACTGCCAAAGGTCACAAACTCAGCTAAGACTGGTACTGTCTGTCTGCAGAGACAGATGGGATCCTTGCAGACCAACCATTGCCAATCTGGGCCACATTTAGCAGCCCTTCTACCACCCATGTACTCAGAGTCCCAGGCAATCAAGTCTGATATTTCAGCCAGCATGACGACTCGATGCCCGAGGTTTGCCTGTGAAGCCTGATAAAGCAGAGTACTTCTCAAAACCTCTCTAGTGGCACACCGAGGCAAAGTCAGATTCACAATAAGTGTGTATGAGGACGCACCTGAAGATGGAGGTGCGCTGCGTGCAGATCACTCGATGCATTAGTTATTACGGTACTCCTGAAATCTGATTGTCTGTTTGTGTCCGGAAGTTAACAATGCAATGGGTTATAAGTGGACCCAGAAACCAGGGAAAGGCAAGTAAGGGAATCAAATCACAAATGAGTGCTCTGTGTGACCTCAGGCAAGTCAGCAGTCCGTATTCTTACTAGGCCTCTTGCTTCAAAACACTTCTCATCTGTTACCACAGCCGGACTTCCCAGTAACAGTTCCATCTTCAATAAACAAATTGCTCATTTTGGTTCACTGTGGCGTTACACTCTGGTACTTCCCTGCCATCTCTGACTCTTTGCTTCTACATTTCTCCACATCATGCCCTCCGTAACATCCATGGCCAATCACTTACACACCTCCCTTCCGCTTTCCCAAGTCCCGGATGTCATCTACTCATTTATTCCTGCAATTTTACTTTGTAGCGCCTGACTCCTGGAACTCCCTCCCTACCGACCTCACATTGGAACCTGCTTTATTGTCAAATTAAAAACCTCTTCCAAAAGACACTCTTTGCCATACTGCCTTTTGGCCTCACCAGTTCCTTGACCTTTTCCTCACTGCCCCCCCCCCACCCACCCACCGGCATGAATTGATTTTTGAACTGTTATTTATTTTAGTGGAGTTAGTTTGTGTTTCCTTTGTTTTGTATATTTGTTTTTAATTTTGTTTCACATGCCCCAACTGCCCTGCTGCTCATGTGAAAGGTGGGTTAAGCAACAAACAAAACCTCACATTACTTATGGTGAAATGTAGCTTATTACCTTTTCAGTTTAAGCTATATCAGTAAATATTTCCTATGTCCCAGGGGGCTCACGATTTGTTTTTGTACACAAACATATCAAAGAAATACTGACATAATGGAAACCAATATTTCCTTCTTAGGAAAAGCCTCCTGTGGAAAAATGCTAAATTACAAGTAAATTAAAAATGTCCTCATCTGAATCAAGCCTTAATATTAAATCCCTCTCCTTCTCCCCAAAGCACAAGTAATTTTAAATTGTAGTTTACTTTTAATTTTTTATTTATAGATTAACAAACAGTATCCGAGCATTACACAAATCTGAACATGAATTACAGAAAAAAAAAATTAAACTTAAAGGAAATTATATCCAACTTGGTTCTAGCCCACAAAATACCAAACCACAATAAGGATCCAATTAGAAAACACAGGAGTTACATTGAGAAAACCCATCATATCCCTAGAAATAAAGAATCATAAGAGCACTAGCTGGCATACTTGGCATCCGGTACAGCGAACTCATACCCGCCCCTCACTTTCCTCTACTCTGCAGAAAACTGACACAAGGTGTTGTAGGTTTCAAAAAAAAAAAAAAATTGCTTAGCTTGATACAAAAACACCACACTTACACGGATCCTTTACTCTAAATTGTGCACCCACGAGTGGTGACTGAACGCCAAAGCCAGAAAATCTCTCCACCTCTTCAGGGTATCTCTAGCCCAAATCAGGAAAAATAGAAAATTTTGGACCCCATAGACTGAGAAATAGACATTATTTCCGAAAATATAGCCCTAAGAACAGAGGTATCCAGTCGTATTCAAATACAAAGCACACCAACTGAGGGTGGCACAGCTGGTCACCAACTCCAGGAAGGCTTTCTAAAAACTCTGAAAAGTTTTCCAACTGGCAGGTCCTCTGGCACCTCCAGAGTCCAACTCCATGCTTTGGGCACAGAAGAAGATATCACCACATACTGTGCCCTTCAGTATGGGGGGCAATGACTTGCAGCAGGCATTCACAGGACAGTCTGTAAAGTACTACAGACCAAGTCCATAAGTTCCAACATGGGGATCGAGGTAAATTCCAAAATCTCAAGTTATTCAGATGCAGTTATTATCCATAAACGCAATCCGCCTTGCTTGCATCCCAAAACGCTCCCTGGAATGCAACACCACCAAGGGTGTGCAGCTCTTCAACCCTGGTTTCCAGCTGAGTCACCCATGAAGTGTGCCCCCGCTAATTGTTCTCCACCTTCGAACACTGAGCTTTAAAACAGATGCCAATTTCTTGAGTAAAAGGTCACACAATAATTAGGAAGAAGGGGGCCTTGTTGGAGCGAAGATATTGCTTCGTCCCATAAGCTATCCAATGTCAACTAGCGCAAGGTCTTATCCAAACAGCCACCAAACCCAGACCATCCAAGGTCTTAAGAGAGCTGGTCCGTCAATTACTCCTCACTTAGATACCATCAGGAGAAAAGAACAGAGGCTCTACTCCCCGCTGCGGTCACCACCACCATCATCTTAAAGGAGAAGCCCTCCACAGCACTGGGAACCTCCCGACCCAGAGGATGTTACCTTAACGCTGCCCCTCCTCGAGGTGACTTCTGGGCCTGTGGGCGGAGCCGGGAAGTGCTTGAACGGGGCTCAATTCCACCCATTGCTCTGAGTATCCGCTGAAGACGAACCCGCAGATCAATTCGAAGCCATGGGGGACGGCCGAGTGGTAGATAGAACCCGGCTATAGAAGGACAGCACCAAGCCGCCCGCAGAAGAGGTGTTGCAGGGCTTTAGGAAATCGCCGTTTACTCTTTTTCCCCCATTGGTAAGGCCAATGCAACAAAACCAGCTCAGCACACCCACTTCAGCATCCTACTCCGCCACCATCTTGGATCCATAAGTAAGTTTTAGTTTCAACAGCATCCTACTCTGACAGACATAAGGAGTGAAGTAAGAATGGCTTCTCCAGGGTCAGGCACCAAGAACCAGGAACAGAGAAAGGGATAATAGAGAAGCAGAGTAACTTTCTATACAGTATTGCATTTGTCTAGCAGCACTTCCAAAATGCATAGTGGTAGCGTACTCATTCTTGGTCACATAGGAGACTCTGGTGCATCTCCTCAACTGCTATTCCGCTCTCAGTTGGTGTACCCCAAGGGTCTAACAGATGTGTTTAGAAAGGAAGGGGCAGATTTTTGTTAGCTAAAACCTACTACTAAAACACTTGACCACTTTAATTACTTTCCATCTTGACTAGTGCAACCTCCTTTTTGCTGGTCTCCTCTTAACCAGTTTTCTCCCCCTTCAATCTGTCAGAACTCTGTTGTGCAACTAAATTTTTTCCCCAGCCTCGATATTCTCATAACCCCTCTTCTTAAATCACTTCATTGGCTTCCCTTCTGTTTCCGTATCCAATTTAAGACTCTCCTTCTGATCTATAAGTGCACTCACTACTCTTCTCTATCCCTACACCCCCCTCCTTGTGAGTTCCACTCTTCTGGCTTGCTTAGAACATAAGAACATAAGATATGCCATACTGGGTCAGACCAAAGGTCCACCAAGCCCAGTATCCTGTTCCAACAGTGGCCAATCTAGGTCATACGTACCTAACAGTTTCCCCAAAAGACACAGGTTCTGCAATGCTTGTTACTAGGTCAAGCATTGATATCCTGGGTCCCTTCTTAATAATGGTTTATGGACCTTTCCTCTAGGAACTTGTCCAAACCTTTTTTAAACCCAGCTACACTAACAGCCTTTACTACATCCTCCGGTAACAAATTCCAGAGTTTGATTACACGTTTGAGTGAAAAAATATTTTCTTTTATTAGTCTTAAATAGTTTACCCTGTAGCTTCACTGCATGTCCCCTAGTCTTTCTATATTCTGATAACGTAAACAATCGATCAACGTTTTACCCGTTCCACTCCGTTCATTAATTTATAGACTTCTATCATATCTCCCCTCAGCCGTCTCTTTTCCAGGTTAAAGAGCCCTAACCTTTTTAGCCTTTCATAGGAGGATCCTTCTATCCCCTTTACCATTTTGGCGGCTCTTCTCTGAACCTTTTCTAAAACGCTAATCCTTTTTAAGATACGGCGACCAGAATTGCACACCATATTCAAGGTGCGGTCTCACCATGGAACGATAGAGGCATTATAATATCTTTTGTTTTATTTTCCATTCCTTTCCTTATGATACCTAGCATTCTATTTGCTCTCTTGGCTGCCGCTGCACACTGGGCTGAGGGTTTAACATGTTATCCACAATGATGCCTAAATCTTTTTCCTGGGTGGTGGTTCCTAATGTGGAACCTTGTATTGTGTAACCATAGTTTGGGTTGTTCTTCCTAGGTGCATAACTTTGCACTTGTCCACATTAAATTTCATCTGCCATTTGGATGCCCAGTCTTCCAATTTATCCAGATCCTCCTGCAGTTTTCCACAATCCTCTTGGGTTTTAACAACTTTAAATAGTTTGTGTCATCTGCAAATTTGATAACCTCACTCGTTATTCCACTTTCCAGGTCATTTATGAATATGTCAAAAGCAGCGGACCCAGCACAGATCCCTGGGGTACACCACTATTCATCTTTCTCCATTGGGAAAATTGGCCATTTAGCCCTACCCTCTGCTTTCTATCTTTTAACCAGTTCCTGATCCACAGTAGTACACTGCCTCCTATCCCATGACTCTTTAGTTTTGCCAAAAGTCTCTGATGAGGGACCTTGTGAAAGGCTTTCTGAAAGTCCAGATACACTATATCAACCGACTCACCTTTATCCACCTGTGTATTCACACCTTCAAAAAAACATAACAGATTAGTAAGACAAGATCTTCCTTGTCTAAAGCCATGTTGGCTGTCTCCCATTAAGCCATGACTATCTACATGCTGAGTAATTTTATTCTTTACTAGCTGTACCCGGCCACGCTTTGCTGTGGCTCAGTCTGGTTAAATGGAATAGAAAGAAATGTGAAAGCGCACGTTTCTAATATGTTTAATTTCACAACGCTTGTGGGTAGACAATATTTTTTGTTGTTCCATTGTCTGTGCAGATATAGAGATTGTCTGGTTTACCGACTCTAGAACACGCAACATATAATTGTCCATGTGAGAAGCAATCCTTTTGTAGATGTAAACTGCACACTTTCCAATGATTGGCCTTGAGCTTTGTTGATGGTGATTGCAAACGCCAATTGAATTGGAATTGTAATCTCTTAAATTGAAATGGCATGTCCGTTGGAATCAGGAATGCAAGGAATGAGGACATCTTCACCTTTCAAAGGTCCTGTCAAGATTGTTGCTTCTATGACGTTGCTCATTAATTCTTTACTGCAAGCCGCGTGCCGTTGCAAAGCTTTGGCTGGTTGATATTTCGCAACATCATAATTGGCACACCGATTTTCAATTGCAGTACGTGCGGTGGCATCCCAGGCAGATCGAGTGAATTCAAAATTGTTGGATAATTAACCGCTTCATCTGCTTCCACAACAGCATCGACGGACTTGTATGTGACTGCCTTGCTTTGAATGTTAGACTGAATAATATTGTTACGTTCGTTAGACGTCTTTGTTCTTGGCCGCAAAAATAGCTTGTTCACTCAGACAATCGTGATTCTTGTAATTAGTTGAATATTAGGAAATACTTTTGCAACCAATTCTTCTTTTGGCGTCACTAAATTGCAGAAGTTATGAGGCAATGAAATTAGTCCTGTGGTCAGATGAACGGCACCTTTCCGTTCCCAATTTTCAGCAATTGATGTGAGAATATCTCAGCTGATCGATCGTTTTGCAGCTGGACACGCATATTTGTACTTAATTTTAATTCATTCTGTTGAGAACGAAGCAGATCTGAAGCTGCAGAACACGACTGCCATGCTCGCAACCGCGCATCCTCAAGTCTGGCTGCAGGTCGCTCTGCTGCTTCGTCGGCACATATTTGAATCAATCTTTGTTTTTTTTGCTCATACGCTGATGCTCGTTCTTCCTCAGTTTCTCGTCTTACTCGTCGCACTGCTTCAGCTCTACGCGTACGTCGACCTACGTTTGATCTTTTGGGAGGCATTATTTGTTGGATGAACTAAAGGTCATAAATATGTCGCTATCCTCGATACACCAACACCGCGGCTTTAAACCATCAGCCGCAATGTGCTTTAAAGGACCTTAAAGCAGCCACCTTTCGAAACAGACCACCCTGGAGGGATGCTAAGCAAGGATATTTAGATTATTTAGTTTAAGATTATTTATATAGATAAAAAACACGCTCATATTCAAGTGCAACGTTGTGTCAAAATTTCAGAGCAATCCGTGAAGAACTTTCCGAGATCATAGGTTACAAAGAAACGAACATTTACATTTTTATTTATATAGATGATGGTTTCTACCATTTTTCCTGGTACTGACGTGAGGCTTCACCGGTCTGTAGTTTCCCGGATCACCCTGGAACCCTTTTTAAAAATGTGTTACATGGCGATCCTCCAATCTTCAGGTATTAGAGATGATTTTAATGATAGTAATCTGTGAACTAAATCACAGATTACTAATAGCAGGTCTGAAATCTCATATTTCAGTTCTTTCAACACCCTTGGATGTATACTATCCGGCCCAGGTGATTTGCTACTCTTCAGTTTATCTAATAGTTGTAATACATCTTCCCGATGTATCGATATTTCCTTCAATTCTGCCACACCTTTAAATACCACTTCAGTCATGGGTAACATCCCTTCATCTTCCTCAGTAAAGACCGAAGCAAAGAATTCATTCAGTCTCTCCGCTATCATCGCCTCTTAGTGCCCCTTTTACTCCTCTATCATCTAATGGACCAACTGACTCTCTCACAGGTTTTTTGCTACGAATGTACTTGAAAAAAATCTTTTATTTTGCGTTTTTGCTTCCGCAGCAAGCTTCTTCTCAAATTCTCCCTTTGCCTGCTTTATCAATGCCTTGCATTTGACTTGTCAGTGCTTGTGCTCTTTCCAGGTTTCGTCGTTTGGCTCTTTTTGCCCCATTTCCTGAAAGATGCTTTTTTGGCAACAGCCTCTCTGATCTCACCTTTAAACCATGCTGGCAGTTTTTTGGACTTCCTTCCACGTTTCTTAAAGAGTGGAATACAGCTGGTCTGGGCTTCCAAGAAAGTATTTTTCAACACCACCCAAGCTTGATGTAAGTCTTTAACCTTTGCAACTGCTCCTTTTAGTTTCTTAACTATTTTCCTCATTTTATCATAGTCTCCCTTTCGAAAGTTAAAAGATAGTACTGGGGATTTCCTTACTATCCCTCCTCCACTAATTAAATCTAAGGCGATCATGCTATGATCACTATTGCCAAGTGGCCCCAACACCCTTATCTCTTGCAATAGATCTGGTATTCCACTAAGGACTAGGTCTAATATGGCTTCCCCTCTGGTCGGTTCAAGAACCAGCTGCTCCAAGAAGCAGTCATTTATGTCATCTAGGAACTTTATCTCCCTAGCATGTCCTGCCATGACACTGACTCAGTCGATACCGGGGTAATTGAAATCACCCATTATTATTACTGCGCTGTAACTTGTTAGCTTCCTTGATTTCTTTGAGCATTTCATCATCCATTTGCTCATTCTGGCCACTGCCATCGCCTTCCCCTTTTTACATGGAATTTCAATCCATAGAGATTCTACAGCAAATTTTGTTTCCTGCAAAACCTTAATCCTTTCTGACTCAATGCCCTCTCTAACAGAGCGCAAACCCTCCACCAATTTGATCAGCTCTATCATTACGATATAGTTTGTACCCAGGTATCAGTGTCCCACTGGTTGTCCTACTTCCACGTCTCTGATATTCCAATTATATCTAACCTTCCATTTAGTGCTATATATTCTAACTCTCCCATCTTATTTTTTAGACTTCTAGCATTTGCATACAAGCATTTTAGAGGACACTTATTTTATTCATATTAATTTGGCTATTGGTAGATATGGGTAATTTGGGATGTTTAAGCTCTGTCTGCTACATACTCGAGTGCAATTGGGCTACTTTACTGTTATTTGGTAGCTCTCTGCTTTTGGTAGTATCCTTCAAGAATACATTCTTCCGAACCAAGCGCTCTTGGGCGACTGTCGGCTTTCCCCTATTATCTAGTTTAAAAGCTGCTCTATCTACTTTTTAAAAGGTTAATGCCAGCAGCCTGGTTCCATCCCAGTTAAGGTGAAGCCCATCCCTTCGGAAGAGCCCCTCCTTTCCCCAGAATGTTCCCCAGTTCCTAACAAATCCAAAACCCTCATCTTCACTGTCTCATCCACGCATTGAGACTTCGGAGCTCTGCCTGCCTTTTGGGTCCTGCACGTGGAACGGGAAGCATTTCGGAGAACGCTACCCTTGAAGTTCTGGATTTCAACTTCCTACCTAAAAGCCTAAATTTAGCCTCCATAACCTCCCTACCACATTTTCCTACGTCATTGGTACCGACATGTACCAAGACAGCAGACTCCTCCCCAGCACTATCTAAGACCTTATCTAGGTGGCGCATGAGGTCTGTTACCTTCACACCAGGCAGGCATGTTACCAGGCGATCCTCACGTCCACCAGCCACCCAGCTATCTACATGCCTAATGATCGAATCACCAACTACAATGGCTGTTCTAACCCTTCCCTCATAGGCACATGGCCCTGGAGAAACTTCCTCGGTGCGAGAGGGTTTTACATCACCTGGAGGACAGGTCCTAGTTACAGGATCACTTCCTGCCACACCAGGGTGATGCTCTGTCACATGACCTCTCTCCTCCATGGCAACAGGGATGCTGCCAGACTGGAGGTGGGACTTCAGGACTATATCCCTGTAGGTCTCGTCTATGTACCTCTCTGTCTTTCTTATATTTTCCAAGTCTGCTACTCTAGCCTCTAGAGAACGGACTCGTTCCCTAAGAGCAAAGAGCTCCTTGCACCCAGTGCACACGTAAGACCTCTCACCAACTGGGAGAAAAATCATACATGTGACACTCAATGCAAAAGACTGAAAAGCCCCCATCTCGCTGCTGGACTGCTGTCTGCATCTTAGTTTTAAGTTTTTGTTTAGATCTTTAAGTTCTTTACTTACTAAGGGTTGCTATGAATATTTATACCAATAAAACTGTATCTAATACGTTTAATATACCTTGTTCACCTGAAGCTTAATTAATCTCAGGTCCTTAGTGTATGACTGATTTGGGTAACGAGCTTCACCTGAGAGCACCTCCTATCTTTTAAGATGTGTAAGTACCTATAAAGCTACGATTATCCCAGGGGAGGGGGGGAGTGGGGAGGGAGTTAGGGAAACAACACTTATTAAAATAGGGCTGCTACACAGTACCCTGTCCTGTGCTTATGAGGTAAGCTATATTCTTATTTGATTTAAATTATAGCTCTTTGCTGCTGCTAGGCTCTAACTTATTATGAAATTTAAACTACAAGCTCTCTGCTGGGTATGAAATGTAACCAGAAAGTTCTCTTCTGTGTTTTAAATTTAAACTTAAACTGCTGCTACTAGGCCCTGACTGATTTAACAAAAAAATAGTGGGTTCACAGATTAATTAGCTTTAATAGAAAGAATTCCATTCAGAAAATTCCCAGAAGTATATACTCACAATTGCAGATCTCTCTCCAGAAGTAACAGTCCCCTTTTCTAGTCCTTCAAGACTGAGGATCACAGAGCTTATTTATTTAGCTGTGCTTTTATACCGCTTTTCGCCAGGTCAAAACGGTTTACAAACAACTGCAGGATACAGTAAAACATGGCGTGAATGTAACTTAACTATGTACAAATAACTCAGTTATAGACGAATACTTAACTATCATTGGTATGCTTTTGTTGGAATATGTGGGTGGGTAGGGTTATGTTCCAGTTCCATAATGTTCAATGAAAAGATGAGTTTTCAGATGCTTCCTGAATGACAAGGGGTCTTTGATGCATCTGATGATGGCAGGGAGAGAGTTCCATAGAGTGGGTGCATAAAGTTCAAATGCTCTTGCACAGGATTGCTGTGTGCTTTTAATTTGCAAGTGGGGGATGATTAGGGTGTTGCTGGTGGATTGGCTCTGTTTGTTTGGAAGGGGTGGAGAAGGTGTGCAGAGCAGAGTCCTAGAAGTGTTTTGTAGGCCATCAAGGTTTTATATTTGATGCGACTGTTGAGTGGAAGTCAGTGGAGTTGCTTGAGGATGGGAGTTATGTGATCTTGTTTAGGAGATGCCGGAAGGGGGTGTGCAGCAATGTGAAGGGCTTTGTGTAGTGGAAGGATGGTTGATTGCAGGAGTTGCAGTAGTCGAGGATTGGCAAGATAGCTGCTTGTAGTGCTGATCTGAAGTCTGAGGAGGGGAGGGGCGGGGGATCTAGGATTGGGCGAAGGTGCTGGACAATGTGGACCTTGTAGAAAATATTGAGTACACCGTTTTTCTTCACTTGTTGTTTGAAGGAGAGATTGTGGTCCAGAGTGAGGCTGAGGAATTTTGTGAGCATCGCTCTTCTTCTGGCTTGCTTCTCGCTTTGCCCTTTTCTTCCACTGCCAACTCCAGACTTCAGTCCTTTCACCTTCCTGCTCCTTATGCCTGGAACAAACTCCCTGGGGTCTGTATGTCAGGCTTCATCTCTGTCCCTTTTCAAGTCCATATTAAAGGCTCACCTCTTTAAAATCTGCTTTGGGATACTTACCCCCTTTGTTCTTGTTCTCCTTACTCTCCTTTTCCCCTTATTCTTAGTCTTTATTAAAAGACTTGATCAACCGCCCTTTGCAATGCTATAAACCGCCCTGATGTTACGAAGTACATTGTGGTCGTAACCAGATATAGAAAAGGAACTACAATTTCAACAGGGAATAACAGTCACACCACAGAAAAGGAAAGAAAAGGGGAGCAGAGGCAAAGGAACTAATCTTCAAAAGGTCAGAGGAGGGGAGGTCATAGGCTAGACAGAAGAGATGCATTTTGAGAAGGGCCTTAAATTTGAGGGGACTGTTCCTGGCAGAGAGCAAGGGGAAGCAAATTCCAGAGGGAAGGAGCCAGAAATTAAATTAGATTGCAAGCTCTCATGAGCAGGGAGTGTATCTATGTTTATACAGTGTTGCGTACACCTTCTAGTGCTTTATAAATGATGATCAGTACTAGTAATAGAAGTATATCCAGTCCCTTGGTGCACTCATCTCCTCCCGATGATTTTCAGTACCATCTTTACGCTGATGACTCTCAGTTCTACCTCTCTACACCTGAAATCTCTCTGGCAATCCAGGCCCAGATCTCTGCCTGCCTATCTGACATGACTGCCTGGGTTTCACACCACCATTTAAATTGAACATGACCAAAATCAAGCTTCTTATTGTCCCCCTAATACCTTACTCCCCCTTCCTCCTTTCCCAATCCTTGTGGATAACACTTTACTACTTCCTGTTGTCAGCTTGCAACCTCGGAGTTGTCCGCCTCTCCCCTCACCTTCTCCACACACATCCATTTCTTTCTCTATATTATCAGCAACGTTCACCCCTTCCTTTCTGAGCACATTACTAAGACGCTTATGCACTCTTTAGTCACCTCCCATCTAGACCAGGGCTACTCAAATCCAGTCCTGAAGGGTCACAAACCAGTCAGGTTTTCAGGATATCCCTAATGAATATGCATGAGATATTTGCATGCACTGCCTCCATTGTATTTGACTCTCTCATGCATATTCATTAGGGATATCCCAAAAACCTGACTGGTTCGTGACCCTCCAGGACTGGATTTGAGTAGCCCTGATATAGACTATTGCAACCTCTTCCTTGCTGGTTTCCTCCAAATCATCTCTCTCCCCTTCAATCTGTTCAAAACACAGCTGTGTGACTAGTCTTCCACCAACTTCGATATGCCAATATAACCCCCTCTTCTTAAGTCACTTCATTGGCTCCCTATGAGTCTCTGTATCCAGTTCAAACTACTTCTATTGCCCTATAAGTGCATTCATTCTGCTGCTCCTCACTACCTTTCCTCTCTTCACACCCCTCCTTGGTAACTCCGCTCTTCTGGCAGAACCCTTCCATTTGTGCCCTTCTTGCAGCTTGTTGTGCTGTGAGAGCTTGTGTGCATCAGTGATGCTGAGGGTTAAGCTTTCGGTAGTTTACCTACGGGCAGGGTCTCCCAAGATGGACAGGTCTCAGCTGAGGTGCCAGACCAAGATAAACCACCCCTCTAGGCAGCAGCAGAATGGGACGGTGTTGGCGGCGGAGGATCACATTTCTGTGACAACGGCAACAACACTAAACTTAAACTGCACGGAGGAAAGGCCCGGCAATCTACTTCTGTATCTTGCCATGAAAACCCAATGGATAGTTACAACAAAACAAATTGTGCTATAGTGCTGGAAGATGAGACCCCCAGGTTGGAAGGCATTCAACTGGCTACTGGGGAGGAGCTGAAGACTTTTCAGAGTAAAGCCAGCATTTATGATGTGGTTGGATCAAAGCCTTCGGGACGTCTGACTGCTGATGTAGCTGCGCATGAAATGAGAGTCAGAAGCTGTAAAGATGTCTTACACAATGGAATATGGAACGTATGAAGCATGAACCAAGGGAAGTTGGAGGTGGTCAAGAATGAAATGGAATGTGTACAAATTGATCTGTTGGGCGTCAGTGAACTGAAATGGACTGGCATCGGGCACTTTGCATCAGATGATCACATGGTCTACTATGCTGGAAATGAAAGACAAAGATGAAATGGTGTTGCATTTATAATAAAGAAACTTGCAAGAACTGTAATGAAATACAATGCAGTCAGTGAACGCTTAATCTCTATTCGTCTACGAGGAATGCCTATCAACACAACTATAATTCAAGTATATGCCCCAACAGCTGCAGAAGAGAATGAAATTGAAGAGTTCTATGAACAAGTACAAGCTGAAATTGAGAGAACATGCAAAAAGGATATCCTGATAGTCTTGGGTGACTGGAACGCAAAAGTTGGCAACAAAGGCGGCGGCGAAGTGGTTGGGAAATATGGACTTGGCAACAAAAAACAAACAAAGCTGGAGAAAGACTGATAGAATTCTGCAAGACCAACGACCTATTCATCTCAAACACCTTCTTCCAGCAACACAACCGGCGACTGTACACATGGACTTCACCCAATGGATTGTACAAAAATCAAATTGACTACATCTGTGGAAGTCAATGATGAAAAAGCTCTATAACAAAGTCAAAACCTGGAGCGGACTGTGCATACTAGTAGTTTTTCTGTACCAAACTCAAGCTAAAGTTGAAAAAGAGCAAACCACTCATGAATGCAGCAAAATATGACCTTGAGAATATGCCACTGGAATTTAAAGACTGCCTGCAAAATTGATTTGCTGCTTTAGATACAAATGGCAGAGCTCCAGAAGAGTTATGGAATGACATCAAGAAGGCTGTGTTGGAAGAAAGCGAGAAGTCTCTACAAAAGGTGAAAAAGCAAAAAACGGCCAAAATGGATGACATAAGAAACTCTGAAAATTGCCCAGAAATGCAGAGAAGCTAAAGCTAGAGGAGAAAAAGACAAAATCGCAGAACTCAGAGAGATTTCCAACGTGCAGCAAGACAGGACAAGGAAAAGTACTACAATGACACATGCAAGGAAATAGAAGCAGAAACTATTAAAGGAAGAAGAAGAAGAAGATCAGCTTTCCTAAAGCTACGAGAGTTAAAGAAAAAATTCCAGCCTCGAATTGGAATGTTACAAGATGCTCAAGGTTCTATGTTAAATGAAGCTGAGAAGATCAAGAAAAGGTGGAAGGAATATACAGAGTTTTTATATGATAAAGATCAAGTGGACCAACAGCCATTTCAACCTGTACCTTATGATCCGGAACCATTGGCGATGAAAGAAGAAGTCAAAGCAGCATTGAAAGCCTTATCAAAGAACAAAAAACACTAGGCATTGATGGCATTCCCATAGAAGTATTACAGCAATCTGATGCAGCTGTTACCGTACTAACAAGGCTCTGCCAAGAAATTTGGAAGACATCATGGCCAACTGACTGGAAAAGATATGTGTTTATACCAATACTAAAGAAACGGTGTTCCCCACATGCCAGCAAGATTCTACTGAAGATTATTCAACACAGACTACAACCATACCTGGAACAAGAACTACCTGAAGTGCAAGCAGGGTTCAGGAAAGGGCGAGGAACTTGAGACATCATTGCAGATGTGAAATGGATCCTTGAAAAGACTAAAGAATACCAAAAGGATATCTATTTGTGCTTTAATCGGACTATAGCAAGGCTTTTGACTGTGTAAACCATGAGAAACTGTGGACCACATTAAGCATGGGTATACCAAAACACCCGATCATTCTCTTGCACAACCTTAACACTGATCAAGAAGCAACAGTTCGAATGGAACAAGGAGAAACAGAATGGTTTAAAACAGGGGTCTCAAACACGCGGCCCGCGGGCCGCATGCGGCCCGCGGGAGAAGGTTGTGCGGCCCGCGACGGCTTCTGCTGCTGCCGTTGCCGAATCGACAGTCAATTAAAAAAAAAATAAAAAACTGGCTTCTGCTGCTCTGTCCTGCGGCCCGTTCCCCTCTGCGCGAGAGCCCTGAATGTGCTTCCTCTGCGGCGTGCTTTTCAAGCCGCGAAGGGAGTATTTCCCTCTCGCGAGGCTTGAAAAGTGAATAGGCTTAAGCCGCGCGAGAGGGAAATCTCTCTTCGCAGCTTAAAAAGCCTGCCGCAGCGGAACCACACTCAGGGCACTCGCTCAGAGGGAAAGGGGCAGCGGGACAGCTGATTTTCTTCTGCAGCAGAAGCCATGTTGTTTTTATATTTACCGGGGGGGGGGGTATGACTGGAAATGGGCTATTGGCAAGGGGGGGGGGTATGACTGGAAATGGGCTATTGGCGGGGGGGGGTATGACTGGAAATGGGCTATTGGCAGGGGGGGTATGACTGGAAATGGGCTATTGGGGGGGGGTATGACTGGAAATGGGCTATTGGCGGGGGGGGGTATGACTGGAAATTGGCTATTGGCAGGGGGGGGTTATGACTGTAAATGGGCTATGGTGGGGGCTAGGACTGGAAATGGGCAGGTGGGGGTTAGGAAGGACTGGAGGTGGGCTGATGGGGGGAGTTAGGACTGGTAATGAGCTATGACTGAAATGGGGTAATGGGGGTAATGGGGGTTAGGGCTGGAAGTGGGCTATTGGCAGGGGGGGTTATGACTGGTAATGGGCTATGGGGGGTCTAGGACTGGTAATGTGCTGGGGGGGTTGCTAGGACTGGAAATGGGCTGAGTGGAAGGGGGCTTGAACTGCAAATGGCTGATGGGGAGGGGGGCTTGGAATGGAAATGGGCTGTGAGGGGAGGGAGCTAGGATTGGAAATGGGCTGATGGGGGGCTAGGATTGGAAATGGGCTGATGGTGAGGCTAGGATAGGACTGGAAATGGACTGATGCAGGGACTAGAAGGGAGCGGATGCTGGGTGGGGCTGGAACTAGAAGGGAGCTGATGTTGGGGGAGGATTAGAATGGATGGGATGGAGCTGGGAAAGTGAAATGGAGAGGGGAAAAATATTTTGTCTGGGAGAGAAGACAAATCTACAATTGGCCAGGTATTGTGAGAGTAAGTGGGGATTGAGGATGGAGGGGTAAAATTTGAGTGGATGAAATAGGAATGAGGAAAGAGAAAAGGAGAAAGATTA
Organism: Ichthyophis bannanicus; assembly: GCA_033557465.1. Classification (NCBI taxonomy): domain Eukaryota; kingdom Metazoa; phylum Chordata; class Amphibia; order Gymnophiona; family Ichthyophiidae; genus Ichthyophis; species Ichthyophis bannanicus. Next base: position 45,425,543 of record CM066045.1, on the reverse strand, counting down.
GTATGTTAAAGCAGATGTAGAGAGAGAATGGAAAAAAAACTAGGAGAGAAGAAAGGGCAAATGGAAGCAGACGATGGAGAGTTAGCAGAAGACATGAAGAAACCAGAAGAAAGTGGCTGGAACAATTGCAACTGAAAAAAATGCACAAAAGGTAGAAAAATCTCTCTTTATTTTGAATTTATTAACTGGAATATGTCAGCTCTGGGAAATGTGCATCATTAATGTTTGCGCTTTGTTTAGTACAAGAGGAAATTAATTTATAGTTTTATTTCTACAGTGTTGTTGTACATTCCAAGTTTGGCTTTTGGGGTTCCCAGTTTAATTATTGTCTTCTTGTTTCTAAATCTTTTAGTCTTTCTTTATCCATACTCATTAAAGAGGCATGTTTACTAAAAGTTAGTGTATGGTAACATTATGCAAATATTTATGCAAATGAGGTCCCTTATGCAAATGAGGCCCCGCGTCTTATGCGGCCCCCGGGTTACTTTACAAGTCCTCATTTGGCCCTCAAAGCAATTTGAGTTTGAGACCCCTGGTTTAAAATAAGCAAAAAGGTGTAAGACAAGGCTGTATACTTTCCCCCTAACTGTTTAATTAATATGCAGAACAAATCAGAGGAGCAGGATTGTATGAAGACAATAGAGGTGTGAAGATTGGTGGAAGACTCATCAACCTTCGCTATGCTGATATCACATCACATTACTGGCTGAAAGTGAAGAAGATCTGAAACATTTGCTTCTCATGATCAAAGAACAGTCTCAAAATGGGCCTGCACCTTAATGTAAAGACAAAGATCATGACAACTGGCATAATCAACAAGTTCATCGTTGAAGGAGAAGAAATTGAAATCGTGAACAACTTTAACCTACTTGGATCAACTATCAATAAAGAAGCAACAAGCAGTCAAGAAATCAGACGCATTTCTCTTGGCAGAACGGCTATGAAGAACCTAGACAAGATTCTCAAGAGCAGAGATGTCTCTCTCCATACAAATATTAGACTCATTCAAGCCACGGTATTTTCAACATCATATGGATGTGAAAGCTGGACAGTGATAAAGATAGACAAGAAGAAAATTGATGCCTTTGAATTATGGTGCTGGCAGCGAATACTATGTATACCGTGGACTGCCCAAAGAACAAACCAGTCAGTACTAGAGGAGATCAAACCTAAGCTTTCTTTAGAAGCTCAGATGACAAGACTTCGACTTGCATACTTCTGACACATCATGCGAGAAAGACATCATGCTTGGCAAAATAGAAGGTCAACATAAAATAGGAAGGCCAGCAATGAGATGGATCGATACAATAAACAGCAGCTACGGGTACCAGTCCGTCAACAATGAGGCACCTGACTGAAGACCGAACACAATTTAGGATAACTATCCAGAGAGTTGCCATGAGTCTACACCGACTCGATGGCACTTAACAACTGCCAACTCCAGAATTTGATTCTTCCACTTTGCTGTTCCTTATACCCGGAACAAAATTAACTAAATATTTTACAGTTTATATGTCAGGTTTCTTTTCTACCCCTTTTCAAATCTAGGTTGAAAACTTAACTCTTAGAGGCCACTTTTCGATCCTGTTTCTTTATCATTCTCCTAGATATATCTTTGTCCTCAGTTGTTGTCTATCTTGACCAGATTGTAAGTTCTGATGAACATGGATAGTCTTTTACATGTTTGTGCACAGCACTGCAAGCTGTATTTAGTGCTATACAAAATGATCAGAGTAGTAGTAGATACAAAATATGAGGTGTGATGAAAAAGTATCTAGCCTTGTACAATAACACAAGTATTTTTATTTATTTATTTACATTCTCTTATATACCGCGCTATTCTGCATCAGTGCGGTTTACATTGAACAAACTGAAATTACATTGAACAGGGCATTATAACTTGGAGATAACCCTCCATAGCCCAAGTTCCCTGTAAAAGTTAAGTGGCTTGCCCAAGACCACAAGGAGCACATGTGGGACTAGAAACCCCAGTCCTTCCGGCCCAAGGTTGCTGTCCTCTAGTGGGGTTTGAACCCCTGACCTTCCGGCCTGAAGTACATTGCCCCAACCACTAGGCCACGCCTCCACTCCTGACAGCTATTGCACTTAGTTTCCTTCGAAGTCCCCTTCTGATAAAAACACACTTCCTCCAGCATTCCTGCCTCTTTCATTATGCTGTGAAGCTGCTGTGTCAAATTTTGCTTAATGGTCTCCAAATAGTCAAAGCTCCTTCCTTTCAGTGGTAATCTCATTTTTGGAAACAAGAAAAAGTCACAGGGTGCAAGGTCAGGCGAGTACAGAGGCGGACAGACTTGCTCGATTTGGTGTTTGGCCAAGAACTGCTAGACAAGATGTGATGCACGAGCTCTGGCCTCTTACGATGAACTGCATCTCTAAAACGAGTAGGAACTTGGATGTAGTCCTACTTATGAGCCTTTTGGGGCATACTCCTGATGAATAACTACCTAGCAATCAAAAAAAAAGAAAAACCCTACCAGACTGACCTTGTTATTGTCTCTCACCTAACGAGCTTTCTTGGGTTTGGTAGAATCTGGAGTTGTCCATTGTGAGGATTGAGCTGTGGTTTACAGGTCATAACCTTAAACCCATGATTCAATCACCAGTAATCTTTTTGATGAAATCCAAGTCATTTTCAACACATTCCAACAACTCTCTGGCTGCAGTCAATCTTTTTCATCAGAAAAAAAAGAAATTTCAGCACAAATTTGCACACACACACACGTCTCATCCTCAAACTTACAGTAAGAATGGACTGTACCAACCCAAAAATGACATCCATGTCCTCAGCAAACTGCCTGATAGTCAACTGACAATCTGCATGTATTGCAGCACACACTGCTTCAACTTTGTCTTCATTCCTGCTTATGGATGGCTACCCAGAATGTTTTTCACTGTCAACACTTTGGTGGCCCCTCTTGGAAACATTTGTACCAGACAAACTTGTATGGCGATGAATGCATGAGTCGTGCTCATCTGCTGTGTCTTATCATAAAGTCTCTCTCTGCACGAATCTCCAAGTTCCTGGCAAAATTTAATGCAAATTCGCTGTTCAATTTTTTCACTCATAGTAAATCTGACAGTCTCTTACATAATACCAAACATCATGCGATTTAAAAACATACAGGTGTGCTGCAGCCACACTACACTACACATGCAGAGCACATAACTAGGTCGTTGCATGCTTAATAGCATCATGGTGCAACGTATTGTTATATAGCTCTAGAACAAGTCTAGATACTTTTTGATTACACCTTGCAAGTAGCCATGAAGACACATGAATTTTCATATCCACCCAGAAGGCTCAATTGGGCTCTGTTCCTAGGTGCACCGCTGAGAGAGATGTAGATTAGAAAATAGATGCTGCGATGGTTGCCACATGGCTCTTAAAAATAAAAAGGTGGGTCCAATATTTGTATTTCTTTATTCTCTGTGATACATAAAAGGAAAAGACAATAGAGGGCAACATATTTAAAATTTTCAATTAAAAGGAAAGTATGGAATGTTTTCTCCTAATATCAGTTGTTACCGTTAATAAAAAGTGTCAAAACTCCCATTAACAATTATTACCGGTTTCCCTCCTCAACACTTGATTACCGTTTACTCTAATACTGCACTGGCTAGTCTCATTTAATGCCAGTAAAGATCCTCGACGCATTTCAGTGAAAAGGGAGAGGGGGTGGCGGGAGAAGATATAAAAACAAGGAGTGCCACATTAATACAGTGGTAATTAATGCTTGCATTCACACACACAATATCAGATAACTATCGGTGGTCCAAAGTTAGCTGTCAGTGCTCTTTATCCCAGTAGGAAGTTATCAGCACCAGACTTCCAACAACATTAAAAGCTCAGTGGAAAAAAGCTCTCAAAAACATCGGCTCAGAAATTAACCTAACGGGTAGAGACTTAACTGTCCGTTCACCTCTAAAGGACCAAAATGCACATAAAAGGGGGAGGAGAGAGGGGAATAGGATCAAAGCAGAATTACTACGAATGCTCCGCTTTCAGCATTCTTACAATACGGAGAAGGAACACATTATAAAAAAAAAAGGAAAAGACACTCACGGTCTAACGGGAACAAGGTGGAGTCCCGGCCAAGAGCGACACGGCTTAAATCGAGTTGACAAGGTGAATAAAAGACCGAAAAAGAACGCAAATTGCACTGGCTGGAACAAAAAAATAAAAGTAGCAAACAAAAAGACAAGTTCAGCGCGCTCTAATCTAAAGCTATCCACCAGCCAGACTGCAATGTGAAGCGGGGAGGAGACCCTAGCCCCGCCCTCTCATTCCACGCTCCTATCGGCGAAGGCACCCGACTACCTCTCAGCTGTCATTGGCCTGGAGCTTTCGGCGCTCTCCCACTCTACGCCACAGTTTCTGAAGCTGCGACTACTTTAGGTGAAGCAAAACAAAAGGAGAGCGCATGCGCAGTAGTTATAGCCTTCCTCCGCGCCGATTGCGGATGGCGTCAGCGTTACGCGTTACGCGTTACGCGTTAATAATGCGCCGAGAAATGCTCCGACGGAAATGTTATAGTTATGCTAGTAGAGATAAATGTGCACACAAAGCGGCTTGCATAATCTGATCAAAGCAAACAGGACAGTGAGTTTTTTATGGAAACTAAACGGTATACTCTCAAACAGCCAGGAATTAAAGAGTTAAAAGTGACCTAAAATTGGGATTATACATTGGGCCTGTCCTAATGGTTTAATCAGCGAAGCAAGCCAAGGTTCAGGGGCCACTGCTCCTCCTTAGGTTAGAATGATTTTCAGCTCCGTTAGCCTCAGATAGTCTTCCAGAGAAAGGAAAATACCTGCTGTACATAAAGGCAGCTTACCTTGAGCTACCACTGAAAATGCACGAGTTAAAACTCTCTCTCTCTATATATATATATATAGCCTAGAGTTGCCAACTTTTTCACAGAGAAAAACCCGACACCTGTGGCTCTCCATGCTCCACCCATTCTCCGCCCCTAGTCCCACCCCCTGCCCCACCCCACCCCCAAAAATTACCGAGGATAGGTGTAGGCTAACTCCCTTGGTCAGTAACTGGGAACCCCAAAAGCCAAACATGAAATGTACAACACTGGAGAAATAAAACTATAAGGTAATTTCCGCTTGCACTAAACAAAAATGCAAAGATGTTAGCAATACACACTTCCCAGACCAAACATATTCCAGCTAATAAATTCAAAATAAAAAGTATTTTTCTACCTTCTGTTTGGGCATTTTATTTTTCAGTTGCAATTGCTCCAGTCACTTTCTTATGATTTCTTCGTGTCTTCTGCGAGCTATCCATTTGTCCTTTCTTCTCTTTTAGATGTTTTCCATTCTCTCTCTATTTCTGCTTTAACATACTGATTGTTTCCCTTTTGCTCTTTCCCCCAATTCTTTTCTTATTCCTTTATCATCCACTTAAATTTCAGCCTTCCATTCTCAGTCCCCTCTTACCCTCTCAATACCTGGCCCATCGTAAACTTTTCTTCCACACAAAATATATTTTCCCCTCTCCATTCTCATTCCCCATCCCTTCTAGTCCTCCCCCAAAATCAGCTCCCTTATAGTTCTAGACCTACCCAGCATCCGCTTCCTTCTAGTCCAATTCTCCCATGCCCCCACATCAGCCCATTTCAAGTCCTATTCCAGCTCCTCATCAGCCCATTTCCTGTCCTATCCCCACATATGCTCTTTTCCAGTTTCATTCTAGTCCCCCCATCAGCCAATTTCCACTCCAAGCTCCCCCATCAGCCAATTTCCAATCCTAGCCCCCTCGCCAGCCCACTTCCAGTTCTATTCCAGCCCCCTTCTGGCCCATTTCCAGTCCTATTCCAGCCCCCCATCAGCCAATTTCCACTCCAAGGTCCCCCATCAGCCAATTTCCAATCCTAGCCCCCTCATCAGCCCACTTCCAGTCCTATTCTAGCCCCTATCAGCCCATATCCAATGCTAGCCCTCACATCACAGGCCATTTCCAGTCCTAGCCCCCTCAATCACAGCCCATTTCCAGTCCAAGTTCCCCCCCTCATAGCCCATTTCCAGTCCAAGTTCCCCCCCCCCCATCACAGCCCATTTCCAGTCCAAGTCCCCCCCCATCACAGCCCATTTGTAGTCCAGGTCCCCCCCCCCCCCCATCACAGTCCATTTGTAGTCCTTGGCCTCCCCTCCGACCAGCACCACGGCTGTCTGAGGGGCTTCAGAGGGAGCCAGGGAAGCCCATGCGAGGCTCTGGCTCCCTCTGTACAACCGCCAGCATGAAGATCCTTTTCCTTCACGCTGGCGGCTGTTTCTGTGAAGCCCCGATTGCTGGGAAAGGTTAAAGGGCATTGCCTTTAACCTTTCCCAGCAATCGCGGCTTCACAGAAACAGCCACCAGCATGAAGGAAAAGGATCTTCATGCTGGCGGTTGTACAGAGGGAGCCGGGGCCTCACGCGGGCTTCCCCGGCTCCCTCTGAAGCCCTCCGGTGTGTGGGCTGGCCCTGGGTCTTCTGTTTTTTAAACTCTGCGGACTTTGGGTCGGAAGAAAAGCCGTTTTTTTCTCTGGCCGCTCCCGATCTTGCGGCCAGAGCAAAAAAAATGGCTTTTCAAGGGCCGGTTTTACATCTGCGCCGGCAGCCAGCCTGGCCATGGAAAAACCGGCCAAGCCGGCTGAAAACCGGCCAGTTGGCAACCCTAATATAGCCACAGAAGGGACCTGACACACCAGATGAGGAAATTTGTTCCAGGGGTAGGGCACAGAGAGGAGTTAGTGATGGAGAAGAGCACAGATGACAGGGACTTACTAGCCACAAAAGGATGGGAAGCCGAGAGCTCTAGTTATAAAGAACAACAGGTTTCAACAGAACAAGAGGCATTCGTAACAGGGGCTCTACATTTCAAGCAAAGGTAAATGTGGCTTTCTAAATTACAGCTCTCTGCCTGGGAGCTCTTAAAAGTGTTTTGGTACATTTTTAAAACATTGCAGAGCTTTCTTTCAATTAAAAGAGGATCTCCTCCTATGCATTTGTGTAACGGAGGTATTTAAACATCTCTATCATATCCTTAGAGTTCCTTGTAATGGTTTGAATCATGTTCTTTCATATGTAAGTTCTATGTAACAGTTCTATGTAATAGTTCTTTTGAGTTTCAATGTAAACCGCCTTGATTAAATGAGAAGGCGGTATAGAAAAAGTGTTAAATATCTCGCCTCTTCCATCTTTTTTCGAAAATATACATATTGAGATCTTCAAGTATGCCTTATGATGAAGCTCACTGACCCTTTTGGTAGCCACCCTCTGCACCAATCCATCCTTTTTATATCCTTTTAAAAGTGAGGTCTCCAGAATTACACAGAACACTCTAAATTAAGCCTCACCAAAGACTTACAGAGACACTATCACCACTTCCTTGCTGCTGACCATTCCTCTCCCTATGCACCTGAGCATCCTTCTGGTTTTTGCCATCACCTTATTTACCTGTTAAGCCACCTTTAGATCATCATAAACAATTATTCTAGGTCCCACTCTTCTTTTGTAGACAAAAGTACTTCAACCCCCGGCCTGTACTATACCACCTCCTTGGTCTTTTGCAGCCCAAATGCATGACACTACACTTTTTAGCATTAAATCTCAGCTGCCAAATTCTTCACTTTCTTCAAGCTTCGCTAAATCTCTCATGTTATCTACACCTTATTGGATATCTACTCTATTGCAGATTTTGGTATCATCTGCAAGGAGGCAACCCCTACCCAATAGTCCTTCTACAATATCACTAACAAAAATGTTAAAAAGAATTGGACCAAGGAGAGATCCCTGTGGCACTCAACTGGTAATATACTTCTTCTCAGAGTGAGCTCCTTCTACCTGTACCCTTTGTTGCCTCCTCCCACTCAACCAATTTCTAACTTAGTCATTTTATATGATAGGGCAGTATAAAAAAACATGTTAAATAAATACATTTTAGGGTCCATCCCGAGGGTATTCAACTTATTTATATACCTGTGCAGAACAGTGTCAAAGGCTTTCTCTCAATCCAACTCTACTACTACTACTACTGAATATTTATAAAGTGCCACAAGGTATACGCAGCGCTGTACAAACAGAGACAGCCCCTACTTATCAGAGCTTATAACCTAATCAAGACAAACAAGACAAAAGATAGGAATAAGGATAGAATAGGGAAGGGTAAGGAGGCACAAAAAAACAAGGAATCAGGATCCAAAAGCAGCCTCAAAGAGGTGAAAAGGGTCAGAAATGAAGCCTGATGTTTTCTTCTTCTTTAATCCTTAGCTGGTGTTTGGTGAGCAAGTCATCCTCTCAACCAATACGCTGCTATAGGTGCTACTGTATTCTGTATGTTGCTCACAATATGCTTCCAACCTTGGTAATTGGTGAAAACCGCCGCTTCGGAGGGCGCGCAGGAGAGCAGCAATGTCAGCAGAGGTGTGAGTGGGAGCTCCTCCTTCCCCCCTTCAGCCTGCCTATCAGCAGCCACTAACAACGGCTGAAAACCGCCGCTTTGGAGGGCGCACCTGCGCCTTGCGGGCCCGCGCCTGAGGGCCTCACCAGAGGGCCCTTTGGCGTGGCCCTTAGGCGTTGGACCATGGCGTCTGCACTGAAGGTTAGATTGAAGACGTGGACTGGTTTGTCATACACGTTTATTGTGGTAACCTGCTGTTCCTTCTCCTTCTCTTATCTCTTTAACTGTTTCTGTCCTCTATTCTGTCCTATCTCATAAATGGCGTTCCTTTCATATTTTCTCAAATGATATGGTATTGTAAACCGCTCTGATGCCTCGGCCTGAGCGGTATATCAAATGATTAAACATAAACATAAACATAAATATATCTGGCTTTGTTGATGGTCAGTCACTGGTTCCTTAGATCTTCCTCGATGTGTTTGAACCACGTTTTCTTCAATACTGCTCGTCGAACCCTCCAGTGGGACAGGTCGCTCTCGCCAGAGGAGGTTCTATGGCAGCCAACTGGTGTTCATTCTGTAAACGTGGCCAAACTATCACAGTCGGCGTTTTTGGATTTGTTCTTTGACTGAAGGTTGACTGTCGCACCTTGTCCGAATTGTCTCATTTCGATGGCGATCACAAAGAGAGACACCCAAAATCTGTCTCAGGCATCACACTTGTTCATGTGAGATTTGAGCAGAGTCCATGTTTCCGATCCGTACAGGAGAATTGGCAAGATCAGTGTTCGGAAGATGCGTATTTTGGTCTTGATGGAAATATCAGCCTTCTTCCTGAGGCACCATTTGAGTGAGGTGAACGCTACTGTTGCCTGGCCAATCCTGATGTGGACTCCGGTGGTGGATGCCACCTTCTCCTGCACCAGTGATCCCAGGTATTTGAATTCTTGAATCTGCTTGATTTGGTTTCCATCGAGGTGAACATTGGCCTGTGAGCCATCTATGGTCATAACTTTGGTCCTGTCCGCATTGATTCTTAGGCTGTAAGATTGGACAATGCTGGCAGGGCCGGCCCGTCCATTGAGCGAGAATGTTTTTTGCACAGGGCCCCGCGTTTCAGGGGGCCCCGCGCAAAAAACATTCTTTTGTAAAAGTAAAATTGAAAAAAAAAAGAAAACCTGTCTCCTGCCGCTGTCGGGGCCGCCGCGGCAGAATCGAGCGTGCCGCGGGCCCCCCTGTACCCGGCACAGCCTCTCCTCCCTGTAGCAACTCTCTTCTTTGAGCTGCAGTGTCAGATGCGCCGGCTTGCAGAGCGCGAAGGGAAGAGTTTCCCTTTCGCGACTCTGTTAGGCCCGCGGGGGGCTGATGGGAACTTCCCATCAGCCCCCGCGGGCTTAACAGAGCAGCGAGGGAAAAAACTCTTCCCTCGCGCTCTGCAAGCCGGCGCGACTGACTACCGCTCCAACGCCAGAGTTGCTACAGGGAGGAGAGGCTGTGCCGGGTACCGGGGGGCCCCGCGGCACGCTCTATTCTGCCGCGGCGGCCCCGACAGCGGCAGGAGACAGGTTTTCTTTTTTTAAAAAATTTCCCTGGGCTGGGCTGGGCGTTAGGAGTGGTGCTGGGCTGGGGGTTAGGAGTGGTGATGGGTGCTGGGCTGGGCTGGGCTGGGGGGGGTGTTAGGAGTAGTGATGGGCTGGGCTGGGCGGGGGGGGGGGGGGTTAGGAGTAGTGATGGGCTGGGCTGGGCTGGGGGGGGTTAGGAGTTGTGATGGGCTGGGCTGGGCTGGGCTGGGGGGGGGAGGTGTTAGGAGTTAGTGATGGGATGGGCTGGGCTTGGCTGGGGGGGTTAGGAGTGGTGATGGACACTGGGCTGGTTGGGGGGGGTTAGGAGTGGTGATGGGCACTGGGCTGGCTGGGGGGGTAGGAGTGGTGATGGGCACTGGGCTGGCTGGGGGGGTTAGGAGTGGTGATGGGTGCTGGGCTGGGGGTGTTAGGAGTGGTGATGGGCGCTGGGGGGGTTAGGAGTTGTGATGGGCGCTGGGGAGGGGTTAGGAGTGGTGATGGGCGCTGGGGGGGCTTAAACTAAAAATTGGGTGATGGGGGATTAGGACTGGAAATGGGCTGGTGGGATTAGGACTGGAAGTGGGTTGATGGGGGTTAGGACTGGTAATGGGCTATGGGAGGGCTTAAACTAAAAATTGAGTGATGGGGGATTAGGACTGGGAGTGGGCTGATGGGGAGGTTAGGACGGGTAATGGGCTATGGGGGGGCTTAAACTGAAAATTGGGTGATGGGGGATTAGGACTGGAAATGGGCTGGTGGGATTAGGACTGGGAGTGGGCTATGGGGGGGCTAGGACTGGTAATGGGTTGGGGGGGTTGCTAGGACTGGAAATGGGCTGAGTGGAAGGGGGCTTGGAACCAGCAAATAGCTGTTGGGGATGGGGCTGGGAATGGAAATGGGCTGCGGGGACGTGGGGGGCTTGAACTGCAAATAGCTGATGGGGACGGGGCTTGGAATGGAAATGGGCTGAGGGGAAGTGGGGGGCTTGAACTGCAAATAGCTGATGGGGAGGGGGACTTGGAATGGAAATGGGCTGAGTGGAAGGGGGCTTGAACTGCAAATAGCTGATGGGAAGGGGGGCTTGGAATGGGCTCTTAGGGGAGGGGAGCTAGGACAGGAACTGGGCTGATGGATGGGCTAGGATAGAACTGAGAATTGGGTTGTTGGGGGAGCTAAGATTGGAAATTGGCGTTGGTGGGGGCTTGGATTGAAAATGGACTCATGGAGGGGCTAGAAACTGGAAGTAGGCTCATGGGGGGCTTGGTTTAGAAATGGGCTGAGTGGAGGGGAGCTAGGATTTAACATGGGCTGATGGTGGGGCTAGGAAAGGACTAGAAATGGGCTGATGGGAGGCTGGTATTGGAAATGAGTGAGGAAGGGACTCGGATAGGACTGGATTTGGATGGGGGAGCTTGGACTGGAAATGGGCTGATGTGGGGACTAGAAGGGAGCGGATACTGGGTGGGGCTGGAACTAAAAGGGAGCTGTTGTTGGGGGAGATTAGAAGGGGATGGGGCTGGGAGAATGAAATGGAGAGGGGAAAAATTTTTTGTGTGGGAGGGAAGAAAAATGTACAATTGGCCGGGTATTGGGAGACTAAGTGGGGATTGAGGATGGAGGGGTAAAATTTGAGTGGATGAAATAGGAATGAGGAAAGAGCAAAAGGAGAAAGATTATTATGTTAAAGCAGATGTAGAGAGAGAATGGAAAAAAACTAGAAGAGAAGAAAGGACAAATGGACAGCAGACGATGGAGAGATATCAGAAAGACACAAATAAACCAGAAGAAAGTGGCTGGAACAATTGCAACTGAAAAAAAAAATGCACAAAAGGTACAAAGATATCTCTTTATTTTGAATTTATTAACTGGAATATGTCAGCTCTGGGAAATGTGCATCATTAATGTCTGTGCTTTGTTTAGTACAAGAGGAAATTAATTTATAGTTTTATTTCTACATTGTTGTTGTACATTCCAAGTTTGGCTTTTAGGGTTCCCAGTTTAAGTATTGTCTTCCTGTTTTTTAAATTGTGATTCCTTGTTTGGTGATAGTCTATGTTCTGCATGTGTAACTGAGCTGAGGTATTCTGTTTATGTAATTCCTATTTGACATTGTCACTTTGTTCTCTTTCCCCAGTAGGTCATGTATTGTTATTCTCTGAAATGTATTGGTTTAATATTTGCAGTGTTGCCTTTGATAGGTAGTGTATGGTGCTTTATGAGTCCTGGTAGTGCGGTTGGGATACGGTGGGTTTGCTATGGGTTCTAAATGGGCAGTGTTTGTAGTAGTTCCTAATGTGCCTGGCGGTTGGCACTGGATTATAGTAATGTAGAAATCTTTGTCTTTTTTTATCCATACACTCATGAAGAGGCATGTTTACTAAAAGTTAGTGTATGGTAACATTACGCAAATATTTATGCAAATGAGGCCCCTTATGCAAATGAGGCCCCGCACCGAGTCTCCGCACATGGCCCCGCACCCCCCTTGGGCCGCCCCTGAATGCTGGTGATGTGGTAAAGGATGTCATGGCCCTGGCATCTATGTCAGCAAATATGGCACTGCCATCTGCGAACATCAAGTCTGTCAGGAAGTTGTTCATGTCGTACTGTACCCCGTATCTGTTCTCGAATGTTTACCTCATAATGGTATCAATCACAATATTGAAAACAAGGGTGAGGCAACATCTCCCTGTTGGACTCCAGTTTGGATAGGAAATTCCTTGGACAGTTCATTCTAGATCCTCATGCTGCTGGTTGAGCCATTGTGTGATGCTTGGAGAAGTTGGATGATCTTCAGCGGCACATGCTCGTTCTTTAATGCCCTCCACAGGGGGGAAGGGAGGGGAGGGAGAAGAGGGGGAGGGGAAGGATTGGGTGGGAGGGAAGGAAGGGAGGTAAATAGTGAAAGTGTACTCTGCACCTCCCCTCACCGGTAATTCACCAGGGCTCTTGGGTAACGCATATCCACACACAAAGCAATGAGAAGGAAGCAAGTACAGTTAATAATACACAGCACACACTTGTATTATAAAAACCACCAAAGCTTTGGGAGAGCAAACCAAATTAGTACCTTGTTTACTCTGCCATCACAGCCTTCAGCCATTTTATTTATAGGTAAATATTCCATTACACAGCATAATTTCCACCTTATTGTTCTACGTCAAGCATCACGTATATTCATAACGTGCATCTCTATATCGCTACGTCATAGATCAGTTCTTATTAGCATAGGTCATCATGAGGAGACATACATGTATTCCCAGACATAACCTCTTAAACAATAATTCTAACACTTGCAGTTTTGATATCTCTGAATAGAGACTGAGAGAGAGCTTCTCCCTGCACTATCTGTTTCATAACATAATATCTTTGTTATAGGAAAGTTCAGCCTAGTTATTTCAGTAGAGTCTTTCAAGGTTGTTGCTGAGTAATAAGCTCTGGAATGTCTGTAGTGTTAACTCTTTCTGAGGGCTGTGTACACAGCCCTTTACAGACAAGCTTCCTTTCAAATAGGGGGAGGAGGAGAGGGGGAGGGGAAAATGAGCTTCGCTGCAACGATAGAGCAGGGGATAAATTACACTGAACTGCATAAAAATATAATAAAATCAAAATTAAAAATAAACAAGATATAACTGAACCATCAGGAGTAAAAACTTGAAAAACCAAATCAAATTAGATAATATAAATACATAAAAATGTTCAAAAAAGGCTTAAAAACCATTAAGAAACAGCAGAATATTATAGGAATACTGCTAAATTGGCTTCTTGGTTCAAACCGCAAGGTTCCAGAATTTGCAATTCGTAAATATAGCATTGTTCCAACTGAAGTAAAATCTTATCAATGTCATCACTTCTCCAATGGGGTTCAATGGCTTTGAGTACCAAAAAGTTCAAATCCATTACATGACGACTCTTCTCCCAGTGTGTCACAGATGGTTTCTCTGATATGCATCTCTGTAGAAAACCTTTATGTTCTATAATGCGGGTTCTAACTTGTCTCTTAGGGGCTTGTTTACAAAGCCATAGTAGCGGCTTCTGCCCAATATCGGAGCCGCGGCCCCATTGAATTCAATGGGGCCACGGCTCCGATATCGAGCAGAAGCCGCTACCGCAGCTTTGTAAACAAGCCCCTTAGTCTTGCCCACATATATTAGATTGCATGGGCAGAGAATCAAATATATAACATTCTCGGTTCTGCAATTGGGAAAATGTTGTATAAAAATCTTTTTATGTGATGTCGAGTGTTCAAAAGAATCCTTAATAACCAAAGAATTTGAGCATACTGAGCATTTTCCACATTTGAAATGACCTTTTACTTTGCAGGTTGGCCTTGGTTTGGATAACGCTGAGGGTACCAGGATATTCGCCAAACTTTGGTTGCGTTTATAGGCACTGGTTAATTGCTTGGAAGCAAACGTGGGGCATAGTAGCCAAGAGGCACTTTTCCTGCTTTAGAATGTGAGTGATATCTTTAGAGAGGCTCGAGAAAGTTATGGCACCGATGACCTCATCTTGTTTGGGCCTGTCAGGAACCACAAGAAGGATAGCACAGTCTGTGGATCTTTGCCCGTATGTAGGTTTTCTGGATACAATCCTGAGGGTATCCCTATTCTTCGAATCTTGTGCCCATGTCTGCAGCATTGTGTTCAAAATCTTCCTCAGATGTCCATAATTTTCTGATCCTTAGAAATTGACTTACGGGAAGGTTGTATTTCAAAGAAGTGTTGTGAAAACTGTCAAAGCTGAGCAGAGAATTCCTATCTGTCATCTTACGGTACAAATCCGTTGTGAACCCACACCAATCTTTTCTAATCACAATGTCAAGATAAGCAATCTCATCCAAACTATATGTGCCATCAAATTGCAGATTCTCATCTAGGTAGTTTAACCATGCAAAAAACTCTTGTAACTGTTCCTCCGTGACATCCCAAATCATTAGATCATCACCTATGTAATGTATTAACATTTCCATAATTTCATCTGGGCTTGGAAGGGATGACGCATGAGCTATCATTTCTCAAAATCTGCAACGTGAAGCTTAGCCACGTCTGGGGCCATAGATGACCCCATAGCAACTCCTTTGATTTGTTTATAGAATATACCCCTGAAACAGAAATAGTTTTCTGTCATTGCGAGCGAAGCCATTTGGGTAAAGAAGAAGGTAGGTGTGCGAACGGGCCTGGTCCTCTGAATAAGAATATCTGATATGACCTCAAGGGGCTGTCTTTTGAGGAATATTTGTGTAAAGAGAATTGATAGCTAAGGTAACTAGAAGAAGTTGTTCATGGTATCCTGTAAAGTTCTGTAATATGTTAATTATATGAGCCAAATCACATACATGTGATTTAACTTTAGCAACAAAGGGTCTAAGAAAGACGTCTAAAAATTTTGATAGAGGTTCAAATAATGAACTTATTGCAGACACAATAGAATGTTGGTTTCTGAGAATCAAAGAAATGCCTACGGGATTCACTTCTGTCTCTGGGCTGGCCATTATTATTGATCCAGTAATATACTGTACCTGCCTTGTAATCCTTCTTATCTCTCTTAAATTTCTTAAGCTTCCTGTCTTTAACTACTTTTTTGTATTCCGATGTATTCCTATCAAAGTCTTAAAGTTTCTCAAATCTAGAATCTTGATTCCTAAGCGTCTCTTCAGTCCAGTCCCTTTCCTCTGGGTTGTGCCCCCCTTCCAGCTGCAAGGAGACTGAGCACGTCATCTTCTGTTGCTGACCCTAGGATATATATAGTACTGGCACCTCCCACCAGATTCAGTTTTGCTCAGTCTCCAAGCTGTAAGGGAGTCAGTAACCCATAGCTAGGTTACTGGAGAGACTTAGCTTAGTGAGCTATTTTGCCTTTTGGTTTATTACTATACCTTTAGTTTTATTTGTCTGTCTAGTGTAGGTTAATTAAGGTCTTTTCTTCTGCCTCAGTTTCCCTCAAGGGGTGGGGGAGGAGGTACCTTCGGCCACTGCCCTTCAAAGAAACGCCGGCCCGTATCCCCTTAATACCGCCAGCCTTTATCCAGCGGGTTGGTGAGGAGGACGCATCCCTGCAGTCTACCGCCGTCTTTCCAAGCCCTTCAGTGTCTTTCCACCATGCTGCCGAAGCCCTCCCGGCGTCTGAGCGCGAGGGCGGGAAGACACCTACAACCCCTGCAGAAGTGAAGACAGGCAAGAAGAGGCCAGAACGGAGGGGAACCGTGTGGCGTCGGAGCCGACCATGCGTTCGCGGCCGGCATGTTGCAGTGGAGCCTGGCGGTGTCCTGAGAAGGAGAGAATGCCGGTGACGTAGGCCTTCTTTTTCTTTGCACACCTGTTGTTTTGGCCCTCATTTTCTAAAAGGAATTTTCTAAAGGAGTTAAATTCGGTACGGAATGCAGCAGGGGGCCCGACCGTGGGGTAGCCCTTTTGGGAGTGTCTCCTAGGCCCATGTTTTGCAAACGGGTGTAAAAAAAAAATTGTTTAGATATTTTAGTAACTGAGTACTCCATTATGCCTGCTAAACCACAATGTTTGCTCTGTGGCACGTGTAAGAGCACTGTGTCAGAGTCGGGGGTATGTAGAGGCTGCGCAGCTGAGGCAGCTGCAGTGGAACAGGAGATTCAGGCAGGTAGTTCGCAGGATCCTCTTCCTCAGGTCTCTCAGGAATCCGTGGACCCCCTGGAGGTCATTGGTCGGTTGGCACCGGACCTTCCCTCGATGGGGGAGCAGTCCGCAAATGCCCTACTTCAACCCAGTCCTTCTACCTCCTTGGGAGGACTGGACTTTGGCAGTGGAGGGGACTTCTCTCCTGAATTTGTCCTGCTAATGCATAAGGCTTTTTGTCTCCGCAAGCAAGGAACTCAGGAGCAGGGAACGGCATCAGGAAGCGCTATAGTGCTGCACTCGGACCCTAGGGAACATGAAGAAGCAGGGGTCCCGCCAAAGCGGGCTAGGCTCTCCCACGAGGAGGTTCTCCTTGCTCCCCTGTCTGAGAACCCAGAAGGAGAGGTCTCGGACAGAGAGATGGGGGAAGACGAGAAAGCAGAGCAGGAACAGGCTAGGATTGTTTGGGTGTTTTGCCGAGATTAGTTGCCGGCCTTGATTGGGGAATCCCTGAAGGTCCTTAATATGGCAGCAGGAGTTCCAACAGAAGAAGAAGTGCTGGAGGATCCGCTGATCCAAGCTGTCAGGAAATCACAGAAAGTGTTCCCGGTGCACCGGGTGGTGAAGCAGATGATTCAAGAGGAATGGGATCAACCTGAATTAGGGTTGAGAGGGGTACAGTCGATGGCTCGACTGTATCCATTACCGGAAGGGGAGAAGGAATTGCTCCATTCCCCAGAGTGGATGCTGCAGTGTCGGTGGTCACAAAGAAGACCATGATTCCTGTGGAGGGCAGTGCAGCCCTCAAGGACACCCAAGATAGGAAGCTGGATGTGCTGCTGAAGCAGGCGTTTGACATTAGTTCCCTAGCACTCTAGGCGTCTGTTTGCGGGGCCTGGGTAGACATGGCTTGTTTGCGTTGGTCTCAGCAGCTTCAATTGGTTGGTGACCCTCCAGCGGAATCATCAGCAGAGGCAGCTAGGATTGAATCTGGAGCTGCCTACTTGGCCGATAGCCAGTATGATCTCGTTAGGAGTATGGCCAAGAACATGACTTCGGTGGCGGCGGTCCGCCGTTATCTTTGGCTACGCAACTGAGCCGCCGATGGTTCTTCTAAGGCGCGGCTCAGCAGGCTCCCATTTAAGGGAAAACGTCTCTTTGGAGAGGACCTGGAGAAGCTGGTGAAGGATCTGGGGGAGTCTAAAGGGGGTAGACTTCCTGAGGATAGGCCTAAGCAGAGCCGCCTTCCCGCTCTGTCACGACCTCAAGCTAGGGAGGCGCGGAGATTTCGGGGTTTCCGGTCTACACCCTTTCAGAGAGGTCATTTCTCCTCCAGGGGACAGAACTTTCAGGGATTCCGGGGGGCTGGAAAGGGGTTCGCCGCTTCTTCCACTGCCTCGGGCCCTAGAAAGCCACAATGAAACAACAGGGGCCCAGCAGGGCGGGCTGCCGGTAGGAGGGCGCCTGTGGCAGTTCTTTCTAGCCTGGGTCCGGGTCACATCCGATGAATGGGTCCTGGAGGTGGTTCGAGAGGGTTACGCTCTCGAATTCGCAAGACCCGTTCCTCACTCCTTTGTACTCTCCCCGTGCAAGTCTCCCCTCAAGAGGGTCATGGTAAAAGAGACATTGGCGAGGCTGCGCTGGTTGGGGGCGGTCGTGCCTGTGCCCCCAGACCAACGCGGTTCTGATCGATACTCCATTTATTTTGTGGTGCCCAAAAAAAGAAGGGACCTTTCGGCCGATCCTCGACTTGAAGGGGGTCAATCGTTGTCTCAGGGTGCTGCATTTTCGAATGGAAATGCTGAAATCCGTCTTGGTAGCAGTAAGACAAGGAGAATTTCTGACCTCTTTGGACCTGACAAGAAGCCTACTTACATATTCCCGTTCGAGCAGCTCACCAGCAATTCTTGCGGTTTGCGATACCAGAAGGTCACTTCCAGTTTCAAGCGTTGCCCTTCGGCCTGGCGACGGCTCCACGCACCTTCACCAAAGTCATGGTGGTGGTAGCGGCGGCTCTGTGCAAAGAAGGGATTTTGGTACACCCTTACCTCGACGACTGGTTGATCTGGGCGAAATCCGAGGAAGAGAGTCGGAAGGCAACAGCTCAGGTGGTCGCATTCCTGAGGAGCCTTGGTTGGGTGATCAACATAGCAAAGAGCAAGTTGATACCCTGGCAAGAGATCGAGTATCTAGGGGCAAGATTCGACAAGGAAAAAGGCAGGGTGTTCTTGCCGGAGCGCAGGGCGGGGGAGCTGAGGCGACTGATCCTTCAGTTCCTGACCATGCAGGCTCCCTCCGCTTGGCATTACCTTCAGATCTTGGGAACCATGGCGGCAACAATAGAACTAGTGCCTTGGACCAGAGCACACATGAGACCTCTACAATGGGCCTTGTTGAGACGCTGGTCCCATCAGCGCCAGCCCATGCCCGTACGTCTCGTCTGTCCTTCAGGGACCAGGGAAGCCTTAAAGTGGTGGCTCCACCCGGGGAGTCTGGAGCGGGGCATGCCCCTCTATTCCCCATCGTGGGTCCAGTTGACGACGGATGCCTCCATTTCCAGGTGGGGGGCGCATTGCGAGGGTCACTTCGCCCAGGGCGTCTGGGATGCCCAGGAATCCCGGTTGTCGATCAACAGGCTAGAGTTATGGGCTGTAGCCCTAGCCCTTAGGGCTTTCCAACAGTTAGTCACTCAAAGGGCGGTCCGGGTACTATCCGACAACATGATGGCGGTAGCATATATCAACCGGCAAGGTGGCACGAGCAGTCCTCCCTTGGAGGAGGAAGCAGAGGGCCTACTGGAGTGGGCCGAGATTCATCTCTCAGTCTTGTCGGTGCATGTAACGGCGGATTTCTTAAGCAGAAACAGAGTGGACCACGGGGACTGAGAACTCTGCCACAAAGTGTTCAAGTGCATAGTGAACCGATGGGGGACCCCGGTGATGGATCTCATGGCACGGTTCGAGTCAGCCAAGGTGAGTCGATTCTTCAGCCGAAGAAAGGAAAGAATGTCTGAAGGATTGGACGCCCTAGTTCAGAGGTGGCCATCTGAGGGACTACTGTATGTTTTCCCTCCTTGGGCACTCATAGGCAGGGTCCTTCATCGGGTAGAGGAACACCCAGGTCCTGTGGTGCTGATAGCACCGGACTGGCCTCGGCGCCCTTGGTATGCCGACTTGATGCGGCTGTTAGCCGATCGTCCATGGCATCTGCCAGTGAGGGAGGATCTCTTGGTGCAGGGGCCAGTGCGCATGCGTCAGGTAGATCGGTTTTCGCTTACAGCCTGGCTATTGAAAGGGCGAGGTTGCTGAAGGGGGGGTATTCTAGGGCAGTGATTGCCACCTTGCTGAATTCCCATAAACGGTCTACCTTTCTTTCGTATGTAAGGGTTTGGCATATATTTGAAGGATGGTGCGCAGACCAGCGAAAGAGGCCTCTTTCGGTTTCGGTGCCTGAGGTTCTGGATTTCTTGCAGGCCGGTTTTGACAAGGGCCTGGCAGCCAGTTCTCTGCGAGTGCAAGTCGCAGCGATTTCTTGTTACAGAGGCAAAGTTCAAGGTAAGTCTTTGCGCGAACATGCGGATGTGAGTCGATTTCTAAGAGCAGCTAGGCATCTGCGACCTCAACTGAGGTCGCCGGACCCTCCTTGGGATCTCAATCTAGTTTTAGAGGCCTTGGCTGGGGTTCCGTTTGAGCCAATGCAGCGGGCTTCATTGAAGGACGCGACTCTTAAGACTGTCTTCTTGGTAGCCATTTGTTCGGCCAGACGTATTTCCGAGCTTCTGGCCCTGTCTTGTCACCCGCCTTTTCTTTCCTTCTTTAAAGAGAAGGTAGTTCTCCACACAGTTCCATCCTTTTTGCCTAAGGTGATTTCGTCTTTTCATGTGAATCAGATGGTTTCTCTCCCTTCCTTCTCGGGGGCCGGACAGGGGGGAAATGATGCTCGCTTACGTTTGTTGGATGTGCGCAGAGTCCTGAAGCGCTACCTGAAGCAGACAGCTTCCTTTCGCAAGTCCGAGAAGTTGTTCATCTTGTTTTCAGGACCGCATAAAGGTGAAACGGCTTCCAAGGCATCCGTTTCTAGATGGGTTAAGGAAGCCATTGTTTCGGCATACATCCTTAAGGGAAAGCAGGTGCCGGTCGGGCTCCGGGCCCATTCCACTCGAGCTCAAGCGGCCTCCTGGGCGGAACTCAGTCTCGTTCCCCCGCTGGGGATGTGCAGGGCGCCGCTTGGTCCTCTCTGCACACCTTTGCAAAGCATTACAGGTAAGACGTTCATGCCTCTGGGGATGCGGGGTATGGATGGTTCGGTGCTTCAGGCCAGCCTTGCAGGCCCCTCCCAGGTTTGAACTGCTCTGTTACATCCCAGAGGAAAGGGACTGGACTGGAGAGACGCTTAGGAAAGAGTAATTAGGCCTTATCTGCTAATTAGCATTCCTGAAGGATCTCCAGTCCAGTCCCTGATCCCTCCCAGTTTGTTGTTTCCTAACAGGCTTCGACGGCCCGAAGCGACAGATGGGCCCCGCAAGAAGAAAACAAGAGAATGGCCTATGGGAGGTGCTGGTGATGGGGCGGTATAGATGAGCAAGGTGCCTGGATATGACAGCGGCGGGCTCAGGTAAGCTTCCTCCTCTAGAAAGGGGTGGGGCATTCCTTCCCAGGGAGGGGGGAGTTGGTGTTTTGCTGTTAGTCTTGCAGTTAGTTTACAGTTAGTTACTTTTGTTCTGTTTCATAATTGGTCTCTCTGTTAAGTTTGCTTTGTCAATAGGATACTGAATCTGGTGGGAGGTGCCAGTATTATATATATCCTAGGGTCATCAAAAGAAGATGACGTGCTCAGTCTCCTTGCAGCTGGAAGGGGGGCACACCCCAGAGGAAAGGGACTGGACTGGAGATCCTTCAGGAACGCTAATTAGAGGTAGAATTACTCTTTCTTGAGTAGTTCTATTTTAGATTCAACTTGGGTCTTCAAAGTCTCTGCTTTAAGGTCAAATTCAATTTAGTAGTGGCTGCAGCAGTTCCCCAAACAAAAAAAAAAAAACATGGCTGAAGTTTCCAGGCACAGTTGCTAATTACAGCTACTTCCTTAGACATGATTTCACAGTATTTCTCAACTTGATCACTGCTTGGTCAACCAGGATCTGGAGTAGGCCTGGTAAATGTCTCTGAGAATGTAATAACAACTGGGAATTTTCACACATGGATTTTAAGTCCAAAAATTCAACTAGGGGTAGAAAGCGGCACAATAAAAGTGTTTGAAGTCAATAGATTCGGGAACAGGAGTCAATAGATTCGGGAAAAAGGACCTCAGAAGCAGTAATTGTTATTCCAGTGAAACTGATCATGTGTGATGCTTGATTACATGGGCCCCCTTTTGATTATTGATTGTCAATGCACAGAATTAACCTATTTGGAGAAATTGGTCCCTATGACCATAGACAGACAGATCACTTCTTGGTTACCTGGATCTTTTGGCTTAGCAAAATGTAAATTTAATGTAACTCTGGGCTCTAAAGAGTTAAAGTTTATAATCCTTTTCTGTATTTTTTCATCACAGACACACCGACCAGCAGAAACATCTGTGATTCTAGAAGCTGAGAGAACACGGTCCTCAGCTCACCAAGTATCCAACATTCTGCAAGTTTCTCGTTAGAAAAATGCCCAGAAATTGACCACTCCCTGTCAACTTTATTCCAGCCACCTTGCATGTGTGGTCAATGAGGTTCCACCAGGCCTGCTTCGTTCTTGGTAACCATGACAATCAATCACTTGGGCTCATCACAGGAAACCAGAGCTAAGCACACACAGGCAGGTGAAATGGCCACCACAGACTGGAAGAGCACAACTACCAAATCGGTGAAAAAAATGGAGAGAAGCTGTCGGAATACAAGACTTCCTATCTGTTGTACTCTGCATTGCAAATATGATGCCTGACAGGATATATAATTAGAAGAACCTGAGTCTGTCCATTATACATCTCCCATTTTGGTTCATGGCCCTGGCAGTGGGTGTTACCATCCTCTGCACCTCTGTTCAGGCTGAGATATCGGTGTCACTGCCTGGGTTCTTTTTTCCCTTCTCTGTGACCACATGGGAGGGTCTATTTTACTGTCTATGTGGGTGATTCCGAGACTCTTTCTGTCCCTGTGGGTCTCAAATTTGATACTCAGAGGTTGCAAAGAGAGAGGCGGCATCCTGATCATTCTCTTCTGTGTTGTGAGGGATCCCCTAAGTCATTTCTCTGATGGAGACCCCTGTAGCACTGGAGAAAGAAGAGTTGCATAAGGAAGGTAAGTTATTCCAGGCTTCCATGACTTCATGGGTGGGAACCCAGACACAACAGGGGACAGAGGTCATAGGAGATTGGTGGGGTCCTTTGAGAACAGACTGATTGAGTCCTGGAATTTTGAACTTTTTATTAGCATGCAGTGGGGATCATTCTGAAATATGCAGATAGTTGGGGACCTTAGTGATTGGAACACCTTTACTTTCTCATTAAGAGAAGCAGTTTTCTGTACAACAGTTCAGGCACTGGAATAGTCTGTCCTTGTATTCTAGAGCCAAAGCTTCTTGGTACATGTATTTGATTCCTGCTCTTTAGATATACTGTAAGATTTGTAAGGGTTGGGCACTGCCATGCAGAGGAATTTCAGTTTGATTCCTGGGCTTGGATTGTGTTCCCTGGGCTGGCTGGGGGTTTCTGTGCAGGTGGCTCTCACAGTCCCTCGGAAGCCACTCCACTAGCACGTAGTAGATTCATTGGGTTTTGGGAGCACAATTCATGAGTAAGGGCTGGCCTGAATTGGGTTGAGGTAGAAACACAGGAAAACATCTCACGAAGTGGATATTGAAAACTCGTGGTGCCACAGCCCAGTAGGGGTGAATTTTGATAGAACTTGAAAGCCCAAAGGACCAGTAGCACATCTGGCTCCCAAATAAATTTCATCTTGAGCTTTACAATCTATTTCCACTTAGCAGTAGATGAGTAGGTACAAAGCATTTTATCTGGTAAACTCAGCAGCTATGAGCTGGGAGCCACAGAGCATAGAAAGGTTTCAGACCTCTACTGTGACTTTAGCTGCTAAATCAATAGTTTTGTTTCACTAAAATGTTAATCTCTACCTTCCTTTTTGTGAAGGAGCACAGCAGGTTCCATGTTCCTCTTCGTTGCATCGAGAGCTTCTGGTCTGGAGGATTCTGGCTAAGGTCCTGGGCTTATCACAAGTGGTTCTGGTTCTGATGATGATTGTGCTTCTCTGTTTCTGTAAGTCTCTGCTCATACAGGAACTGGCTGGATGGACTAAAGGTTGAAGCATCCCAGGGTGTGAGTAAGACAGATGAAGGAAAAGAGAGAAAGTGAGAGAGAAAGAGGGGAAAAGGGACAATAGATTAAGAATGAAAAATGCAGAGAGGAAAGAGATACCCAGAGAAGAGAGAAATGAGCAGTGAAGGAGTAGAGAAAAGGATAGAGAGAGATGTTTTCCTTATAGAAGTTTCATACCCTCTTGTTCAGTGGTTCCCCTTGTGCTCTTTTCTGTTGCAACAGGTTCCCAATGTTCCCAGCAGGCCGGACAGAGACACTTAATCCCAAACTTTACTGTGAAGGACATTGCGGGTACTTCTACTGAAGGGATGACACCTGAAGAAACAGGTAACACTGACCCGAGGGACTCGCTGAGAGCTGATGCAGTTACCTTGTGTTAGAGCCGTGTGCTAAATCTCCGCTCCGGCTTTCTAATGCAGGCATAGCACAGAAAGTTGTAGATGTAGAACATGCAAATGAACTGTGTGTGGAAAGCCCACACTGACATGAGAGAGCATGTGTGGACCCGTGTGCAGATGGAGCTCTGCTGGCAGCTGTGTATCAGCAGCACATGTTGGGAGGTTATTCGGCACACTTTTGCTATATTGTTATTTGTGCGCTGATTAGCATTCCATCATCTGCGCAGATTTTATGCCTCTGCAACTCCGAAGCACCAGGCACCATTCAGCATTTCAGAGGGACTTGTGCATAACATTGGCGCAGATGCTGGAATGTGACTCTGCACCTAAATAATAACACTGTGAGCAGAATAACATCGCATCATATGCACGCAGGAGAAGCAGCATAAACTCCTCACTGGCCCTGACCGCAGGACCACGAGCATCTCCTTAAGCTTCTCCAGAGCTTGTATTAAACCACCGGCATTGCGCCGAGTCTTCTGCTCTTCAGCGCACTTCTCTGCAGCTGTGTTGTACGGCTAATCGCTTCATTACCATCAGTTTCAGCGGGTCTAAATGTGCTGTGTTCTGCTTTCTGCTCCAGGCTTTGCACACAGTCAGCCCGTGCACAAAATATGTCCTTGCAGTCATAGTGCACAGAATTGTGACTAGCAGCAAGCTAACCTGCGTGCAAAGCCTAATGCCCTCTTCTACACTGGCCCGGGGATCTTCTGTGAGGAAGTGTGTGACCCCCGTCATTATGAATCTCCGTGTATCACATCTTCTGATTCCAGAGCTGCCAAGATCCCAGGGCCATGAGTGAGAGTTTAAGCCTCTCCTGGATTTCTGACAGTCTCATCCTGATGTATTATGGGACCTGCAGCACTGATTCCAATGGTATTTGTAATCCCCAATCAGGGATTACAAATACCATACTGCAATGCAAATTTAAACCCAGAACTGGGAAAAACTCTCACTCCTGATATTGGGTAACTGGGCAGCTCTGTGATTCTCTCTCTCATGATTATAACATTCCTGAAGCACAGTCTCAGGGAGTCTCTGAGGGTCAGACTATAATTCCTGTAGACTTACATCTTTATATTCCCTTTAAATGTTTCCTCCTGTTTCCTGCCTTTTAGGTGACGATGTGAGCGTGTTAGGAAGAGTGTGAGTGTGTGGTGTAGCTGTGTCTGGGGTTTGTTCCTAGGGGTGGTGCAAATGCAGGGATATGCAGATTGAAACTCCTCCCCTAGCTATTTGCATATTTCTGCCCCTGCACCCCGGCAGGAAATGAAGAGTGGACATTCTCAAATTCCCAACTGACCTGCCCTGGTGAATGTGCCTTTAATAGGAAGGGAGGGATGTTACTTGTGATTTCAGATTAGCATCTGGTTTACCAGCCAGGGTCCCACACTTTCCATGTGTCTAAAGCCAGCAGAAACTGCATGTTCATGGGTGTGGGCAGAGTCAGGAGATGCCAAACTAGAAGTGGTTTGGACTTTCCAAAAAATATGGAGTCAACTGATGGCCCCCTGTTGTAGATTCATCCTCTAATTCAGAGATACCATGTGGGCCCTGGTGAAAACCAGAATTCATTTGTAAACTGAGCTAATTATGAAGGCTTGAACAAGTCCTTGTTAAACCCTATGAGCTCTGCAGACCTCACAAGCCCCCTCTTCAACCTGTCCCAAAAATATGAGTTTTTGATCCTCTTGTGAATCAGGGCTGAATATCTTAACATGTGAGGGAGTCACGAAAGTGTCCTTCACTAGTTACCTCAGTGCCCCTGCTGACACCAACACCGATGTGATAGGACGTGGGTACAAAATGAGCCCAAAAATTCAGTCCACAATTTTTTAAACTCACACTTTACTAAAACAGTTGACTTCCGAAAATAGTATGCAAATGCTTTGACAGTTAAAAAAGTACAATAAAGTAAACCAAGCGCAAAAGCGTGAGGGAAAAGGGGGTGACAGATGTGGAAGGTCAACATCTGCATGCCACCCCCTGCAAAAGCAGAACAACATCAGAAACAGCCACACTCTTAAACCACACATCAAAAACAAGTGGGAAGAAGTGGGCAGAATAAAATCAATGAAAAATACACACAAGCCAGGTAAATGCTGGAAAGCAATGAGCACAAATGCTCGAAGCTTAGCCAAAAAAATTCCAGACCTGGAAGCCCTAATGGTGGAAACGGATTTGGACATCGTGGCCGTTACGGAAACATGGTTTAATGAATCGCATGATTGGGATATAGCCATAGCTGGCTATAATCAATTCAGAAGAGACAGAGAAAATGGAAAAGGAGGAGGAGTAGCCTTGTATGTCAAAAGCAGTATTAAAGCTACTGAAATGCAGGGAACATGGGGAAAAGAAGAAGCGCTCTGGATTGTGTTGGAGAGAGGAGATGGCACCGTCATCCATATAGCTGTAGTCTATAGACTTCCGACTCAAATTGAAGAGAGAGATAACAAATTGATTATAGATATTGCCAAGATAGCAACAAAGGGGGAAGCAATCATATTGGGTGACTTTAATCTACCTGATGTGGATTGGATTACTCCTTCTGCACATCTGGAAAGAAGCAAAAAAATTGTGGATGCTCTCCAAGATGCGTTACTTAGACAAATGGTGATGGAACCAACCAGGGAAAGCTCAACGCTGGATTTAGTGCTTACCAACAGTGATAACGTGTCGAATGTCTGCGTGAGTGCCCCTGTGAGCAACAGCGACCATCACACGGTGTGGTTTGAGATAAAAGCCATGGTACAGGCCAATCATAGCAAGCTCAAAGTCCTAAACTTCAAAAACACTGACTTCAATAAAATGGCCGAGTACTTAAAGGAGGAGATGACAGAGTGGAAGGAGATAAGGGAAGTGGAATTGCAATGGACTAAACTAAAGGCGGCAATAAAAGGGGCAACAGATAAATATATAAGAAAAATAAATAAAAACAAGAGGAGAAGGAAACGTATTTGGTTTTCCAAAGAGGTGGCTGAGCAAATAAAGGCAAAAAACACAGCTTTCGCAAAATTCAAAAGCTTGCAAACAGAAGAACACAGAAATGAATACAGGATCCAACTCAAAGAGTCTAAAAGAGTAATAAGGATAGCAAAATCAAAGGCAGAAGAAAAGATGGCTAAAGATGTTAAGGGGCATGTTTACTAAAAACCGCAAATGTGCGTGCTGCAAAATAGCGCACGGAAACGCGGCACTGAAACGCTCATAAACGCATTTAAATGTGCCGCACACGTGCGTGTCACCCCCGCATAGGTGCGTGGCACACTAACGGGCCCCGTACAAGTGCGGGCCCGCAAATGTCCGATAGAGGCGTGGAACGGCTAACGGAGGGCGGAGGAAGGCTCTGGAGGGGCGGAGGGACAGGGTCAATGGGTGGAGAGTGGAGAGTGGAGAGTGGAGAGTGGGAGGGGAGAGGCTCCCCGCACAGTATCGGGCCCGAATTTGCATGTAAAAACAGTGCGAGTGAAACACTCGCGGTAGAGGGCATTTAAAGGGAAGAGAAACCATTTCCGTCAGCAATGTACAGGAAAACCGGGGAAACCCGCAAAACGTGAGCAGTGTGATACATGTGCACAGCACAAAAGTGCAAATAAAAATAGAAAATGACCACAACAAAAATATTAAAAATTATAATTCAGCTGGGGAACAGCTATAGTGATGGGGAAATATAGAAAACACACCCAGCAAAGCTCCAGAAAAAAGAAATGAATTTTGGAAGGGTCTACGGAGAGGAGACTCTTCCCAAAAACATTTCCTTTCTTTGGAGCTTTCCTGGGAGTGTTTGCTATGGTTGCCCATTAATATCACTGTTGCCCAGCATGGTGATATTTTGTCCCCCATTTCCCGTGGTCATTTCCGGGGTCTATGTGCACGTTTGTCACCAGACAGGGTGCATGTGGCCACAGTAAAAATGCGTAGAGCAGGGTTTGTGACTCCATCCTGCCAGGTTTAGTATCTCCAGGGGCTGCATTGTCACTGTGGCCATAGTGTGGTGCAGCAGACAGAGCCAGTACCTCTAGGACCAGAGGGTCAGGGGTTCAAATCCCAGCTGGGGCACTTGGCAGCCCAGTCCCTATATTTTACCCACCACTAAAACCAAGATAGCGCAGACACCCCTGTATTTCAGGGAACATAAGCATGGGGAAAGCACCCATATTTTACCCAACACCCCACAACAATGGGCATTACCTACAGCCAAGTCCCCCAAATGCAGTCCTGTACTGCCACATTGCAATCAGGTGATCTGCTTTTACTGAGAGAAGCTCATGCCAGCATGTTGGCGGACGAGTACATGTGGTGCAGGGGGCAGTGGCTGCTAGCCACAGAAGACAGAGGCCCAGCCATGTGCAGGCTGGCACAGTCCACTGCAACAGACAGGCCCTACCGGATCCACAGTCATGGACATTCCAGGGAATCCAGCCAAACTGTGGCTACATGGTGGTGCAGTGCACACAGACAGTGCATGCAAGAACAGAAGGTCACAGGTTCAAAGCCCAGCTGGGGCTACAGCCAATCCTGGCCACATATTTTTCCCACAACTAAACAGTGATAGTAAGGACACACCTTTCGTGGCGAGGACATATGCAATGGTAATACGTCTATCTTTTACCCCACTGAGCACAGACACCATGAACAGGGGCAGTACCTAGAGCAGAATCTCCCAAATGCAGTCCTGCTGGGCCACACACCAGTCAGGTTCCATGCTGCCACTCATACAAATGCCTGTGCTGTATATCTATGCACCACCCCCATGGCATGTAGATGTAGCTCATGCATATTCATGAGGGACAGCAGGAAAACCCAAACAGTGTGATGCAAACCTGGACTGGAGTTGGGAATCTCTGCCGTAAAGCAGCAGCCAACAGGGGCAGACACACCCACACCCACACCGGCCAATGCCTCCTGGAGAGGCAGGACATTGGGCCCTGCGTGCATCTCCCAATACTAGCACCTGCATACCTTAGCAATGCCACCCTACACCTGGGTATGCGGTGGACAGCTCTCAAACGTTTGCTATGTGTACTGGCAGGTAGACTGTCCTACTTAAAGCACTTTTGGCTCTCTGATCTCCAACATACAAAGCTGTCTGATGTCTGCGGTGCGTGCTTCAGGTCTGGTCTCTGACAGTGTTTACCACCCTGGGGAGTGACCACCAACAGTACTGCGTAGCATAGCCATGCCTGTACCGTGCCCAGGACTGGTGTGGTGGGCAAGGCTGATAAACCCTTCTATAGTGGCACAATGCTGGCATACGTGTGGGAGTGTGTGTCTGTCTATACAGTGTGTGTGTTGGCTGCAAACACCTTCCACAGCCCACACTGCCAGCACTGTTGCCAGTATTGGCCTGCCAATGTGCATAATGAGGAGCAAGGTACCATGGGTATAGGCCGGACAAGGTGACATGGCCAGGATGCATCTGCACAGGGCATAGGGCACTGGCTGGGACACCTTAGTGCCCGGCCACCACCTACACAGACAGGGTGACCTCAGTATGTCCTGATGGGAGATCACGCTCACCCTGACTGTGCAGCGACCACAGCATGGCTAGGCATCCCCATAGTGCTATCTAGTATTTCTCTCATGTGATAGATATGGGTTTTCATTTGGGGCCCAGTCACTGATTTATCTGCTTGCTGTGTATGCTGACAGCCCAGTTCTGGGTGTATGCATCTCCAGTGGGGACATGCACTATGGACTAACCAGCAGACTGTTTGTAGCTGGTATGTGTCTTGCTGGATGGGCTTGCAGGGTGCAGTGGCTGTTGGCTTGCTGCAGGGGAATATCTGGTGGTGGTGGTGGTGGTGGTGGTGGTGGTGTGCAGCTTACCATATGCTGGTCTTATGTCTCTCTGCTATTGTGTTATGGCTGTGGATAGAGCTGCCCTATGTGGATCTCTTGATGGGGGACCATGTTTGCTGGGGGGGGGGGCTGGGCTGTGCTGTGCCGTGCCGTGCCGTGCCCCCCCCCATGGGTGCCGTGCCGTGCCGTGCCCCCCCCATGGGGGCGGGGCCGTGCCGTGCCGTGCCCCCCCCATGGGGGCCGGGCCGTGCCGTGCCGTGCCGTGCCCCCCCCATGGGGGCCGGGCCGTGCCGTGCCGTGCGTGCCGTGCCCCCCCCATGGGGGCCGTGCCGTGGCGTGCCCCGCCCCCCCATGGGGGCCGTGCCGTGCCCCCCCCCCTGGGGGCCGGGCCGTGCCATGCCGTGCCCCCCCCGATGGGGGCAGGGCCGTGCCGTGCCGTGCCCCCCCCCATGGGGCCGGGCCGGGCCGTGCCGTGCCGTGCCGTGCCCCCCCCATGGGGGCCGGGCCGGGCCGTGCCGTGCCCCCCCCCCATGGGGGCCGGGCCGGGCCGTGCCGTGCCCCCCCCCCCATGGGGGCCGGGCCGTGCCATGCCGTGCCCCCCCCCTGGGGGCCGGGCCGTGCCGTGCCCCCCCCCTGGGGGCCGGGCCGTGCCGTGCCCCCCCCATGGGGGCCGTGCCGTGCCCCCCCCATGGGGGCCATGCCGTGCCCCCCCCCCATGGGGGCCATGCCGTGCCCCCCCCCCCAGGGGGGCTGTGATAGGGGTGTCCAAAGCATCATTTTAATTTACTTTACATATGTTGCAGCCACCAATAATACCCTCAGCATACTGTACCCATAAGGTGCCTCTGGGGGTGCTTTATGGGGCACCCTATAGGGCACTTTACATTATCCTGTGTCGCAACATACATGCTGCCCTATAGAGGACATTCTAGGGTGCCTTGGCGGACAGTGAACTGTAACATGTGCCCTATGGGCCGCCTTATGTTAACACGCTTTGCGTGTGCGTCTGCTAGTTGTGAGTACTAAAATAAACTTAACTTGCCCCCTACAGCACTCAACCCCATAATATATAATGCCTCAGCCAGCCTTGTTTACTGGGCGCTGTACAGAATTGAACCCCTGCTCCCTGCAACATTGGTCAGTGTCCAAACCATTGTGCTGTGGCTCTGTTCCTGTGCATGAGCATCAGCGCGCCACTTGTGCCGCCCACTATTTGAATGCCTCCGCACACATCAGCTCGCAGCCTGATGCCCATCAGCGCGCCGCCTCCTGCTGCCCACAATTAACAGTGTGCCGCCTTCTGCCGCCCAAAATGTACAGTGCGCCGCCTTCTGCCGCCCAAAATTATTTTGCCTCCTCAATAACTTTTACCCATTAAAGTTGATGCCTCAGCTGGCCGTTTTTGTGGAGCACAATGGGGGATTGAACCCATGGCCCCTGCACCATTGGTCAGTGTCTTAACCCTTGCGCTGTGGCTCTGTTCCTGTGTGTGGACATCAGCACGCCGCCTTATGCCACCCAAGCCGCCCATACGTAACAGTGCGCCGCCCAAAATAACTGCGCTGCCAGAAATGACAGTGCGCCGCCATATATAACAGTGCACCGCACAATATTAATATGCCCCCTAATGCATGTTTATCCATTAGGTTCATGCCTCAGCCAGCCTGTTTCCTTGCACACAATGGGGAGTTGAACCTGTGGCCCCTGCACCATTGGTCAGTGTCTACACCATTGTGCTACGGCTCTGTTCCTGTGTATGGACATTTGCGCACCACCTTATGCCGTCCACAACTGACAGCGCACCGCCTAATGCCGCCCAATCCGCGCAAACTGTACGGCGCGCCGCCTAATGCCACCCAAAGTAACAGTGCAACGCCTAAAGCCGCCCAAAATTAGTATGCCTCCTAAAGCACTTTTCAACATTAAAATACATGCCTCAGCCAGCCTTTTTTAGTTGTGCACACTGGGGGATTGAACCCATGGCCCTTGCACCATTGGTTCATGTCTTCACCGTTGTGCTATGGCTCTGTTCCTCCATGTGCCCAGCGGCGCCCCACTTAGCCTTCACACGCGCTAATGTGGGCCCCGCAAATTAGCGCGATGCGCACACGTAAGGTCGGGTTTTTTTCTTTTTTCTGCCTGACCCGCCCACTCCTTATATGACACAGGCACACTACCGCGGCCCCGCACGTTAGGAATGTTTAGTAAACATACCCCTAAGGGTGGCAACAAAACTTTCTTCAGGTATATTCAGGAAAGGAAGAAGATCAGAGTTGGAATTGCAGGACTCAGAAGTGCTGGGAAAGGACTCGTGGAAAGTGACACTGAAAAAGCGGAATTGCTAAACAAATACTTCTGCTCTGTTTTTACTAAAGAAGATCCTGGAGATGGACCAGCTGTGACTCCCAAATATAAAAATAGGACTGAAGTAGATACCACACCATTCACAGAAGATGAGGTGTTAGAACAACTTGCTAAATTGAAAGTGGACAAAGCCATTGGACCGGATGGGATACATCCCAGGATACTGAGAGAGCTCAGAGAGGTTCTTGCAGGACCATTAAAGGATGTCTTCAACAGATCCTTGGAAACAGGAGTGGTTCCTCAGGACTGGAGAATGGCTAATGTTGTACCTCTACACAAAAGTGGTGACAGGGAAGAAGTGTCAAATTACAGGCCCGTGAGCTTTCCCTCGGTGGCAGGAAAAGTAATGGAGGTGCTCCTGAAAGAGCAAATAGTGAACTTTCTCAAAACCAACAGGTTGCAAGATCCAAGGCAACATGGTTTTACCGAAGGACGGTCTTGCCAAACAAATCTGATTGAGTTCTTTGATTGGGTGACCAAGGAACTAGATCTGGGGCATGCAAATGGATGTCATCTATCTGGATTTCAGCAAAGCCTTGATACTGTTCCTCATAGGAGGCTTGTCAATAAACTCAGTAGCTTGGGGATGGGTCCCAAGATAGTAAACTGGATTAGAAATTGGTTGACTGACAGACAACAGAGGGTGATGGTACATGGAGCTCACTCGGATGAGAGGAAGGTGATTAGCGGGGTGCCTCAGGGTTCAGTCCTGGGCCCGGCCCTGTTCAATATATTTGTGAGTGATATTGCTGAAGGACTGAATGGAAAAGTCTGTCTTTTTGCAGATGACACAAAAATTTGCAACAGAGTGGACTCCCCCGAGGGAGTGGATAACATGAGGAAAGATCTACAAGAGCTGGAAGACTGGTCTAATGCTTGGCAACTACGATTTAATGTGAAAAAGTGCAGTGTCATGCACTTGGGTAGCAGAAATCCAAGGGAAAAGTACACAATAGGGGGTGAGAGGTTGGTATGCACGGTTCAGGAGAAAGACCTTGGTGTGATTATCTCAGATGATCTCAAGGTGACAAAACAGTGCGACAAGGCGGTGGCAAAAGCCAGGAGAATGTTGGGATAGGAGGCAGTGTACTATTGTGGATCGGGAACTGGTTAAAAGATAGAAAGCAGAGGGTAGGGCTAAATGGCCAATATTCCCAATGGAAAAAGGTGAATAGTGGAGTACCCCAGGGATCTGTACTGGTCCGCTGCTTTTTTGACATATTCATAAATGACCTGGAAAAGGGAATAACTAGTGAGGTTATCAAATTTACAGATGACACAAAACTGTTTAAAGTTGTTAAAACCCAAGAGGATGTGGAAAACTGCAGGAGGATCTGGATAAATTGGAAGACTGGGCATCCAAATGGCAGATTGAAATTTAATGTGGACAAGTGCAAAGTTATGCACCTAGGAAAGAACAACCCACACTATAGTTACACGATGCAAGGCTCCACATTAGAAACCACCACCCAGGAAAAAGATTTAGGAGTCATTGTGGATAACATGTTAAAACCCTCCGCCCAGTGTGCAGCGGCGGCCAAGAAAGCAAATAGAATGCTAGGTATCATAAGGAAAGGGATGGAGAACAAAACAAAGGATATTATAATGCCTCTGTATCGCTCCATGGTACGACCGCACCTTGAATATTGTGTGCAATTCTGGTCACCGTATCTTAAAAAGGACATAGCGTTATTAGAAAAAGTACAGAGAAGAGCCACCAAATTGGTGAAGGGGATGGAAGGCTACTCCTATGAAGAGAGGCTAAGAAGGTTAGGGCTCTTTAGCCTGGAGAAGAGACGGCTGAGGGGAGATATGATAGAGGTCTATAAATTAATGAATGGAGTGGAACGGATAAACGTGGATCAATTGTTTACGCTATCAGAGTATAGAAAGACTAGGGGACATGTAATGAAGTTACAGGGTAAACTATTTAAGACAAATAAGAGAAAATATTTTTTCACTCAACATGTAATCAAACTCTGGAATCTGTTACCGGAGGATGTAGTAAGGGCTGTTAGTATAGCTGGGTTTAAAAAAGGTTTGGACAAGTTCCTGGAGGAAAGGTCCATAAACCACTATTAAAAAGGGACCCAGGATATCAATGCTTGACCCAGTACAAGCATTGTGGAACCTGTGTCTTTTGAGGATATTGCTAGGTACGTATAACCTAGATTGGCCACTGTTGGAAAGAGGATACTGGGCTTGATGGACCTCGGTCTGACCCAGTATGGCATGTCTTATGTTCTTATGTTGGGCTGCATACAAAGAGGGATTACCAGCAGAAAGGAAGAGGTACTTATGCCACTGTACAAATCACTGGTGAGGCCTCACTTGGAATACTGTGTTCAGTTTTGGAAGCCATATCTTGCAAAAGATGTAAAAAGACTGGAAACTGTTTAGAGAAAGGCGACCAAAATGATTTGGAGCCTGCGTCAGAAGCCTTATGAGAAGAGACTTGAAGACCTAAATATGTACACTTTGGAGGAGAGGAAGGACAGGGGAGATATGATTCAGACCTTTAAATACTTAAAGAGAAATGATGAACAAACAAACCTCTTCCAAAGACGGGGAAACTGTAAAACTAGAGGGCATAACATGAAACTGCAAGGTGGTAAATTGAAAGGCAATGTCAGGAAATATTTCTTCACTGAAAGGGTGGTGGATGCTTGGAATGCCCTCCCGATGGAAGTGGTGGGGGCAAACACAGTGACGGAATTCAAAACGGCATGGGACAAACACAGTGGATCCCTTTACAGCAACAGGACAAAAACAAAATAAACGGTACCATCTAACTTCTGAACTATCTAGCGTCTGAACAAATAAGGGTGTCCTATATGGAGTGGTGGGTTCACCCCTAAACAGAAAAAAAAAACATGGGGAGGGGTGGCCTGCACAGAGCGACAGGTGCACCTACTCTTGCCATCTTGCTGGGCAGACTAGATGGACCATGCTGATCTTTATCTGCCGTCACTTACTATGTTACTATGAGGGAGCAAGCGCCCTGGAAGTGCCAGAAGAGGGTTTGGGAAAAGAGATGAATTTGGGGGGGAGGGGGGGGGAGGGAGGGGGGGGTGTAGAAGAGAAGAAGAAGAAGGAGAGAAAAGAAAAGAGATAAAGAAGGAAAGAGGGTGTTGTGAAGAAAACCCAGGAGCTCAAAGAGGGTGGAAAACCTGCAAGAACAGAGGAAGGAAATTTAGGAAGCAAAGGGGGAGAGGAAAAATGGATAAATAAGCAGAAGTTAAAAAATGAAATCTAAATAAAACAAGAAAGATCAAGAAAGAAAGAAATAAAAGGGAGAAATATAAGGAGAATAGAAAATCAAGGAATTCAAAGGTTTAAGATAAACATTGAGTGGTACTGTGTTAGTCCATTTGAATATTTAGAAATAAAGGCTAAGAAATAAAAAAAAACAGAATATGAAGTGATACATTTCTCTTGGGCTAAATACATGTCTTAACTGGTTTTGAGCATTTCAATCTTTCCACCTTGTTGCTCCTTATGCCTGGAACAAACTACCTGAGTCTTTGTGTCAGGCTTCATCTCTGGCCCTTTTCAAATCCAGGCTGAAAACTCACCTCGAGGCCGTTTTTGGATCCTGATCCGCTTAGTTTCCTATGTGTTTCCTTACCATTCCCCTGATATATCCTTGTCCTCAGCATTGTGTTGTAAGCTCTGATGAGCAGGGACCATCTGTCTTTATATGTTCCTGCACAGCACTGCGTATTCCTCGTAGTGCTATAGTAGAGCTAAATCCCCTTCCTCTGGTCAAGAGCAATTCTAGGGTTTTAGTTCTTGTAAGCTAGTTTGAAAATGTATTAAATTACTCCAAAAAGTTACATTCTTTTTTAGTGTTTTTTTGATCATCCTTTATTTTTATAGGTTTGGGAAGTGTTGCCCTAATGCAGCCAAACCTCCTCAATTATGAAGTATTAGTGCCTCTGTGTGGTCATTATTAGAACTGCAGTTCTATGATAACATCATTTCTGAAATTTTTCTTTCAAACAGATTGTAATGCTTATCTGAAGTATTTATTATTTATCAGAACCTCCCATCAATCTCCTCTCCTTTGCCTCCAGTAGAAGGATCCAGACCTAACCTGTGCCTCCAGAACTGGCTCTTGCACAAGGGAAAGTGCTATTACTTCTCCAAAGACCATAGGACCTGGAGCAGGAGCCGTGAGGACTGTGCAGAGAGGGGCTCCCGGCTCCTAGTGCTACAGGACCAGGAGGAGAGGGTGAGCTTTATATCTAGCACTACCCCAGGAGTGTCATCGAGTCCTGAGCACCGCAAGAGGACCAGAACCTAAAGGAGAGACACAGAAAGCAAAAGAGCTTCAGCGTTAGACAAGAGATGGGAGAATGCAAGGAAAGGGCTGATGAGCACTGGAGGGAATCAGGTGCCAGAAAGATAAATCACTGAATCGGTGCTGTCTAATATGTATCTAACGAGATCTGTCACTTCCCGCTGCAACATCCCGAGAAAGAAATAAACACATCTAAGGAAGGGTCCAGCAGGAGTGTAACGTGGGATTAGATAAACACTAAGAGGGTCATTCTGACCCCCGAATAATGAGGTTGAATGTCTGGGATGGATGTCCAACCCCCAAACAGGCCCAGGACCGTACTCAGATTAGTGCCACTGAATATCCCCAATTATCTCCACTACATGCCCCAATGCTAACCGCTTAGCATCGGGGGGCGTCGTGGGCATTCCTGGGGTGGGGACAGTCGCTAACTGGGCAGTGGAAATATTGCTGCAAAAGCTGGCCTCTCTTTTAGCCGCAGAGATATTACTGCTGCCTGGTTAGCTACTGTGTCTGTGGCAGCTGTGCGGCAAACCTGGATATTCAATACTAGGGCCACATATGATTCTGGCTTTGAATATCCAGGGTTAGAGGTTGGTGGCAATGGCTATGTGCCACAGTGGCACATAGCCATCTTCATAGAATATTGAGCCCATAATTATTATTATTATTATTATTATTATTATTTTAAATTTAAACTTTATGCATTATACCAAAGAAAAATTAACAAAGAGCATAAAGGCAATCCACCGGGATATTACATTATCAAACAATTCAAAGAAATATATATGTCCTCATATCAATATTTGAGCCCCCTAAAGGTAAAAGGATGAGAAATAGGAAAAAGGAAATTATCCCAAAGGGAAAGGAAAACAAACAGTCCCCCAAGCGACACCGCCAGCTTCCAGTGACAGAACTAGCCAACAGTTAATCCCTCCCGCCCAACCAGAAAAATTACTAATTGCTTTGGGTCAAAAAAGAAATTGTTTACTATCCAGGAAAATAAATCTCCTACACGGAAATTTTAACAAAAAAGACCCACCCAGGGCAAGGACCCTAGGTTTTAAATTCAGGAAGTCCTTTCGCCTCTTTTAGGTTGTCCTTGAGAAGTCAGGAAAAGCTTGTATTCTCACACCCAAACATAATACATGCATATGATGAAAATATAAACTCAATATAGCATTAGAGTCCATCTCAAGAGCAAAAGTGCCCACCAGGGTGATTCTGTCCGTAACAATATCCAGTGAGTCTTCCAAAAACCCAGTAAGGTCAAACAAACCCTGCTGAACTTGGGCTTGATCCCTCTCAGAAGGCAGAGCCACTGGCCTCACTCACAAGTACTGTGCTCTGGCAATATGCAGTAGATATCCCCAGGCATTCTTCTGAAGATAATTTCTAATCATCTAAGCTGGAGCAAGAAGAGAAGACTTGGGAAAGTTGATAAAATACATGTTGTTCCATCTGGAAAAGTTCTCCAGGTTCTCTATCTGTGCCCCTACTACTTCTTGAAGCTCACCATGATGAGTTTCCAGAAGAGCCAACCTAGCAGCATACTGAGCCTGCTCCTGGGACAGCACCTTCCCTGACAAAAAGTACCCAACAGTGCAAGGAACAAGGTGTTCACCATGGTAGTCGCCTCCTACACCATATCCAATGTTACAACCACAGTTTTTTTCAAAATCACCAAACCTGAGAGTGCAGACTTTCCACCCACAGCAGGCCAAACTCCTTATCAGCAGCGCTAGATGACACCCCCCACACTTCCAGAGGGGAGGATGCTGCCGCGGGAGCTCCCTCCAGGCCCCCTCCCAT
Source organism: Ichthyophis bannanicus (assembly GCA_033557465.1). NCBI lineage: Eukaryota > Metazoa > Chordata > Amphibia > Gymnophiona > Ichthyophiidae > Ichthyophis > Ichthyophis bannanicus. The sequence goes on along the minus strand of CM066045.1, from coordinate 45,386,983 downwards.
CACGGAGGCTGGTAAGAGAGCCATGATCCCAACAGAACAACTCCTAGGTCTCAGTGGAGCAGTCCTGTCTTTCGGGCTAAGAGATGTCCCACTCGAGGGCGATACCAAAAACACTGCTGGCCCCACTGAAGTGCTACTCCAGGAAACTAGGCTCAAACTGTAGTCAATAAGTGTCAACTGGGTCCAACTCCCAAGGGATGGAGCTTAGACTTCTACGTCTTGTCGATGGCAAAAATGGCAGAGCCCTGGATCACCCTGACATGGTAGGAGCCTCATCCTTAGTCAGATGCCATCTTGTCCCTCCCACATAATTATTAATATTAAGCTGGAGGATATATATTTCTTGGGTGTGGCTGTGCCTTTAACCTCTCCGCTTTTCTGCCCTATCTTGCTTTGGGTTTGTTGCACTTAGACGCACAGACAGTGTCTGCTCTGTGTTTGCTCAGGATTTCATACAGAATGAGACACGAAACAATCACTGGATCGGACTCCACATCCCAGCATCGGGCAGCAACTGGACCTGGGTGGACGGCTCCTCATTCAGCAATGGAAAGCTGTAAGTGTCTCCCCAGGATGTTTTTAAACTCATTTAAAATTATAATACCTTTGTCTCCTGTTGCTTTTCGTCTAGCTCCAGGGTTCTGGTTATTACTTATAAAACAGATGTGTTTGGGTTTTTTAAATGTTTAGAGTAGATCAGCTTTCCTGCCCTTTCTCATCAGAAATGAGAACACTTTCCCAACCATCTCCTTTCTCAGTACCCACAAGAGATATAAAACACCTTTACAACAATATTTCCACCTCCTGCAGGGCTGGCATTAGGGCAGAAATCTGGGAGGGTTCCTGAAACCCATGAACAGCCCGCGCCTTTTTCAGTTTTAGGCAGGGTTGCAGCCCCCTGTAACATAAGGGCTTGGGGCAGTAGCCCTGGTTGCATCATCCTAACACTGGCCCCGACCTCCTCCTCACAGTAGAGAAGCTGATCACCTTTCCCATCATCTCTTGCCTTCTTACCCACCAGAGAGAAAGAGAACCCCTTCCCAACTCTATCTCCCCCTTCCCACCTCCATTGCAGAGAATCCACCATGGATAGCAGGAATCTGAGAGTCAGAATTACTAGAGTACCATTGTAGGAGACAAAGTGTGATACACTATGCTGTACATACCCCGACCTCATGTAAATAGTAATAGATGCGTAGAACCATCTTCTTGACTGTACATAGTTTAACTTGTTACTTGTACGTAAGTTTAATAGTTCAATGTAAACCTCTAACCACTGTTCATTGTAAACTGCCTTGACCATGGCAAAAGGCAGTATATAAATGTTGCTAAACAAATAAATACATATTTGGGAACCTGCCTGGAGGCAAGATAATAAAAATCTGCCTGTCTATCCTGCAGCTGTACCAAAAGTAGATTTGAAAATTAAATAGAACTGTGTTTTTCCTAAAAATAACCAGCTATTAGCTAAAGGGGATGTGAGCAGCTCCATCCTCACTAGTTTTCTAAATATAAGGTAATCCCGAGGAGTGTGAGTTTCCTAGGGGAGAGCTTTCCACAACACCAGGAAGTCTTTGCATGTTCCCTGCAGCTGGTAGAACGGGTTGCTAAGCTGGATCTAAGCGGCATAGAGGGGGCTCTGCCAATAACACTATGCATATAATTACTTAGAAACCTTAAAACTATCTCCCACTTAAATAATCCAAAACCCAGGGAAACAGATGAACAAAATATTTTTTGTCGGAACAGACACCATGAGGAACAAATCCTCTCGAGGTGTTAAGTTCCTTTTAATCTTTTTAATAGCGGAGACAACCCACTAGAAAGGCCCTGAGAGATTGACCTCCCAACACCAAATTAAAACTTCATGCACTTATAGCCGTAGAACTGAAGAACTACTTAGCTGGGATATCCAAGACGTTTCTGTCCATTCCATTCATCAAGGAGGGCAATCCCGAATGGTCAGAGGAATCCAGCACACTAACCGCCAATACAGCTCTTCATTCCTGCAAACTTAACAATGGCAAACGCCAATATTTTTCTTCAGTCCTGCAATCTAAACGTAGCAGTGGCAGCTACTTCAGGGACTGCAGGACTGAAGAAAAATATTGGCGTTTGCCATTGTTAAGTTTGCAGGAATGAAGAGCTGTATTGGCGGTTAGTGTGCTGGATTCCTCTGACCATTCGGGATTGCCCTCCTTGATGAATGGAATGGACAGAAACGTCTTGGATATCCCAGCTAAGTAGTTCTTCAGTTCTACGGCTATAAGTGCATGAAAAGTTTTAATTTGGTGTTGGGAGGTCAATCTCTCAGGGCCTTTCTAGTGGGTTGTCTCCGCTATTAAAAAGATTAAAAGGAACTTAACACCTCGAGAGGATTTGTTCCTCATGGTGTCTGTTCCGACAAAAAATATTTTGTTCATCTGTTTCCCTGGGTTTTGGAATAACACTATGCAGACACTTAAAGATAAGCATGGTCAGCATAATCTTCCATTGATTGGTCATATTCCTAAGTATCTTTTCCTTTTTGAAATGCAGATGTTTGTATTCCTTCGGTTTTCATGTAGAGGTGCTCTGCACAGGGTGGCAGATCCATTAGCTATGACATTCCTGCAGGCTCCATATCAGAGAGTGATAGATGCCCCCCTGCTGGACATGTTCATTATGACACTGCAAGAGCACACTTGAATGACACTAATCTCATGTCCAGGAAATTTTCTAGCCCTTGCCCTTCTCATCGACCCCCAGCTCCTGCTTTCTCTGCAGACACACACCATGGCACTATCCCCAGTGGCACCAGTGTGCCTTGCTCTCCCCCATCTTACAGAAGTCCTTTGGATTTCTCCAAGCATGCGCGGTAGAACCCTGATGCAATTCCTGCCCAATTCAGTTTCTCTTTCTTCCGTGGACTGGATCACCACAGTTCTCCCTTTCTCCGTGATTACCTCATGTTTTCTTTTATTTAAAATCGCATTCGGACAAGTGTTTTTCGCAGTAGTTACTTTCCTTTTCACTTTTCCTTTTTTCAGCGGCCCCATGGGGGCACAGGGCAGGCTGTTAAGCTGCCTCTAGCTTCCATTAAAAAAAAAGTTAAATACTTTGCATTGGCTGCTCAAAGCTCAGTAGTTTTCAGTGTCAACAACCTTCAGTGAGCCCTGCCCATTCGGTCCCAGACCAGGCTCTACAGGGCAGCCGCATATCCGGAGACAGACTTCTTACTTGCACCAGCGTCATCACAGCCTATCCAAAGCCTGCTTCCTCAGGCCGGGGGCTCGACTCCTTCACCTTCTCAGCTCCTGAAAGATGTGACAGAAAGCAGCGCGGCTGGAGGTAGGGTAAAATCAAAAACTAAGCATTTGAGGCATGTTCTTAATAACGACAGTTCAGCAGGTAAGGCACCCAAGTGCCCTCACCTGCCTAATGCTTTAAAGTGGGCACAGCCCTCTAATATAACCTAGAGGCAATATGTTCCCACACTGTCTGAACAACTGCAGCCAACAGGAATTATAAGCCCAGAATCTTCCCTCCAGTCACTATTAAGGAAGTTTGATCAGGATAGTGCAGTCATCCTTAGTGTGGCTCCTAAAAATTCCAAGATTCCGGCACTCAACACTATAATGGACATACTCACAGACCAGTCATCAGGGACACGCTTATTACAATCTCTAGTAGCATGGCAGATACCTCACCACTGGAGGATGACGCCTCCTCACTGCTTAATATCCTGTACTGTCACACTAGTTGCAGGATAAACAGGGACTTCTAAATTGGCTTTCCAGATGCCACCCAGCAAAAAACAAAAAACTCTTGATACTGTTGGTTGAGTAGCCTTCTTGCCATGAGGGCTCTAGTGTATCAGCTCCAGATCCTACATTACCACCACGATATCCTCTTGCAGCTGGAAAATACTTAGCCTTAGCAGGAAAAGAGCAAGCTCAACTTCTCATTAATTTGTATATCATCTGCACCACATATGATGCCTTTGATTCAATGGCGCATTCTGCTGCCATGCCCATTTCAGACAGACATATACAGCCTGGCTCCAGGTATCTGGACTTAGTGAGGATCTTTTATGATCATCTTGCAGATGCCTCATGTCAACGAGATTGCTTCTTGCACTTTAGATCCAAAAAGGCTGTCTCAGAAGTTAAAGACCACTTGTCCACAGTCAGAGAATTGGCTGCCTAGTCAATGGAACTAATAAAGAAAATGCCCTTAAAACTTGAAGATCAAATCATACATCAAAAACTACAAAATCTCAAGACAACGAATCCTAAATATAAATTTTGTCGGGTCTACTGTCAAAGGAGAAGGAGATGGATTTCTCTCCCCCTGCTGCAGTAAACCCTTTTAAATTGAAGTGTAAGTTGCATGAATGCATAATCAGTTCAAAGTGGTTCTTACCTCAAACAAACTCGCCAGATAATCTTCTTGAACTATGTTGAATGAAGTCCTGCATATATACGATGTGACACGTTTCGGGTTGAAACATGAACCCTGCTTCAGGCATTGCAGGATAACAGAAAAAGTTCCAGTAATCATGGCCGTGTTCAAATAGATTCGAAAGTCTTGAAGTGAATGGCGTGTGATGTCACAAATTGAAATTAGCCATTCAAATGCCCAATATGGGGAACCTCCCAATGAGCAAGGAATCCTATACGTGATTGGACGCCCACAGAATGAACTAAACCAATACTATTCCAAACTGAGGAATCACAAAATGAGTTAACATCTGATGTCGCAAGTGGAAACTGATCTGCCAAATGTCAAATGTTAGAAACCATCCGCTCATCCTTGTTCCAATATGCCCATGCCATCGACTCAACACTTACAAATCCTGGGATGGGAAGTCTCAGAGCTCCTATTCAATCAAGCCATCAAACTAGTTCCTCAGGAACAGCACGAACAAGGCTTCTACTCACGTTCTTTCTGATATCAAAAAAGACTGGAGGATTACATCCCATCTTAGACCTTCAGAACCTTAACTGTTATATCAAGAAGAAAAATTCAAAATGACTTCTTTCAGTACAATCCTCCCCTTGCTCAGTCAGCATGATTGGCTGGCCTGTCTGGACCTGAAAGAAGACTACACTCACATTCCAATTCACCCTTTGCAGTGGAAGTACCTTTGCTTCAAGTTCAAAAGTTAACATTACCAATACAGGGTTCTCCCTTTTGGCCTTTCTGCTTCACCCTGTGTAGTCACACAGGGCCTGATATATGAAAGGCATTTACACAGTTTACAGCTGTAAACCATGTAAATGCTGCTATCCAGGATATTCAACAGCACTAACACAGGGCCACATAGCAGCCTTTGTTCATGTCATACTACTTGCAAGACTGTACATGCAGCCTCTTCAGTGGAACCTCAGAGCACACTGGAATCAGCATACACAGCCCCTATGGACAAAAATACCATTGTACAGAAATGTAAATCCAGACCTTCAGAACAGTCTATGTTAGTGACACTTACATCTAACCTATTGGTAGGTTGCCTGTTCCAGCCACCTCAACCTCAACTCACCCTAACAACGGATGTGTCCATTTATGGTTGGGGAGCACACCTACTGCACTTGTCCACACAAGGACTCTGGCTACCACAAGAGCGCTCACTTCACATCATGTCTGTTCCAGGTGTGCTTGTAAAACAAAGGGAAGAGCCAGACGGTGGGTGTGAAGGGACCAGAGGAAACGATGAGCGGTATGAGAATGAAGAAGATCTGCGGGAGACCTGTATGAATGAATTGCCTGGAGCGCTATGGTTGGTCAATTGCTCCTGAAACACTCAGAGTGCACTCAGAATGGCACAGAGCTCCAGGAAGTTGATCTGGTGAAGGCTCTCTCAAGCCATCCAGAGACCTTGCATGCATAGGCTGTTGAGATGGACTCCCCAGCCCAACTTGGAAGCATCTGTGGTCAGAACATGCTGATGCAGAGGGGCCTGAAAAGGAAACCCCATGAGGAGATTCTGTGGCTACAGCCACCAGGAGAGGGGCTCCTTGAACCGTGGAGTGACCACAACCATGTTCCGGAGATGGCCGATGACCTGACGCCATTGCATGCAGAGAGTCCACTACACTTGTCTCATCTGTAGTTGTGCAAGAGGAGTGACATGGACTATAGAGACCATGTAGCCGAGAACGCGAAGCATCTGCCAAGTTGTTGCGGTTGAGCTCTGTTGCAGTTCGCGGGAGATTGCGACAAGTCACTGGGCTCGATCCATGGGCAGATAGGCTTGGGCTAGGGTAGTATCTAGCAGGGTCCTAGTGAACTCTAAGTGTTGAGAGGGCTGCAGGTGAGACTTTGGGTATTTGATCACAAAGCCCAGGTGCTCCAGCACCTGAATGGTGAGCCTTGCAGACTGCTGGACCTTGTCCAGCGTTGTATCCCCAATCAGCCAGTCATCTAGGTAAGGGAAGAAAAACATCCGCAGGGTCTGGAGGAAGCTGGCAACCACTGCTAGACATGTTGTGGAGACCCTTGGGGTACAGGCTAGGCCAAAGGGCAGCACATGGTACTTGTAGTGTCTTCCACTGAGCATGAAGCAGAAATACTGGTCGATGAAGGGGATGAATTGGGATAAGTATAGGTATCCTTTAGATCCAAGGAGCACAGCCAGTCTTCTCATTGGAGGTAAGTTAACAACGTTCCCAGGGAGACTATCTTGAACCTTTTCCTCACGAGGAACCGATTGAGGTTACAAAGATCCAGTATGGGCCAGAAGCCTCCCCCATTTTCTTGGGCATGAGGAAGTAACGGGAATAGAACCCCTTCCCAGCCTGAGAGAGTGGAACCAGCTCGAATGCTAGGTCAGCCAAGAGAGTCAGAGCCTCCTTTTGGAGGAGCTCCAGGTGGTGAGGATCGAGGAGGTTACTCCCCTGGGAAGAACGAGGGAGGAAGTTGATCGAAATTCAACAGGTACCCATCCTGGATAATTCTAGGTGTCTAGGTGTCTGTTGTAACGGTTGACCACCTGTGGGCAAAGTAGATCCCCCCTCCCCATGTGGAGGAACCATGCTTGGGATGTGCAGTAGGGCCATGTTTCTTAGGAAGGAGTCAAAAATCTCCACCTGGCTCGGCTGCAGTGCAGGCTGGGGCTTCTGGTGGTGTTGCTGGCACTGGCTCTGACCTTTCTGCTGATGCCCTTGCTGAGAGCCGTGAAAGCCTTATATTAGAGTAGAAGGTCTTCATCCTTGAGGGGTCAATTGTCTTTCTGGAGAGCCAGTTCTTTGTTAACTGTTCCCTCTCCAGCTCCCCGGCCTTATCCTCCATGAGCTTGCCAAAGAGGTTCTCACCTCAGCAGGGGACATCTGCAAGCTTATCCTGCACCTGTGCCTCAAGGTCAGAAGACTGTAGTCAGGCCAGGTGACAGACCCCAATACCGTCAGCAGGCACCCTGGCCACCATCTCAAAAGCATTGTAAGCCACCCTGCTCGTGTCTTCAAGCATTCTCTACCTTTGGAGATGAGGCTATGGAATCGGTCCAGTTGCTCTCTCAAAAGTATGGACGAGAAATCAGCCAGATACCTCATAAGGCCTTTGAGATACATGTCAAACTAAATCTGGTAAGCGAGGACTCACCCTACCAGCATGGAACCTTGATCACATTTCCGCCCAACGCCATCCAAGGTCCAGACTTTCCGTCCTCGAACAGAAGAGTGGGTTTTGGAACTTTTTAATCCTCTTCATGGCTGACTTCACAACCATGGAGTTGCACAGGAGCTGAGGTTTCTCGAAACCCGGGCTCTTATGGACCAGCAGCTTACAGGGGGCACCATGGGTGGGGGAGGGTTTCTCCTATATTTGGAAGAGCAATCTCTCAAGGATCCAGTGGACTGGAACTGTGATTGCCTCCTTGGGAGGAGAAGGATACTGGAGAATCTCCAGCACCTCTGCCCTCGGTTCTTATTCCATCTGTGACAGCTCTGTGAGTCACTTCCTTTCTCTAGTTCTGCCTGCAGTCCATGCTCTGCTTTTATACTGCATTATACTGTTCCTTCTGCTCTCTCAGGCCATTTGCAAGCGAGGAAACCTCTTGATGCAGAAACTTCGACTTCTCTCCTCCTCTAAACTTATTACCTGCTCCTCTGATCCTATCCCTACCAGTCTCCTTAACGCCATCTCCTCCATTGTCATCCCTTCCATCTCTCATATTCTCAGCCTAATGCTCTGCTCTGCAACTGTCCCAGTAGCCTTCAGTCATGCTGTAGTCACACCTCTACTCAACAAACCTTCACACAACCCTACCTGTCTTAATTATCGCCTCACTTCCCTCCTTCATTTCTAAATTATTTGAATGTGCAGTTCACCATTGTTGCCTAGACTTTCTCTCCTCTTGAGCCCTTCTAGATCCACTGCAATCTGGCTTTCGTCCTTTACATTCTACTGAAACAATTCTTGTCAAAGTCTCCAGTGACCTGTTCCTGGCAAAATCCAAAGGTCTTTACTGAGTCCTCATTCTTCTTGACCTTTCTGCTGCTTTTGACACCGTTGACCACCACCACCTTCTCAACACCTTATCCTCACTTAATTTTAAGGGCTCTGTGCTATCCTGGTTCTCTTCTTATCTCTTTCATTGCATTTTCAATGTTTGTGCTGGTGGATCCTCCTCCACTGCAATCCCTCTCTCAGATGGTGTACCACAAGGAGTCTGTCTTGGGAGCACTCCTTTTCTCTCTTTATACCCAGTCCCTTGGTGCGCTCATCTCCTCCCATGATTTTCAGTACCATTTTTACGCTGATGATTCTTGGATCTCTCTCTACACCTGAAATCTGTCAATTCATACTCAGATCTCTGCCTGCCTATTTGACATTACTGCCTGGATGTCTCACCGTCGCTTGAAATTGAACATGGCCAAAATCGAGCTTGTTAATTTTCCTCCTAAGCCTGCCTTCCCCCTCCCTCCCTTTATCTCTGTGGATAACACTCTTCTACTCCCTGTTTCCTCAACCCTGGGGCCATCTTTGACCCCTCCTCCTCCTTCCCAACACACATTATTTATTTATTTAAAGTCTCTTTTATACCGCGCTATTCAACATCAGTGCGGTTTACATGCAATAGAAACTTATACAGTGCAACAAAGCTGCTCTGTATTTACAATGAACAGGTGCTAAAACTTGGGTAACTATTTACATGTAGGAATCACGTCAAGTCACATCCAACTAATGGCTAAAAATGATTGTTTCTTTCTGTATAACATCAGCAAAATTTGCTGCTTCCTTTCTGAACATACTACTAAGACATGAATCCATTCTTTAGTCACTTCCTGTCTTGACTATTGCAACCTCCTCCTTGCTAGTCTCCCTCTGAATTGTCTCTTTTCCTTCAATCTGTTCAGAATTCAGCTACGCGGCTAATCTTCCGCCATCCTCAATATGCTCATATACCCTTCTTAAGTCACTTCATTGGCTCCCCATCCATTTCTGTATCCGTTCACACATCTCCTACTGACCTATAAATGCACTCATTCTGCTGTTCCTCACTACTTTTCCTCTCTCATCTCTCCCTATACCTGTCTTCATGAATTCCAATCTTCTGGTGGATTGCTACTGTCTATGCCCTTTTCGTGCATTGCCAACTCCAGACTTTGATCCTTTCACCTTGCTGCTCCTTATGCCTGGAACAACTACCTCTGCCACTACATCAGGCTTCATTTCTAGCCTTTTTCAAATCCATGTTGAAAGCTCACCTCTTTGAGGCTGCTTTTGGACCCTGATCCGCTTTGTCTCCTATGTGTCTCCTTACCTTCCCTAGTTGTTTCCTTGTCCTTCGCTGTTGTATTGGCTGTCTTATCTAGATTGTAAGCTCTCATAAGTAGGGACCATCTTTACATGTATCTGTGCAGCACTGCGTATGCCTTGTAGTGCCATATAAATGATCAGTAGTAGTAATAGTAGTAGAAGCAGGTGGTGTTTTAGTGAACAGACTGACGACTTCCTGCTTCTGGTCTGTTCGCTAAAGTGTCGCTCACTTCACGTGCAAATGGCATGAGGGAGCAGAAGGTAGAAACAGGACCACTGACTGTACTGCTCTGGGAGAGGGGGGGGGGGAGGGGAGGGGGGAATTTGCGAGTGTTTTGCAAGGGCCTCATAAGGCATTGAAGTAGCCCTGTTGGTTTCTCCCCCTCATCAAAGGGCCTGATTTTGATTTAGGCAGGCTATGCACCACATTGGCGCATAGCCTGCCCGCTGACCCCCTTAACCCGGATTTTCACTTCCGCAGCAATGGAAGTGAAAATCCAGGTTATGCTGGATGCGCAGGCAGCTGTCGAGGCTAAGCGGATAGCAGCGATTTTCGATGCTACCTGCTTAGCCCCTGCAATTTAAAGATAGATGAGGAAAAACCTCGCCTATCTTTAAGATGCAGAGGGCTAAGCCAGTAGCATTGAATATTCGCTGCTACCTACTTAGCTTTTTCCTCCGCCTCGGAACACCCACAACATGCCTCGATGCTAACCGCATAGCATCTGGGTGCATTAGGGACTTATCTGAGATTTTCAAAAGGCACTACCTGTGTAGGCATCTTTTGAAAATCCCGGATAAGGTATTTACGTGGATAACTAGGGCAGTTACACTTGTAAATGCTTTTGAAAATGCTGCCCAAAATGACCTTTCTGCCGTCCTGTTGCATTGCAGTGCTTTGTGTTCTATGGTCCATATAATAATTCCAGGCTCTTCTCCCTTCCCTTCCCCTTCCTGTCACAGGTTCTCTGTAGCAAGATCTACGGAAGACGGAAAGTGTGTGTCAGTAGTTAATGGTAACTATGATTCTGACTCCTGTGAAAATGACGCTTACTGGATTTGCCAGAAAGAAGCTGGGGCAGGCGTAACTGGTCCCAGTGCTGCTTGTGACTGTTGAATGGAAGCCACAGATCATTTATACCACCGAGACCATGTGACCTGGACATTAATTACAGTTTATTGTATAGACGCTTTATGTGCAGATGCTTCAGGAACATTTACAAATAAAGAAAGATCAGTTTTAAACACCATGGGCTCGATATTTGAAAGGCATTTACACAATTTACAGCCCTGTAAACCATGTAAATACTGCTATCTGGAATATTCAATGGTTAGTGCCACTGAATATCCACTCTTAGTAATCTGCAAACTATCATTAAAATCATCTGTAATACCTGAAGATTGGAGGATCGCCAATGTAACGCCAATTTTTAAAAAGGGTTCCAGGGGTGATCCGGGAAACTACAGACCGGTGAGCCTGACGTCAGTACCTGGAAAAATGGTAGAAACCATCATAAATAACAAAATTACTCAGCATGTAGATAGTCATGGCCTAATGGGAGACAGCCAACATGGCTTTAGACAAGCAAGATCTTGTCTTACTAATCTGTTCTGTTTATTCACACCTTCAAAAAAACATGTGGACAAAGGTGAATCGGTTGATATAGTGTATCTGGATTTTCAGAAAGGCTTTGACAAGGTCCATCAGAGAATTTTGACAAAACTAAAAAGTCATGGGATAGGAGGCAGTACACTATTGTGGATCAGGAACTGGTTAAAAGATAGAAAGCAGAGAGTAGGGCTAAATGGTCAATTCCATATCGTCCCTCCAGTCTAGTCCTGGAAACTCTGGGTTGTGATCCTCTTCCAGCAGCTTGGAGACTGATCAACGTCATTCTTTGATGACACTGGTATAAGGACTCAGGCACCGCCTCCTCACTCCAGTTTAGATCAGTCTCCAAGCAGCTAGGAGGATGTGAGCTGGCGTTCCGGTTCACTAGAGGAGCAATTAAGGATTTTTAGACAGTGTGAGAGTAAATTTGGGGGTTTTATTATTATTAGTTGTTTTTATTTTCAGAGGTTTAGGGAATACTCAGTTTGGAGGGGGGTGTCCAAATTTAAGGTTCTGTGCCTTTAAATTTAACTGTGAAGGGCCTCCCTCTCTGGCTTCCTTGGTCAGGTGCTGGGTTAGGGCTCCGAAAGCAAAGGAAGTTCCCTGGTACCAGTCTGCAGAGGCAGGCTTGTGATTGCTGTAAGCAGCCCTACCCGGCGCCTCACAGAAGAGCTTGCCTGTTTGCGCCTGGGGGATCGGGCAGGGAGAGAGACTGAAAGAAAGGCGGAATTTCTGCCATTCCCTGCCAGCTCGCTGCATCGGGGAAGCCTAGCCCGAGGGCGAGAAGCAGTCGCGGTATGCAATTTCTTGAAGGGCTGCAGGGCTGAGACTTGAATCTGGCAATCAGGTAAGTCTCCGGATTCTTTCAGTCAGTGAGTGAGTTCAGAGTGGCAGGACAGGGAGCAGGCCCGCGCCATGTGCTTTTTCGGCGGGAAAACACAGACAGCGAGAGCGGGGAAACAAGCAGTTGTAGCTTGACGATGAAGCTTCGTTTTTCATTCGTTCTGGTGAAATTCAACTCCCGCAGGGTCCTGCACAATTGAGTGATATTTAAAAAAAAAAAAAAAAAAAAAAAAAAGGGCCCAGGTTCAAAGGGTCCATTTGGAGCAGCTGCTGGTGGGGTTCCTTAAGAAAGGGGGGTTACACTATTGTGGATCAGGAACTGGTTAAAAGATAGAAAGCAGAGGGTAGGGCTAAATGGCCAATTTTCCCAATGGAAAAAGGTGAATAGTGGAGTACCCCAGGGATCTGTGCTGGGTTCGCTGCTTTTTGGCATATTCATAAATGACCTGGAAAAGGGAATAATGAATGAGGTTATCAGATTTGCACATCACACAAAATTATTTAAAGCTGTTAAAACCCAAGAGGATTGTGGAAAATTGCAAGAGGATCTTGATAAATTGAAAGACTGGGCATCCAAATGGCAGCTGAAATTTAATGTGGACAAGTACAAAGTTATGCACCTAGGAAAGAACAACCCAAACTATGGTTATACAATGCAAGGTTCCACACTGTGAACCACCACCCAGGAAAACAAATTTTGGTGTCATCATGGATAACATGTTAAAACCCTCCGCCCAGTGTGCAGCAGCAGCCAAGAGAGCAAATAGAATGCTAGGTATCATAAGGAAAGGAATGGAAAATAAAACAAAGGATATTATAATGCCTCTGTATCATTCCATGGTGCGACCGCACCTTGAATATTGTGTGCAATTCTGGTCGCCGTATCTTAAAAAGGATATAGCGTTATTAGAAAAGGTACAGAGAAGAGCCACCAAAATGGTAAAGGGTTTGGAAGGATACTCCTATGAAGAGAGGTTAAAAATGTTAGGGCTCTTCAACCTGGAAAAGAGATGGCTGAGGGGAGATATGATAGAAATCTATAAATTAATGAATGGAGTGGGATGGGTAAACGTAGATCGATTGTTTACATCATCACAATATAGAAAGACTAGGGGACATGCAATGAAGCTACAGGGTAACCTATTTAAGACTAATAGGAGAAAATATTTTTTCACTTGTAATGTTGCTATTACTCCATAGCTTGTGCCAGTGGAACTAAGCAGCCTGATTCCTTATTCAGTTAGTAAAATGGTGCTTGGGGAAAGCACTGCCTTCTGGGAGTTGAAGTTTTTTCTACTATTTGAAATAAGGCGAGTTGTGGGCTCGAGGGTTCAGGCAAAATAACAGGATTTTAATTCCCCTTCCCAAACGGTTTTACAAATGGAAAAATAAAGAACAAAGCCATACAACTTCTGGCATGTAAATCATATAAGAAGATAACTCAAACAGCTTCTTATATCAGCATCACTATAATCAAACATAAAGGCACTTCTGTTCCAAAACCTTTGGTGCTGTTTTCTTTAGCTGTTACTGGCAGCTCTCTCTCTCTCTGCACCTCTTAAACTTATTATACAGGTTTTATCTTCAGACAGAGACAGTGTACAGTCTATTGACTCAATAGGCAGAAATTCTAAAGATGGCTCAGTTTCCATCTCTTCATACTGACTCTCAGTTGGAAATGTCTGCAATTGCTCACAAGGTGATTTCAAGCACACACCTGATCCTTCAGCAATATACTTTTCCCCGTAGCCTTCTGCTACACACTGCTTGTAATTGCCACAGTGTTCACCACATGGAAAGCCCCACCCTTCTGGGTCAATATCAGAGCACTTCTTAAAAATAGCTTTACTTTTATACCAGTCACTCAGCCTACCTCTTGGCTTTCTGATGAAGGATTCTTTCTGCTTTCCAGGATCAGCTACAGCTGTAAGCCTTGGAGACTCTACGTGCCCACCAGACTGCCATCTTGGTACAATCCCCTTATAGCTGCCTTTTCCCCACGGCACTAAACCAGGGCTGTTTGTACCTTGCTCCTTGACACGGACTCTCTGCTCTTCTCCTGTGCTGAATTCCCCCTCTGAGTTGAAAGTTAGAGAATCCTCTGTGTCTTCACTTTCAAGCAAATCCTCTGTTTCCCGTGACTGCTGTCCTCGTGGCTGCGTTCTCAGCTGTGCTTGCTGATCTGCCTTCCAATCTCTCCCTCCATGTGTCTTCGGATCTGCCTGCTCCCTTGCTAATGAGCTTCTCTTAAATCTCTGGTTTTCTGGGTTTAACCTAACCACTCCCTGCAACAGGTGTTCAGCCTTAGCTCGTGATTGCTGAGCTGAACTGCAGCAGGGGTGTGTTTTCCTCTCCTCTAAACTGCTTTGCTTGTGGTTTCCCTGGAAACCAGGAAGCATGTGCACTTGTTTACCTTCCTTCACTGAAGCTGAATCCTGCACTTTATCATTCTCTAAGGGCTCTGAGGGACTTTCTACACCACATATCCCCCCCCCTTAAGATATTACAGGCTGCCATATTTTTAAACGGACAGCACGTAATCCTTGATACTGGGTTCACGTGTTCTTCCAGAGTAGCTAACCTCACTGTTGCTGACCTCTAACCATGGCTTTAAAACATTCACATGGTATGTTTGGCGGCGCCCTTTATCATTCTCTACAGTGTAAGAGACAGGACCTACCTTCTTTACAACTGTACATGGGCCCTTCCAATGAGACTCAAACTTGGGTCCCACATCAGCCATCAATATTATGACCTTATCCCCCACCTCCAGTTAGCGAGGTTTCTTTCCTCTATCACAATACTGTTTTTGATGAATCTGACTAGCCTGCAGATTCTCTACAGAGATTTGGGACGTCCTTTTTAACCGGTCCCTCCAATCTCTGAGAAACTGGGGTACGCCCCGGGGAGTCTTTACTAGGGGTCCTATACTATCCATCGCCATCCAGCGGATCGGTGTGGATATTGTGGGTACAGCCTTCGGTTTAGAGGCAGTAACCTGTTGACACCTGGAACATGACTCGCAGTAGCGAGTGGTCTCTTTAAAGACCCCTGGCCAGTGAAAATGGGCCAAGACTTTGTCCAATGTCCCCTGGATCCCCTTGTGGCCACCTATAGGATGGTTGTGGGCCAACCGCATGACCATGGCCTTAAACGTGGTTGGCACCACTAACTGTCTTCTCACAGCTCCTGTATGTGGGTTGTTACTCTCCCGATAAAGCACATCTTTCTCCAAAAGAAATCGAGGAAGGATGTTCCTGTCCTCTTGAGCATACTCAAAAGCAGGGTCATCTCTCTGTTCCTGGGGAAAGGAAGGGAACTTTTTAACAAGTTCTGACGGAACCCAGGGTAATCCCTCTCCGGCCTCTAATCCAGCCCTCCCTTGGGTCCTATGCCGCCTTTCTTGCCTCCTCTCAGCCTTCCCTTTCCTACTTCCTTTTGATGAGGCTTGTACCAGATCATCATGCATAGGTAGGGTGTCTGCTATTTCCTCTTCCCTTTCCATCCCTCTCTTAGATGAGTCCTCCCCCTCCTGGGATGAACTTTCTAGCTCTTCTGCTGGGTCAACATTAGCAGTAGAGGTTCCAGCCTGAGACCGGGTAGATACCAAGCCTTTTCTCTCCCCAAGGCCCTTTTCTATCCCTTGGCTAAATGGAGGCCAATCTCTCCCTAAGATTATATCGTATAAGAGCTTTGGGACAATGGCCACCCTTACCTCTTTCTGCTCCCAGCCCTTTTACTGCTAGGTTATACACTGGGTAGTATGAGGCTGCTCCATGTAGACACTGTATCTTGACCCGCCCCACTGCTTGACTCGGTGCTGAGGGCAGGTGGACTTCGATGGCCTGCCAGAGCCTTTGGGAAACCATGCTCTGATCAGCACCGGAGTCAAGCAGTGCCTCGGCCTCAACGCCTTCTACTTGGACTTGCAGTACAAATCCCTCACGTGTTTCACACCCCCAGACACTAGCGCTGTGCGCAGCGTGCAATCCCTGCGATAATGCCCCAATTCACCACAATTGAAACATTTACCTTTCATCACAGGTACAACATTGCCATCAGGTAACTTATGCCTTATAAACTTTTCTGATCTCTTAAAGCAGGAGGTTCTCATCTCCTTCAGAGTTTCTGGTTTTGAAGCCCTAGCCAATTCGGCTTCAAAATACCTCTGAGAGATTAGCTGCTTCCTCCATAGTTTTACAACTTTGGATCATCAGAAATGGTTTTACATCTGTTGGTACCGCATTCATATACTGCTCTAGTATAACTGTATCCAATACATCTTCTAGAGACCTCTGTCTTGGCCTAAGCCACTTCAATGCTAGGCCTTTTATTCTATGGAACAGCATTTTAGGGGTTTCATTGGGCTTTAACGTAGCCTCCCTGAACATGCACTTATAGAATAAAGGGGTTAAGCCAAGTCTGTCCTTGACAGCTTCCTTAACTGCATTATAATTAGCTGCCAGCGTTGCAGGCATAGACTTATAAGCTGCTAAGGCTTCACCTGAAAGTGACATAGTGAATCTCACCGCCCATTGCTCCTTAGGCAACTTAATAGCCTCTGCAATGCGTTCAAATGCTTCTATGAAATCATCTAAGTTATCAGTTGAAGTAAACTGTCCCAGCGCCATAGCGCTACCATTAGGCAGTCCTACCCCCTGGTTAAATGAGGGTACCGGTGGTTCTGGCTCTTTGTTTCTTGAGCAGTGCCTCCATTAGCTCCATAAGAGGTTTCTGTTGTGAACAGATGGCAGCTGCAGTCTGTTCCTGGGTATGGCGTGTCAGCTCCAGTTGTTTGTCCCACTGGCTTGACATCCATCTGAGCAACTCTTGTGGCTCCATCATGGAAACAATTCTTCCTGCAAGAAAACAAAAACACAAAACACACCAAGTGCGGTCCTACAAACCAAAAAAAAACAAACAAAAAAAAAAAAAACTTTTCCTTTTTTTTTTTTTTCCAATGGCTCCCTGCTGCAGCAGATTAGTGACTCCCTTTCTCCCTAATTATCCTCCCACACCTGTGCCCAGCTACCGTTACCTCGGCACAGTGCAGAGTCCAGCACTGAGAAAGTTGCTTTTAATCCCACTGACCAGTTGTCAGGCGATTCTGGGTCCCTCTGCTCAGCAGTTTCTTTGCCCACGTAGTGATGTCCTTTTCCATTTACAAATGTCCTTTGTAATCCATTGCAAAATCCACAAAACTACACCAACCTGTAATGTTGCTATTACTCCATAGCTTGTGCCAGTGGAAATAAGCAGCCTGATTCCTTATTCAGTTAGTAAAATGGTGCTTGGGGAAAGCACTGCCTTCTGGGAGTTGAAGTTTTTTCTACTATTTGAAATAAGGCGAGTTGTGGGTTCGAGGGTTCAGGCAAAATAACAGGATTTTAATTCCCCTTCCCAAACGGTTTTACAAATGGAAAAATAAAGAACAAAGCCATACAACTTCTGGCATGTAAATCATATAAGATGATAACTCAAACAGCTTCTTATATCAGCATCACTATAATCAAACAAAGGCACTTCTGTTCCAAAACCTTTGGTGCTGTTTTCTTTAGCTGTTACTGGCAGCTCTCTCTCTCTCTGCACCTCTTAAAATTATACAGGTTTTATCTTCTCAGACAGAGACAGTGTACAGTCTATTGACTCAATAGGCAGAAATTCTACAGATGGCTCAGTTTCCATCTCTTCATACTGACTCTGTTGGAAATGTCTGCAATTGCTCACAAGGTGATTTCAAGCACACACCTGATCCTTCAGCAATATACTTTCCCCTGTAGCCTTCTACTACACACTGCTTGTAATTGCCACAGTGTTCACCACATGGAAAGCCCCACCCTTCTGGGTCAATATCAGAGCACTTCTTAAAAATAGCTTTACTTTTATACCAGTCACTCAGCCTACCTCTTGGCTTTCTGATGAAGGATTCTTTCTGCTTTCCAGGATCAGCTACAGCTGTAAGCCTTGGAGACTCTACGTGCCCACCAGACTGCCTTCTTGGTACAATCCCCTTATAGCTGCCTTTTCCCCACGGCACTAAACCAGGGCTGTTTGTACCTTGCTCCTTGACACGGACTCTCTGCTCTTCTCCTGTGCTGAATTCCCCCTCTGAGTTGAAAGTTAGAGAATCCTCTGTTACCATGAATTCCTCTGCGTCTTCACTTTCAAGCAAATCCTCTGTTTCCCGTGACTGCTGTCCTCGTGGCTGCGTTCTCAGCTGTGCTAGTTGATCTGCCTTCCAATCTCTCCCTCCATGTGTCTTCGGATCTGCCTGCTCCCTTGCTAATGAGCTTCTCTTAAATCTCTGGTTTTCTGGGTTTAACCTAACCACTCCCTGCAACAGGTGTTCAGCCTTAGCTCGTGATTGCTGAGCTGAACTGCAGCAGGGGTGTGTTTTCCTCTCCTCTAAACTGCTTTGCTTGTGGTTTCCCTGGAAACCAGGAAGCATGTGCACTTGTTTACCTTCCTTCACTGAAGCTGAATCCTGCACTTTATCATTCTCTAAGGGCTCTGAGGGACTTTCTACACCACACACTCAACGTGTAAACTCTGGAATTTGTTACCGGAGGATGTAGTAAAGGCTGTTAGTGTAGCTCGGTTTAAAAAGGTTTGGACAAGGTCCTGGAGGAAAGGTCCATAAACCATTATTAAAAGGGACCCAGGATATCACTGCTTGATCCAATTCGAGCATTGCGGAACCTGTGTCGTTTGGGGATACTGCTAGGTACGTATGACCTAGATTGGCCACTGTTGGAGGCACGATACTGGGCTTGATGGACCTTGGTCTGACCCAGTACGGCATATCTTATGTTCATCTCCGCTATCCTGAGGACCTGCTCTGTGGAGGGGAAGCGTAAAGCCTTCTCCACCTGCTCCTCCCACCTCACTGTTGTCCTTTGTGTATTATTTGTCAGTGTTCTCCATGTACATAAGATCTGTCTTGAAATACTCCCAGGGGACGGGTAAAATCTTGTCTATGGTCTACACGATCATCACACCAATGCGGAACCTCATCATTTACAGTCTAAAGAACAAGGAAGTAAAAAATGCAGTGAGGAAAGTCATTGGGAAGGAAATTTCCAAAAAGAAGTTTATTCATTTCGAAACAAGTCTGGCAGTATTCAAAAGGATTTATCTGTGTATCTTTTGAAGATACACAACTACGTCCTTTGCTTTCAAGTTCATAACCCTCTGAGTGGGGTGGGATTAGAGGTGGGGTGGAAACTTTTCTAAGAGCGGCAATATTTAGCCACAACCTGGAAAACGTATTCAAATAAGTCTGAAAGCAGAAAAAAGAGTCTTAACTATATACAGATAACTTATCTTTACACACAATTTCAGCCAAGATATACACTGAACATGCCGCCTGATCTCTGAAAAATGTATCCCGATATCTCTATGCGTTCATCGTCCTACTTAGTACGAGTCCAGCATTTTTAGAAACTGCTGTATCACCATATGCCGGAAGAAGTGTGACAGCGAGCCTATGTCAATCCGTGCAGGAAGGGAGGAGGGAGGGTGGCATGCATGGGAATGTCTTTTTTCAATTCTATGTATGTACTTATAGTTTGCCTTTGTTCTGCCATCGAGATGCAGGTGCACAAATCCCTATGTGGTCTGCTGGTCACAAATTTTCAAAAGAAAACTGGCTTTTAGCCTTTGAACATAAGTTTGCTGGTTCCTGGATGCAAGCTGACTCAAGAGACTGAGAAGAGCCCATACGGTGTGTACAAAGGCCAGCATGCTCTCGGATGGAGAGGACTCCAGTTTCCACAGAGTGACAGGGCTCCCAGTGATCCTCCCTTTGACAGCTGCCCCAAGAAACAATTCATAATAAACCTACAGAAACCCTGGTGGTGTGAAGCTGTGGCGCTGATCTTCTCATGTATTTACTGTTTTCTCTGTTTGATGTGGTTTACTTTCAGTCTTTAATAAAGTTGCTGATGGTATTGCTGCTGGCTACACAATTACTGCACATATCCCGTGTATACTATCTACACTGAAGATGTTTACCTGTCACGGCAATGCTGGTGGGATTGGCCAGTATTAGCATGCATAAGCCCAGGGTAGAAACTGGTGAGGGGGCCCCGAAGCCCACCTGCAGGCTATATATATATAACCACGAGCAGCACACAGGAGAGCAGGGCTCCTGCAGGGATCAGCAAGTACACAGAGAGCAGAAGCAGTGGACGACCCAGTTGCTTAGTATCAATTCCAAACAGCTTTATTGAAGATCCCCGACGCGTTTCGGCTTGCGCCTTTCTCAAGGGGAGAGTTGTGTATCATGCACTGAGGTGTCGTTTGGAAACTGAGGGACACTAAAGTCCTAAACTTACCACTGCTTAGAAATGTGTGGACACAAAAGCAAGCTTCTGAGAACGTAACTGTTCGGCAAGAATTCT
The DNA here is from genome assembly GCA_033557465.1 of Ichthyophis bannanicus. Classification (NCBI taxonomy): domain Eukaryota; kingdom Metazoa; phylum Chordata; class Amphibia; order Gymnophiona; family Ichthyophiidae; genus Ichthyophis; species Ichthyophis bannanicus. Next base: position 45,366,385 of record CM066045.1, on the reverse strand, counting down.
AGCAGAATAACACTGGAAGAACGCTCTACGTGTTATTCTGCTAGAATTCTTGCCGAACAGTTACGTTCTCAGAAGCTTGCTTTTGTGTCCACACATTTCTAAGCAGTGGCAAGTTTAGGACTTTAGTGTCCCTCAGTTTCCAAACGACACCTCAGTGCATGATACACAACTCTCCCCTTGAGAAAGGCGCAAGCCGAAACGCGTCGGGGATCTTCAATAAAGCTGTTTGGAATTGATACTAAACAACTGGGTCGTCCACTGCTTCTGCTCTCTGTGTACTTATATATATATAACCTCCTTCAGCTTGAGACAGGCTTGCAGCCCCCTCTGGCATGGGGGGTCCCAGCACTTGTCCTGTTTGCTGCCTTCTACTGCTGGCTCTGGTTGAGATATGTGATGACACTGAGCACTAGAACTGTACACAGACACATTTTTGATTTTGTCTTTTTGTTTTCATGTTTCATTTTTTTTGTTCATTTAAAATGAAAATAAAAATCACAAATAACAAATGAAATTGTGAAAAAATGTAATAAAAGTTGGGACTGCAGCAAACCCTACTGCCTGGGCCTTTCCCCTTATCCCACTAACCCACAGCGCCTCCTGCCATTCAGTCTGTGGTCTACATGACTGTCACCCCCATGCTGAACCCAACATTTGCAGTCTGAGGAGGTAAAAAACGCACTGAGGAAAGTGGGAAGTAGCTGATGGGAGCACAGTGGGTTACGATTACGAGATGTCTCCGATTTTCAGGGACTGTCCTTGATTTTGGAGCTGTGTGTTTGACTCCCACATGTCTGGCAGCCTCTTGTCCCTGATTCCAGCAATGGGGACAGAGGGAGTAGAAAGAAATATATTTCAGTTTAGTGATCTGAATATCAGTTTTTAGAATTTACATCCATTATCGTTATATTTGTACAGTACGGGGAAAATGCGTCACTGTTTCTATTTCTCTGTCAATTTGTCTGCTTGGAAGTGATATTGTTGCTGTCATGAGATGGATGGGGGGCAGGGTAATGACTCCTCTTCTCTCCTTCATGCCTTATTGCTTAAACCTGGAACTAAGGTGTCCCTTCCTCCCCCCTAACACTTTGGTTAAGTGTCCCAGATTTGCCTGCAAAAGCCCTGATAATCCTACAGTATGTTGAAATATCAGAAGTCCCATTATGGACTCCAGGTGCATAAACCTAAGAGCTACATTAGAAAGTATTTCCTCATGGAAAAGGTGGCAGATAAAAGGAATGAATATCCAGTGGAGGTAATAAAGGTAAAAATGCAAACGGTCTTTTAAAAGCCATGGGAAATGTACAGAAATTGCATGGTACCAAGGAAGCACAGAGGAAGCTGGGGTTTGTAGTGTTGCACTGGTCGAGAGGTGCGGCAGGCTTGATGGGTATTTTGGCCCTTGTTTGACCAGTAGTAGCAACAGGGCTAGTATGCTGCAGTAGTGCAAACCATCTACCCTTTCTTCCCTTCAGGAGTAGAGGCAAGGGAAGAGGGGATAGGAAGAAGAAGAGGGTTGAAATGGAAGCACAAAGAGATGGTTTTGCAGGCGATGGAGGCTACAGTGCCTAAAGGCGGCATTTTCAAAGGCATTTACATGGGCCATTGCCATAGTTCCCCTTGTAAATGCCTTATCTGTGATTTTCCAAAGGCACCTACATGGGTAGTGCCTTTGGAAAATCTTGGATAAATCCCTGACATGCTCAGATGCTATGTGGTTAGCATTGGGGCATGTTGAGGGCATTCTGGGGAAGAGCGTAGGCAGAGGAAAGGGCTAAGCAGGTAGCAGCGATTTTCAATGCTACTCGTTTAGGCCTCTGCGCTCCGGCAAGGGCGGTATATCAAGTTTTGCAAATAAAGATAAAGAACACTGTTTTACTCTGTTAGACAGAAAAAACTCTGGTTTTCACTTGTGATCCGTGGAGTGACTGAGCTAAAGAAGATTCTCCCTTTAATACAGAATTGTTTTCCATCTATTACTCATTGTGGGAAATTGTTAGCTGATCTAAGGATCATTTCACAAAGCAATTTACAAACTGCTCAGATCAGAGAAGCAACACATGATAGCAGATTAGGGCCGTGAGGTCCAGCAGCCAAAGCCATTGTGCAGCGTAGGTGGTCACCTACGGCAGCTGGCTCAGGGGGCCAGCAAGAAGCTGCCGTAACCCAAGCAATGTGCAATAGTTCCTAACGGCCACACAAAACTCAAAGAACCATTAACATGCTTTCAGTCCTAGGGAGGGTAGACCATGATCAAATAGTCCATTTACTAGGTGTGGGTGTATATATATATATATATATATATATATATATATATATACACATACGTGTATGAAACAAACTGTAAAGGTAGGATGTCCAATTTTGAGTTTTTATAGGCCTGTTCTGGGAGGGTGGTTTGCATAGAGCACCTAATACCCTTTCACTGGTTCTACGTCTTCTCCCTTCTGTCCTGAGAGTCACAGGAGGGTCCCATCCATCTCTCCAGCAAACCCATTGCCTGCCTTCAGCTGAAATCTCTTGTGAGCCCATCTTGTATTTTTCAATCTCCAGAATGGTCAATGCTGCACCAATCTTGTTGCTGGGTCAATCCTGGAGAAAATGCCTGTAAAAAAGTGACATCGTCCAGCCCTTTCTTCTAAATGCACCAAACAGAAGCAAGACTTCAGGCATGGGATGACGGAACTGCAGGAGGAGGGTTTCTGCTACAGGCTCAAATAATTACAGCAGAAATAAGTTATATTGAAACTCTGATTAAATAAAGCTTTCTATTAAGTGCAGGAACGTTTCATTCAATGTGAGATGACAGCTTATCAAAGTTGCAACAACAAATGTGTTAATGTCATTTTTTATAGAAAGGCAAACTACAGGGATTTGAACCCTACTTGCAGCCTCTATAGGTAATGGATTTATCCATGAGCCACCAGCAGCTCCTAGTAGCAAAGATCTCTCTGGATGTCCTTCTCTCTCCTACAGCACTCTGCATCCAAACAAGGGGAAGGAGACGTTCTGAAATAGACTTACTGTGAAAACCTAGCTGACTCAGGGGTTGGGTGTTAGTTAAAATGTTCATTGTAAAAAAAAAATAATAGTTCCATTATTATTTTCATTACGTTACCTGTAAACCACATCTGATCTCTGGAAGAAGCGATATAAAAGAATGTATAAATAAATAAATCTAGAATCTTGAGTAGTTCTATTTTAGATTCAACTTGGGTCTTCAAAGTCTCTGTCTTCAAGGTCAAATTCAATTAAGTAGTGGCTGCAGCAGCTGCCCAAACAAAAAAGAAACATGTCTGAAGTTTCCAGGCACAGTTGCTAATTACAGCTACTTCCTTAGACATGATTTCACAGTATTTCTCAACTTGATCACTACTTGGTCAACCAGGATCTGGAGTAGGCATGGTAAATGTCTCTGAGAATGTAATAGCAACTGGGAATTTTCACACATGGATTTTAAGTCCAAGAATTCAACTAGGGGTAGAAAGTGGTACAAGAAAAGTGTTTAGAGTAAGTCTTTAAAACAGTAGTCAATAGATTCGGGGAAAAGGGCCACAGAAGCAGTAATTGTTATTCCAGTGAAACTGATCATGTGTGATGCTTGATTACATGGGCCCCCTTTTGATTATTGATTGTTGATGCACAGAATTAACCAGACAGATCACTTCTTGGTTACCTAGATCCTTTGGCTTAGCAAAATGTAAATTTAAAGCATCTCTGGACTCTGTTTATAATCCTTTTCTCTATTTTTTCATCACAGACACACCGACCAGCAGAAACATCTGTGGTTTCTAGAAGCTGAGAGAATACAGCCCTCAGCTCACCAAGTAGCCAAGATTCTGCAAGTTTCTTGTTAGAAAAATGCCCAGAAATTGACCACTTCTTGTCAACTTTATTCCAGCCACCTTCTATATGTGGTCAATGAGGTTCCACCAGGCCGGCTTCATTCTTGGTAACCATGACAATCAATCACTTGGGCTCATCACAGGAAACCAGAGCTAAGCAGGCAAAATGGCCACCACAGACTGGAAGAGCACAACTACCAAAATGGTGAAAGAAATGAAGAGAAGCAAACATGATGCCTGACAGGATATATAAGAACTGGAGTATGTCCATCATAGTCTCCCATTTTGATTTATGGCCCTGGCAGTGGGTGTTACCATCCTCTGCACCTCTGTTCAGGCAGAGATATCGGTGTCACTGCCTGGGTTCTTTTTTCCCTTCTCTGTGACCACATGGGAGGGTCTATTTTGCTCTCTATGTGGGTGATTCCGAGACTCTTTCTGTCCCTGTGGGTCTCAAATTCAATACTCAGAGGTTGCAAAGAGAGAGGCGGCATCCTGATCATTCTCTCCTATGTTGTGAGGGATCCCCTGAGCCATGTCTCTGATGGAGGTCCCCGTAGCACTGGAGAGGGAAGAGCTGCATAAGGAAGGTAAGTTATTCCAGGCCTCCATGACTTCATGGGTGGGAACCCAGACACAGCAGGGGACAGAGGTCATAGGAGATTGGTGGGGTCCTTTGAGAACAGACTGATTGAGTCCTGGAAATTAGAACTGTTTATCAGCATGCAGCAGGGATCATTCTGAAATATGCAGATAGTTGGGGACCTTAGTGATTGGAACACCTTTACTTTCTCATTAAGAGAAGCAGTTTTCTGTACAACAGTTCAGGCACTGGAATAGTCTGTCCTTATATCCTAGGGCCAAAGCTTCTTGGTACATGTATTTGATTCCTGCTCTTTAGATATACTGTAAGATTTGTAAGGGTTGGGCACCGCCATGCAGAGGAATTTCAGTTTGATTCCTGGGCTTGGATTGTGTTCCCTGGGCTGACTGGCGGTTTCTGTGGAGGTGGCTCTCACAGTCCCTCGGAAGATGGGATTCTTGGATGCCACTCAACAGTAGCACGTAGCAGATTCATTGGTTTTTGGGAGCCACAATTCATGAGTAAGGGCTGGCCTGAATTGGGTTGAGGTAGAAACATAGCAAAACATCTCACAAAGTGAATAATGAAGGCTCATGGTGCCACAGCCCAATAGAGGTGAATTTTGATAGAGCTGAAAGCCCAAAGGACCAGTAGCACATTTGACTCCCAAATAAATTTCATCTTGATCTTTACAATCTATTTCCACTTAGCAGTAGATGAGTAGGTACAAAGCATTTTATCTGGTAAACTCAGCAGCTATGAGCTGGGAGCCACAGACCATGACAGAAAGGTTTCAGATATGTACTGCACCTTTTGCTGCTAAATCCATGCTTTCTTTCACTAAAATACTGACCTCAACCTCCCTTTTTGTGAAGGAGCACAGCAGGTTCCATGTTCCTCTTCGTTGCATCGAGAGCTTCTGGTCTGGAGGATTCTGGCTAAGGTCCTGGGCTTATCACAAGCGGTTCTGGTTCTGACGATGATCGTGCTTCTTCATCTCAGTGAGTCTCTGCTCGTACAGGAACTGGCTGGTTGGACTAAGGGTTCAAGCAGCCCAGGGTGTGACTAAGACGGATGAAGGAAAAGAGAGAAAGCAAAAGAGGAGAAAAAGGACAATAGATTAAGAATGAAAAATGCAGAGAGGAAAGAGATACCCAGAGAAGAGAGAAATGGTTAGAGAGAGAGAGAGAGAGAGAGAGATGTTTTCCTTATAGAAGTTTCATATCTTCTTGTTCAGTGGCTCCCCTTGTGCTCTTTTCTCTTGAAACAGGTTCCCAATGTTCCGGCTTTCTAATGTAAGTGTAGCACAGAAGCTGTAAATGAAAAACATGCAAATGAACTGTGTGTGAAAAGCCCGCGCTGACATGAGAGAGCATGTGCGGACCCGTGTACAGATGGATCTCTGCTAGCAGCTGTGTATCAGCAGCACATGCTGGGAGGTTATTCGGCGCACTTTTGCTATATTGTTATTTGTGCGCTGATTAGCATTCCATCACCTGCGCGGATGTTACGCCGCTGCAACTCCGAAGCACCAGCCACCGTTCAGCACTTCAGAGGGACTTGAGCATAACATTCGCGCAGATGCTGGCATGAGACTCTGCACCTAAATAATAACACTGTGAGCAGAATAACATTGCATCATATGCACGCAGGAGAAACAGCATAAACTCCTCACTGGCCCTGACCGCAGGACCACGAGCATAGCAAGGTTACTTACCTGTAACGTTCCGTCTTCGGCTCCGTCGGATGACGTCACCACTGTGGCTGACTCATCCTGCCTGTCCTGGGAGGACTCCTTAAGCTTCTCCAGAGCTTGTATTAAACCACCGGCATTGCGCCGAGTCTTCTGCTCTTCAGTGCACTTCTCTGCAGCTGTGTTGTACGGCTAATCGCTTCATTACCATCAGTTTCAGCGGGTCTAAATGTGCTGTGTTCTGCTTTCTGCTCCAGGCTTTGCACACACTTAGCCCGTGCACAGAATTGTGACTAGCAGCAACCTAACCTGCATGCAAAGCCTAATGCCCTCTCCTACACTGGCCTGGGAATCGTCTGTGAGGGAGTGTGTGACCCCCCGTCATTATGAGTCGCTGTGTATCGCATCTTCTGATTCCAGAGTTGCCAAGATCCCAGGGCCATGAGTGAGAGTTTAAGCCTCTCCTGGATTTCTGACAGTCTCATCCTGATGTATTATGGGACCTGCAGCACTGATTCCAACGGGTTAAATGAGGGATTACAAATACCATACTGCAATGCAAATTTAAACCCAGAACTGGGAAAAACTCTCACTCCTGATACTGGGTAACTGGGCAGCTCTGTGATTCTCTCTCTCATGATTATAACATTCCTGAAGCACAGTCTCAGGGAGTCTCTGAGGGTCAGACTATAATTCCTGTAGACTTACATCTTTATATTCCCTTTAAATGTTTCCTCCTGTTTCCTGCCTTTTATGTGACGATGTGAGCGTGTTAGGAAGAGTGTGAGTGTGTGGTGTAGCTGTGTCTGGGGTTTGTTCCTAGGGGTGGTGCAAATGCAGGGATATGCAGATTGAAACTCCTTCCCCAGCTATTTGCATATTTCTGCCCCTGCACCCCGGCAGGAAATGAAGAGTGGACATTCTCAAATTCTCAACTGACTTGCCCTGGTGAATGTGCCTTTAATAGGAAGGGAGGGATGTTACTTGTGATTTCAGATTAGCATCTGGTTTACCAGCCAGGGTCCCACACTTTCCATGTGTCTAAAGCCAGCAGAAACTGCATGTTCATGGGTGTGGGCAGGGTCAGGAGATGCCAAACTAGAGTTGGTTTGGACTTTCCAAAAAATATGGAGTCAACTGATGACCCCCTGTTGTAGATTCATCCTCTAATTCAGAGGTACCATGTGGGCCCTGGTGAAAACCAGAATTCATTTGTAAACTGAGCTAATTATGAAAGTTTGAACATGTTTCTGTTAAACTCCATGAGCTCTGCAGACCTCACAGGCCCCCTCTTCAACCTACCCCAACAATATGAGTTTTTGATCCTCCTGTGAATCAGGGCTCAATATCTTAACGTGTGAGGGAGTCACGAAAGTGTCCTTCACTAGTTACCGCAGTGCCCCGGCTGACACCAAGACCGATGTGACACTACATGGGTACAAAATGTGCCCAAAAATTCAGTCCATATTTTTTTAAACTCACACTTTACTAAACCAATTGATTCCCAAAAATAGTATGCAAATGCTTTGAGAGTTAGAAACGTAGAATAATGTAAACCAAGCGCAAAAGCGTGAGTATGGGAGAAAGCGACCTGGAAGTGCCAGAAGAGGGGTTGGGAAAAGAGATGAATGGGGGGGGGGGGGGGATGTGGAAGAGGAGAAGAAGAAGGAGAGAAGAGAAAAGAGATAAAGGAGGAAAGAGGGTGGTGTGAAGGGGAGGGATGAGAGAGAAAGATGAGTAACGATCGCGAACCGCTACCGCAGCTTTGTAAACAAGCCCCTAAGTGTGAGAGACAAGGAGGAGCGTGTGAGAGGAGTGAGAGAGAAAAGCAGCAGGTGAGGCAGAAAGAGGGGGAGGAGAATGGAAGACTTTAGGTAGGATGAAAAAATGGGTGAAGGACTAATATAAGAATGGAGGAATAGTCTAGTGGTTGGAGCACTGGCTTGGTAACCAGGAGACAGGGTTCAATTCCCACTAACAGAGTACATAATGGCAGATAAAGACCAGTATGGTCTGTTGAGTCTACCCAGTAAGGTGACTAGAGTGGTTTTAACTTCAGCTCTGTGCAGGTCACACGCCTCTATCCCTGCACTTCGGGTTGTACCTGCTGCTCTGTGCAGAACAATCCCTCCCTTCTATATATGTAAGTATAAAAGAAATTTGCTTGCATTGGTTTTATCCATTTGCTATAAAGGGATCCAGTGTGTCTGTCCCAGATCAATCTAAATTCCATCATTGTATTAGCACTCCTTGTGGCCTTGGGCAAGTCACTTAACCCTTCATGGCCTTGGAAGAAAGATTTGTCAATCTACTTCCGATCACACTGCAAAGAAAACCTGGGAGCTGCTGGGTCGCCAGGAGTCAGCAGTGACTCAAAGAAACTCAGAGGGTGGAAAACCTGCAAGAACAGAGAAAGGACATTTAGGAATCAAAAGAGAGAGGAGAAATGGATAAATAAGCAGAAGTTAAAAAATGAAATCTAAATAAAACAAGAAAGATCAAGAAATAAATAAAAGGAGAAGAGAAAAATCAAGGCATGGAGGAGTAGCCTAGTGGTTAGAGCACTGGCTTAGTAACCAAGCAACCAGGGTTCAATTCCTACTAGCACTCCTTGTAGCCTTGGGCAAGTCACTTAACCCTCCATTGCCTTGCAAGAAAGGTCTGGCAATCTACTTCCTATGACACTGCCAAAAAAGCCCATGAGCTTCTGGGTTGCCAGGAATCAGGACTGACTCAAAGGCACACATTGCATTGCTGAAAATCAAGGAACACAAAGGTTTGAGATAAACATGGAGTGGCTACTGTGTTAGTCCATTTGAATATTTAGAGATAAAGGTTAAGAAATAAAAAAAGAACATGAAGTGATGCATTTCTCTTGGACTAAATATACATTTTGGCTTTTGAGAGTTTCAATCTTTCCACCTTGTTGCTCCTTATGCCTGGAGCAAACTACCTGAGTCTTTGTGTCAGGCTTCATCTCTGGCCCTTTTCAAATCCAGGCTGAAAAGTCATCTCGAGGCAGCTTTTGGATCCTGATCCGCTTAATTTCCTATGTGTTTCCTTACCATGCCCCTGAAATATACTTGTCTTCAGCACTGTGTTGTAAGCTCTGATGAGCAGGGACCATCTGTCTTTTATATGTTCCTGTACAGCACTGCGTATTCTTCATAGCGCTATAGTAGTACCAGTCAGGGCCGGATTTACCTTGAGTGAGGCCCTACACCAACAAAAATTGTGGGCCCCCAGCAGGGGCGGCCCAAGGGGGGTGCGGGGCCTCATTTGCATAAGGGGCCTCATTTGCATAAATATTTGCATAATGTTACCATACACTAACTTTTAGTAAACGTGCCTCTTAATGAGTGTATGGATAAAGAAAGACTAAAAGATTTCTACATTACTATAATCCAGTGCCAACTGCCAGACACATTAGGAACTACTACAAACGCTGCCCATTTAGAACCCATAGCAAACCCGCCGTATCCTAACAGCACTACCAGGACTCACAAAGCACCATACTCTACCTATCAAAAGGCAACACTGCAAATATTAAACCAATACATTTCAGAGAACAACAATACATGACCTACTGGGGAAAGAGAACAAGTGACAATGTCAAATAGGAATTATATAAACAGAACACCTCAGCTCAGTTACACATGCAGAACATAGACCATCACCAAACAAGGAATCACAATTTAGAAACAGGAAGACAATAATTAAACTGGGAATCCCAAAAGCCAAACTTGGAATGTACAACACTGTAGAAATAAAACTATACATTAATTTCCTCTTGTACTAAACAAAGCGCAGACGTTAATGATGCACATTTCCCAGAGCTTTCATATTCTAGTTAATAAATTCAAAATAAAGAGATATCTTTCTACCTTTTGTGCATTTTGTGCATTTCTTTTGTGCATTTCTACCTTTTGTGCACATCTATCTACACTCCTTCACGTCCCAAACGAATTAAGAGCCCGCAGACTAAATGCAACCCTCTCACTAGAGCTGCCAAAAACATTCACGAGGACCAAAAACTCCACCAGTGCCAGAGCCTTCTCATTCACCGCTCCCACACTTTGGAATGACCTCCCAATAGACATCCGAATCATAAAGGACCTCTCCCAATTCAGGAAAGAACTCAAGACATACCTATTCTCTGAGCACTTCGGAATCCCCTACCCTCCAAGTCCAGACACACAGCGTCCACAGACACACAAACAAAAAACCCCGCAGAAACACAATTAACTGAACACACTACTCCTCTAACAGCCCCCAAAGACACCCCAAACAACCCACGAAAAAAAAAAAAAAAATGGAAATAAATTCCATCACACACAAACCCACTCACATACACACACAAACTCACGCACACACACTCATACACAACACACACTCACACACCTGAATAGCGAATCATGTATTCTTGTAAATAATTTTCTATAAATAGCAATGTCAGCTCACTGACATTCCCCTGTAAATTCAGCAGTATACAAAAGTATACACCCTGTAAATAGTTCTGACAATTTACTGTTCTGTTATATGTAAAAAGTTAAGAAGTTCTTGTTCTATGTAATGTTATGCAAATGTATGCAATTGTTCCATGTAAACCGCCCCTGATCTCTGGAAGGGGCGGTATAGAAGAAATAGATAAATAAATAAATAAAATAAAATAAATAAATTTTTTTCAGCTGCAATTGCTCCAGCCACTTTCTTCTGGTTTCTTCGTGTCTTCTGCTAACTCTCCATCGTCTGCTGTCCATTTGTCCTTTCTTCTCTCTTCTAGATTTTTTTCCATTCTCTCTCTACATCTGCTTTAACATACTAATCTTTCTCCTTTTGCTCTTTCCTCATTCCTATTTCATCCACTCAAATTTTACCCCTCCATCCTCAATCCCCACTTACTCTCCCAATACCCGGCCAATTGTAGATTTTTTATCCCTCCCACACAAAATATTTTTCCCTTCTCCATTTTACTCTTCCAGCCCCATCCCATTCTAATCCTCCCCCAACATCAGCTCCCTTCTAGTTCCAGCCTCACCCAGCATCCATTCCCTTCTAGTCCCTGCATCAGCCCATTTCCAGTCCTAGCCATCCATCAGCCCATTTCCAGTCCTAGCAACCCCCCAACCCAATACCAGTCCTAGCCCCCATCAACCCACTTACAGTCCTTAACCCCCCATCACCCCATTTTCAGTTTAAGCCCTCCCTATAACCCATTACCAGTCCTAACCCCCCATCAGCCCACTTCCAGTCCTAACCCCATCAACCCATTTCCAGTCAGCCCCCCATAGCCCATTTCCAGTCCTACCCCCCCCATCAGCCGACTGACGATTTCGAGTGGTTTGCAGATCTTCGCTCCTCCTTTTTTAACCCCCCAGCCCATTTCCAGTCCTAGCCCCCATAGCCCATTACCAGACAACCCCCATCAGCCCACAGCCCATTACCAGGCTTAACCCCCCCCAAAGCCCATTACCAGTTCTAAACCCCCCCAACAGCCCAGTACCAGTCCGAACCCCCTCAGCCCACCTCCAGTATTAACCGCCCAGCCCATGTGCAGTCTTTGGCCCCCATTGCATATTACGAGTCAGCACCCTTCTGCCCACCGCCCATTACCAGTCTTAACCCCCCCAAAGCCCATTGCCAGTTCTAAGCCCCCCCAACAGCCCACAGTCCATTACCAGTCCTAACCCCATCAGCCCACCTCTAGCCTTAACCCCCCCCCAGCCAATTTCCTGCCCCTGCCCCCCCAATAGCCCATTACCAGTCCTACCCCCCCCAATAGCCCATTTCCAGCCCCAGCCCCCCCCAATAGCCCATTACCAGTCCTACCCCCCCCAATAGCCCATTTCCAGCCCCAGCCCCAGCCCCCCCAATAGCATCTCCTCGCGTCTCTGTTAAGCCCGCAGGGACTGATGGGAAATTTCCCATCAGCCCCTGCGGGCTTAACAGAGACGCGAGGAGACACTCTCCTTTCGCGTCTCTCACAGCCTGCAGCCTGCACGGAGGGAGGGAGGGAGGGAGGGAGGAACGACCGACCCGACCCGACCCGACCCGACGGCTTCAGCTTGTAGACGGGGCCCCCGCGGGTCAGTCGGTGCTGCCGGGGGATCAGAGGGGGCCCCGCGGCGGCAGCCACCAGGTTTTTTTTTAAATTGTATTTAAAAAAAATGAACTTGTTCTTTTTTTGTGGGCCCCTGCCGGCTGTGGGCCCTACGCCATGGCGTACATGGCGTATAGGTAAATCCGGCCCTGGTACCAGTAGAGCTAAATCCTCTTCCTCTGGTCAAGAGGAATTCTAGGGTTTTAGCTCTTGTAAGCTAGTTTGAAAATGTATTAAATTAGTCCAAAAAAGTTACATTCTTTTTAATGTTTTTTTTATCATCCTTTATTTGCCCTAATCCAGCCAAACCCCTCAATTATGGAGTTTTAGTGCCTCAGTGTGGTCATTATTCGAACCGCAGTTCTATGTTAACATAATTTCTGAAATTTCTCTTTCACATAGATTGTAATTCTTATCAGAAGTATTTATTATTTACCAGAACCTCCCATCAATCTCCTCTCCTTTGCCTCCAGTTGAAGGATCCAGACCTAAGCTGTGCCCCCTGAACTGGCTCTTGCACAAGGGAAAGTGCTATTACTTCTCCAAAGACTCTGGGAACTGGAGCAGGAGCCGTGAGGACTGTGCAGAGAGGGGCTCCCGGCTCCTTGTGATAGAGGACCAGGAGGAGAGGGTGAGCTTTTATATCTAGCACTACCCCAGGAGTGTCACTGAGTCCTGAGCACCGCAAGAGGACCAGAACCTAAAGGAGAAACACAGAAAGCAAAAGAGCTTCAGCGTTAGACAAGAGATGGGAGAATGCAAGGAAAGGGCTGATGAGCACTGGAGGGAATCGGGCGCCAGACAGATAAATCACTGAATCAGTGCTGTCTAATACGTATCTAACGAGATCTGTCACTTCCCGCTGCAGCTTCCCGAGAAAGAAACACATCTAAGGAAGGGTCTAGCGGGAGTGAAACATGGGATTAGATAAACACTAAGGGGTATGTTTACTAAACTGCGGTAGTGTGATTCGCGTTAGGATCCGCAGTAGAAGAAGAAATCCCAAATAAGGACATGGGCGGTACATCGTTACCAATAACGCGCATTGCAGGACGCCATAAAATAACGAGCGTTACATGGCACGTTACCGCGCATTAATCTTAAGAAGGCACACAGACATGAAACACAGAAACAGAGTTGTAGCACAATGGTTACTACACTGACTGATGGTGCAGGGGCCATGGGTTCGATTACCCAGTATGCATAAGGCTGGTGGAGGTATCACCCTTTACATTTAAGTAGTGATTGTTGAGGCATTTTACATTTATTTTCATTAGTGCTGCCAGCAAACACACCCTCACAGTGGCGAAACCTAAGGTACCCCATAAGGCACTCCATAGGGTACATCATAAAGTGCACTGTCCACCAAGGCACCCCATAATGTCCCCTATAGAACACCTTATAAGGCGCCTTATAGGGCGCCCTATAAGGTGCCGTATGGGGCGCCTATGAAGCACCATAAGGTTACAGTACTCTAAGGGTGTTTTTGCTGGCAGCACTAATTTAAATTAAAAAAGGAAATGCCTCAGACAGCCCTTTCAAATAACCCCACTGTGGGGTCAAATCCATGACCTCTGACTCCACAGGCAGTGAAGTAACCAGTGGGCTACAGCTCTATAGCTGCTAACAAACCCCTGGCTGGCTGCAGAAGGACTGCACGCCACCACACAAATGGTGCGCTGTGGTTACCAGGATACGGTTAACCCACCCGTACCCATGATGCACTGCACATGCAAATCAGCAGTCCACAGATGGGCACAGGATGGGGTATGCACTTCCACAGCACCTCAGCCAGGTAGGGGGAACTGACCGTGTGTGGTACTGGCATAGAGTAGCCACAGACTGTCACATTGTGCGGGAACTGTGCTCCCCCTGAGGGTGAGGTGGGGCACCCAGCACCAGGTCCACAGCACCTTTCATGGCTGAAATATGCCATGCTGCAGGTTCCCATCAGTGTGTGATAGGTCGTTCCTGCAGACACACCTAGGATACATCTGTGTCCTTCTGTAGTTCTCAGTCATGTCTAGCCCCTATGGGCTATGATGCACCCAGAATAGTGCATATTCTGTGTTGGTGCCATGATGGAGGAGGAGGGGGGTGGTGTTTGGACACATAGGCAGATTATGTACCACCACACAACCCACACTCTGGGGCTCAGGGTGGGAAACAGGATCACCCACTAATAGATCCACATTCCACCTCTCTGCAATGGTAGCAGTCGAGGGGACCATCAACCCCAGTCCTGCTGGGGAACAGCCACCCTACAGGACAGGCAATGCAGCTCTGTACCCATCCATAAAGCAATAGCAGACAGACAGTAGGCCTGGAAATGCCCAGCTGCCCCCACCACTATCTGACATTCTCCAGCAGCAAGCCTCCAGCCGCTGCACCCTGCAAGGTGTTCCAGCCAGACACATACTAGCTGCAGACAATCTGCTAGCTAGTCCATAGTACATGTTCCTGGAGGAGATGCGTGTACCCAGAACTGGGACATCAGCATACACACCAAGCAGATAAGTCAGTGATTGGGCCCCAAAAGAGATCCCATAAATATCACACACGAGAAATACTATATAGCACTATGGGGGAACCTAGCCATGCCGTGGGCACTGCACAGTCAGGGTGAGAGTGACCTCCCAGCAGGACATGCTGTGGCCACCCTGTCCGTGCAGGTGGTGGCCAGGCACTACAATGCCCCAGCCATTGCCCTATGCCCTGTGCAGATGCATCCTGGCCAGGCCACCCTGTCCGGGCTATACCCATGGTACATTGCTCCTCATTATGCACATTGGCAGGCCAATACTGGCACCAGTGCTGATAGTGTGGGCTGTGAAGGGTGTTTGCAGCCACCACACACTGGATAGACAGACACACACTCCCACACCTATGCCAGCATTGTACAACTATAGAGGTGTTTGGCAGCCCTGGCCACCGCTCCAGTCCTGGGCACAGTACAGGCATGGCTATGGTACGCAATGCTTTTGGGGTCACTCCCCAGGGTGGTAAACACTGTCAGACACCAGACCTGAAGTACACTCCACAGACATCAGAAAGGTTGCTATGATGCAGCTCAATCAGAACATTGTACCTAACTTCGGAATTGCTATCTGCCAGTTATCATAGCAACCTTTTGAAAGCTGTGTACCGTATTCCCAGGTTTAGGGTGGCATTGCTAAGGTATGCTAGTATTGGGAGATGCACGCAAGGCCCAACATCCTGCCTCTCCAGGAGCATTGGATACTGGAGCCTGTGGATGCGGGTGTGTCTGCCCCTGTTGGCTGCTGCTTTACGGCAGAGGTTCCCAGCTCCAGTCCTGGTGGCCAAACACTGTTTGGGTTTTCATGCTGTCCCTCATGAATATGCATGAGCTACATCTGCATACCATGGGGGCAGCGCTTAGAAATGCAGCACAGGCATCTTTATTGGAGGCAGCATGGAACCCGGATGGTGTTTGGCCCTCCGGGACTGCATTTGGGAGACTGCTCTAGGTAATGCGCATGTTTATGGTGTCTGTGCTCTGTAGGGTAAAATGTAGGTGTTTTGGGCATGTTTACATCATCTGCAATAAAGGTTCAGTCTGTATTTGCACGTTTTAGTAGTGGGTAAAATATGGGGACTGGGTTGGCAGGAACCACAGCTGGGACTTGAACCTGTGTCCTTCTGCTACTGAACACACTGGTTTTGTGCACTGCACCACCATGTTATCACAGAGTCAGTACATTCCCTGGTGATACCATGACTGTTCGTCAGACAGGGCCTGTCTGTTGCAGTGCATGGCACCTACCTACACAAGGCTAGGCCACGGTCTGCTCTGGGCAGCTGCCACTGCCCCCTCCACCATCAGTAACCCTCTTCCGCCATGCTGACATTCCCTTCTGCTGGTGGTGCTGGTGGAGAGCAGTCTCAGGCCATCCAGTGTGCGGGTAGGTGGCTGCCTATGGTGCGGGTTCTGGGGTAGGGGTGCCTGCATAGGTGTCCACACTCCCCCCCAGCACCGCCTGCCAATGTTCCGTGCCCTTGGGTGTAGCTGCTGGGTACTATCCCCTGTGACACTGTGGGAAACACAGTCATGCCCATGTTGGGCCTTCAGCAGTTGCTGTCTGGCTGCTCTGCTGTTTCAGCATTCGTATGGGCCAGCTAGGCATCACCCTAGTCCGCACTGTGGCCCAGCTGCACCACAGCATGTGCCGCCTGCGGCCCTCTGTATTCCCTTTTCCGGCATCTGTCCAGTTGCCCATTCCAACATGCCCACCCTGCTGTTGCAGGACATGTGCACACCATAGGACACCTGTTCACTAACAAGGGAGAGCCCTGATCAGCGCTATTTCACTGTGGGCTCCTTCACCTTCTATGGGGACGGAGCATAAACCCTTCCACGATTAATATCTTTTTATTGCGGCTTTCTCGGCAGGGGGGGTTGATGTTTCCCATTAATATCACTATTGGCCAGCTTGGTTATGTTTTTTTTCCAGTTTGTTGAGGTCATTTTCAATATTTATGTGCCCTTTTGTTCTGTGCACATTATCACACTTATCACTTTTTGTAGGTTTCCCTGCCTATGCTGTACATTGCTGACACTTAAATGGTTTCTCTGCCCTGCAAATGTGCATCTAACGGCAGGTTTTCATTCGCGTTGGGATTCAGCTCTTCAGATCGATGCGTTAGTGTGAATGGAGCCTCTCCCCGCCCACTCTCCGCCCATTGACCCCTTCTCTCCGCCCTCTTTCCACCTTCTGCGGTGTTCTACCGCGCCGCGGAACTTAACGCGTGTTATGAGACGTTAACGATCGTTAATGCCTCATAACACACGTTAACGTTACTTAATGATCATTAACGTTACATAACGCGCATTATGTAACGTTACCGCAGTTTAGTAAACATTTATTTATTTATTTAACATTTTCTTCTATACCGCGCTATTAAAATCAGCGCGGTGTACATCGAACAAGAATACTGCAATGTATACAAATAACATTGAGTTTACAAATAACAGGGAATTGAACATGGGGGAGAAAACGGGGAAACTAAATACATACCCCTAAGAGTGTCATAACTAAATAAATACCCCTAACTAAATAAATACCCCTAACTAAACTAAATAAATACCCCTAAGAGTGTCATTCTGACCCTGAATAATGAGGTTGAATATCCGGGATGGATGTCAAACCCCCACACAGGCCCAGGAGCATACTCTGATTAGTGCCACTGAGTATCCCCAATTATCTCCACTACATGCCCCAATGCTAACCATTTAGCATCGGTGGGCGTCATGGGCGTTCCTGGGGCGGCGACAGTCGCTAACTGGGCAGTGGCAATATTGCAGCAAAAGCTGGTCTATCTTTTAGCTGCAGAGATATTACTGCTTCCTGGTTAGCTACTGTGTCTGTGGCAGCTGTGCGGCAAACCTGGATATTCAATACTAGGGCCACATATGATTCTGGCTTTGAATATCCAGGGTTAGAGGTTGGTGGCAATGGCTATGTGCCATAGCGGCACATAGCCATCTTCATAGAATATTGAGCCCATAATTATTATTATTTTTTAAATTTAATCTTTATGCATTTTACCAAAGAAAAATTATCAGCAAAGAGAATAAAGGCAATCCACCGGGATATTACATTATCAAACAATTCAAATAAACATACATATCCTTGTATCAATATTCGACGTCCTAAAAATGAGAAATAGGAAAAAGGAAATCTACAGTCCCCCATGCGACACCGCCAGCTTCCTTTGAGAAAAATAGCCAACAATTAATCCCTGTCGCCCGTCCACAAAAATTACTAATTGCTTTGGGTCAAAAAAAAAAATTGTTTACCATCTAGGAAAATAAATCTCCTACATAGGAATTTTAACAAAAAAGATCCACCCAAGGCAAGGACCCTAGGTTTTAAATCCAGGAAGTCCTTTCGCCTCTTTTGGGTTGCCCTCGAGAAGTCAGGAAAAGCTTGTATTCTCGCACCCAAATCTAATACATGCATATGATGAAAATATAAACTCAATATAGCATTAGAGTCCATCTCAAGAGCAAAACTGATCACCAGGGTCATTTTGTCCATAACAACATCCAGCGAGTCTTCCAAAAACCCAGTAAGGTCAAACAAACCCTGCTGAACTTGGCCTTGAACCTCCTCAGAAGGCAGAGCCACTGGCCTCACTGACAAGTACTGTGCTCTGGGAATAGGAGGTAGATTATCACCAGGCATTCTCTAGACCTTCTGAAGATACTTCCTAACCATCTCAGCTGCAGCAAGAAGAGAAGACTTGGGAAAGTTTATAAAATACATGTTACTCCATCTGGAAAAGTTCTCCAGGTTCTCTATCTGTGCCCCTACTACTTCTTGAAGCTCACCATGATGAGTTTCCAGAAGAGCCAACCTAGCAGCATACTGAGCCTGCTCCTGGGACAACACCTTCCCTGACAAAAAGCACCCAACAGTGCAAGGAACAAGGTGTTCACCATGGTAGTCGCCTCCCAAGTAGTATAATGTGTACACTATTCATCAAACTGATTGACAGGTGAGATAAGGATGACAGGAGTCAATCAGCGTTCACTTCCTGTGTATGTCCCGCCTCAGGCCACGCCCCCTCCCATAGAAGTGAATGGTGAGTTGGCCCCACCCACCCATGCCCCCAGATGTGGCCACAGCCCCACTTTGACATGCCCCTCCACCCCGCCCCCAAGGATGACATCATCCAATCAGCGCCCACTTCCGGGTTTGTGCCACACCCACACCTCGCCCCACAATGTTGGCATTAGCCAATCAGCGCCCACTTCTGGGTTTGTGCCACACCCACATCCTCCCACCCTAAACCACGCCCCTGCCTATATCATCGGAAATGACATCACCGGAAACAGAGTGTCATCAGAAATGGACAATGTCACTTTTTGCTGACATCACCAGAAACAGTATGTCATCGGAAAAGGACAAGGTCCATTTCCGATGACATCAGCGGAAGCAGAGTGACTGACTCCAGAAATGTGTTTTGCTTCTGGTTAATGCTGACATCTGCAAAAGCAGGAACCCTGGAAAACAAAACAAAAATGCTTTTCTCTCTCCCACTGCCCCAGTTCTTTTTTCTCACAAAGCAGTGCAATGCTTTTATGTGTATTGCAGGCTATTTTGAACTGATTGTTAACCCTTTTGGTAGCAGCAGCAGCAGCAGGAACACAAACCTGTATCTGTACAGCATTTGGTATACAGGCTTTTCTTTACAAAATGTTAAAATGGAATTAACACATCTTTGTTAGAGAAACCAGTGCTGTCCCTGTGATAGAATTTTGCTTTTAAGACCTCATGGTTAGAGAGAAGTATTCTGGCAACAGTGTAGTTCAGACTGAAAATACAGAGAGAGAGAGAGAGAGAGAGAGACCTGAGTTCTAAATCCCACTACAACAGCTATTTTTTTAGTGGCTTTTGAAAATCCCCCCAAAACAATACAGAGAGACAAGTCTGGACATGCTTTTACTAGAATATGGTGAGACATGTGATTGGTAGAAACAAGAGACTTGTTCTGAGTCTGCTTCTAAGATATGGTAACACGTGATTGGTCGAAACAAGAGACCTGTTCTGAGCATGCTTCAGGTGTTCTGAGCATGCTCCTGGTGTAAGACTGTGTATCCTGTATGGGGAAAATTCTAACACAGAGATTCAAAAAGAAAAAAATGGCTCTTTTTGGAACACCAAGCAGAATTTCCAACAGGATGAATAACATTAATTACTTTCTTAAGGATCGTGATGCCACAGCAGAGGGGTATCCACCGATTGAAAATCCATTTAAACAACAGGAGAGTCCGTCAGAGCCTGAACAAGAAATAACAGAGATTGTAGATTTTCTAGATAGGCAAATATTATTTGACTCTCAAGAACTCTGCGATTCAGGCACTGAAATTGACTTAACGGATGACAACACAGTGGATCCAGAGAACATAGAATTATATTACGCTGCGGCAGATGAAGAAACAACCTGTTTATTGGAAGAACTAGGATCAGCAGATGTAAGAGAAGTCTTTTTTATTGTAGAAAAGTGTTATAGAAGAGACAGTTCATTTCACACTGACCCTGTTTTGTTTTTGTAGGGAAGTAACGAATTGCCACTCCTACAAGAGCTAGAGGACATACAGGCAACCAATCTATGCTGTTTGTGCTTTCTCTGTACAGCATTTGATGTCATAGACAGCCAAAAGGACAACTCAAAACCTGAAGAAATAAGCACATTTAAATCTGTTATACAAGCAACGGTGTGCAGTATTATCAAAGAAATGCTGACAGAACGTTATGCATAGAGACTGTGCAGCTTGTGTAATACATGCTCCAGGGCAAAGACATCATGATTGTCTGAGGTGGGGGTATAAGGAAATACAACAGAAAATCCATAAAACTTGTAACAGGTTGTGTCTAGGACCTATTGTAAATGTTGCCATGATTGTTGGTCATAAAATGAAAGCAACTGACCTAGTTTATGAAAATTTTAATTTTTTGTTTGAACTCATCAGAGATTTTAATACCAGTAGAAATCCAGGACAACTGCTCAATATTTTGCTTAGATCTGTGGCAGACTGCGATATGGAGCTAGTGGAAGGTTTAATCTGTGACAGAGATTATAGATCGTTCTTTAAAAAACACCAAGTTCTGTAAAAATTGACTTTTTATGAAAATGTATGTATTTCCAGAAACTTGTAATGCTCAAATGAATCAGTTCACAAGATAAAAACATTTTATTTGACATAAAACATTTTGAACCTACAGCTTTGTGTGGTGTGTTTTAGGAATTCCTAGTTAATTAACCCTACAATGGGTTGTCTGGAAAAATGTGGGGCGTGTGAATTATCTAGGTGTGTCCTACACAATAGGCCATATGATAAGAATGTGGAGTACGTCTGGGAATGGGGGAATGTGTATTAGCCACATAGGTCCACATACACAATATATAGCATCTATTACAATGTACTGTCTGCAAAAAAGAAAAAAAATGGCTTGAATTAGCTGTTGGGCGGAGGTGACACATAAAACAATAGGCCAGAGATCCAGAGATGTTTCAGTTAAAGAGTCTGGGGGGAGGGGGCTGTAAATCCCATCAAAGAATTTCATTTAAAAAAGGCGCAGTACATTACAGCTGCCAGAAAAGATCACACAGTCTCTATAGCTTGTAACATCTGTACCTCTTCTTCAGACATGGTGAGTAGATATGGGTCTTACTTTTTAAAAATATTGGCTGTGTAATGTTTCTGTCTCTGAATTTATGATTGTCTTTAAAAATAGGAGCAGAAACCGGGTTTTACAAATAGCCTGTCTCTTATAAAACGAAGACAGCAAAGAAAGTTAAAAGGTATGTCGTGTGTTTTTTAATTTACCAGAAAGGCATGGAAGCCAGAGAGCCGTAGGTGCAGTAAACACAGCTGGAGAGAAGTTTGGGAACCTGTACAAAAATTGCTAACTAAAAGTCCAGTTACCTGTTTTCCAGACCAGGTAGAGCAGGGCTGGAGAGTTTTAGAGAGAAACTTTGAAGTGAAGCCAGAATTACACGAGGAAAGCTCAGGGCCAGCAGATATATCGTCAGAACAGGAGAAGATGCAAATAGACCCTGCTGAACTCGATTCATTGCTACCTGTCTCAAGGATTGTACACTTTGTCTAGCAGGGAGTTTGGAATCCTTGGCAGAAGTATAGCACGCAGGGTATAAGTTAAAATACAGTTTTGATAAGCTAAAAGAAGAAGCTTGCTTTTGTTTGCATGAATTGGTTTGTTCTAACACCAACAATAGCTAATAAGACTGTGAAATAATCTAACTTTTGAATTCTGTAAATACCTTTTTGAAAATCCTGAATGAGGTGAGAATCCTGTTTTCCTTTGTTGAACTTTTGTTTGTGCATTATGGGAATAAACCTTACCCTTTACCTTACACATGGCTTTCACAACTAATTATTTCAAGAAAGGGACTACTAGTACCAGCATGCATCTGGGCTAATAAAAGTTTCTCCCTTTGATGAGAACAATAATGTCCACCCTGACCCTTTAAGCACGTGGCTCGGGGGCTGGGGTTGCGACAAGTGGCGTAGTTTTTGGATCTTTTTTTGCGAAGAAAATAAGACTACACTTGTTCAGGATAAAGCTGCGGAGTTTAAAAATACCAAGTGAAACAGAGAAGATTTGCTGCCAGCAGTGGTGGAACAGTGGAGGACCAGCTGACGCATCTTTTTTAAAGGCATGAGTCAACGCCTGATGCAGGTAATGAGTAATTAGGCATAACCTGTGGCGGATTCAGGTGCAAGAGTCCTGAGAGTCCAGATAAAAGGGGGTCTGACAAAGAGTTGCCAGTACCGCACTTGGTGGTTTTGTGTTTCTCTCTCTTTCTACAGGAAAAGTGGCTGCCATGGAGCCGAAAGAAGTCCTACAATGGATGGCGGCGCAGTTTGAAAAACAACACGAGATGGCCTTCCAAGTGCAAGAACAGGCTGTGACAGCTATGCAAGCACAGCAGAGACCTGTGCTTGAACTGATGGAAGCTTGGCTGGCTAACCAGAGGATGACGAGGGAAGCAGCTCCGTCTCCTCAGGGACTGGACGCATTAGCTGGCAATTGTATGGTAGGACCATTGTCTTGTGGGACACTGACATTAGGGAATCGCCTAATGATGATATTGACAATTTCCTGGAATCCTTTGATAGGATAGCCCATACTGTGGGATGGCCAAAAGAGCAGTGGGCCATACGCCTGGCAACTTTGCTCACAGGGGAGGCATTGTCCGCATATAGGGCTATGCCTGCAGCTCTTGCCAACAACTATACAGAAGTAATAAAGGCTATTAGAGATCGCCTTGGGTTAACCCCTATGGTTTATAACCGTATGTTAAGAGATACCAGACTTAAAGTTGGTGAGACACCGAAAGCTCTGGGTCA
This sequence comes from Ichthyophis bannanicus, assembly GCA_033557465.1. Taxonomy (NCBI): domain Eukaryota; kingdom Metazoa; phylum Chordata; class Amphibia; order Gymnophiona; family Ichthyophiidae; genus Ichthyophis; species Ichthyophis bannanicus. The sequence goes on along the minus strand of CM066045.1, from coordinate 45,343,264 downwards.
AAGGGTTAAAAGCTTAACAATAAAATGGTTGGTACCCGAGGGTAAGACCATAGATACAATAGTAGATACCATTGTACTAGAACAGTTCATGGCTGCTGTACCTAAAGAGGTGCAGACCTTTCTGATATTGCAAAACTGCCGTACCACGGAGGAAGCGACCCTCCTATCGGAAAGGTATTTTGAAGCTGAATTGGCTGCTCACAAAGATGGTGAGGCTTCAAAAATGGCAGCAGGGGCTAGTGTGCAGTCATCAGAAAGGGGGCCAAGGTCTAAACTAGAAGGTTTAAAAACTTGTATGCCTATACAAAGAAATCACTCCGAAAAGAGAAGGTGTTTTCATTGTGGGAATGTGGGGCATGTGCAAAAAGAATGCAAAGTGCGTACTGCACTAATAACTGAAAATGCAAAAATGATAAGAGAAGGTTTTCTTTTGGAAGTTAAAGTGCAGGGTATAACTACGAGTGCTCTACTCGACTGAGGTGCGGATCAGAACATGATCTCCAAGAAACTCTGGCGTACCATAGAAGATCAGTCTGAGTCAGTACTGACCCGAACAGAGGGAAAAGTAAGAATTAGGTGCATTCATGGAGCATCATCTTTCTACCCTATATATAAGCTACTAGTGAAAGGATTAGGGATAGAAAAAGAAATATTAGTAGCCGTAGTTCCGAAGTTACCATACGACTTGGTGTTAGGTAGGGATTGGCCCCAATTCAGAAGAGGGTTGGAGAAGGGCCTGCATCCCAGGGAAGCGCTCGTGTCCACACGAACCCAGTCCAAAGCCCTAAGTAAAAAGACTGAACCCCTGGATGAAACGCTAGGTGGGTTGCCCTCACATGAGGACCTAATAACTGCCCCGGCCGAAAGGAGTAGGAAGGGTAAGGCAGAAAAACGCAGAGAAAGGCAATGCCGCTCTCAAAGGAGAGTTGAGTTAGAGGCTGGACGAGGATTGCCTTGGTTCCTGGCTGAGTTAGTGGAGAACTTCCCATCCTTCCCCAAGGAGCAGCGAGCGGATCCCGCACTTACACGGGCGTTTGAATATGCCCAGGTGGAAAGACATACCTTCCCAAGGTTCCTCTTTGATAATGGAGTGCTCTACAGGGAAAGCTTAGATCCCCAGACAGGGCCGATCCATAAGCAGTTGGTGGTGCCTGCCGCTTTTAAGTCCCTGGTCTTGAGGCTAGCTCATGACCACCCAGTAGGAGGCCACAAAGGGATACAGGGGACGCTAGTCCAGATACTAGCCCGGTTTTACTGGCCAGGCGTCTTTAAGGAGACCTCCCGATTTTGCGAGTCCTGCTCTTCCTGCCAGATAGTTACCTCTGTCCGACCACCCGGGGTGCCCTTGCTCCCAATGCCCATTATATCGGAACCAATTTGTAGAATAGCCATGGATATAGTGGGGCTCCTACTGAAGACGCCCTGGGGTTTTCAATACATGTTGGTTATGGTGGATCAAGCCACTAGGTTTCCGTGGGCTATTCCCTTAAGGAACATATCAGCCAAGACTATAGCCTCGGAGATAATAAAACTATTCTGTGAAATAGGTTTTCCACAGGAGGTGCTAACGGACTGAGGCAGTAACTTTATGTTAAAATATTTGGCCCAAGTGTGGGACGCTTTTGGCATACGACACATCAAGACAGCTGCCTATCACCCCCAATGTAATGGATTGGTGGAAAGATTAAACCAAACTTTAAAGCAAACGTTGAGGCAAGGTTTAGATGGTGAGATGGCTGACTGGGATACCATGCTCCCCTTTGTATTATACGCTTGCCGAGAGCGGACGCAAGCTTCTTTGGGGACTTCTCCCTACGAGTTGATGTATGGACGCACCCCACGAGGGATTTTAGACATACTCTGTGAACAGTGGGTGGAACGCGACGTAAAAGAAATAGAAGTACCCCAGTTTCTGTGGGATTTGAGGGGACGGTTGCACAGAACCTCCCAAGTCGCAGAGGAGAAATTAAGGGCCAGTCAAGGGCGACAGAAGAAGCATTATGATAGGGACACGAAGCCATGCCAACTGTTGGTAGCGGAAAAAGTGATAGTGATGGTGACAGGGGCTAGCCCTAAATTTGAGGTCCAGTGGAGAGGACCATATAAAGTGGTTAAGCAGGCTGGTCCGGTGTCGTATACAATAGAGGTCGCCAGCAAGTGTACCACATAAATGTCCTCAGACCCTGGCATGAGCGAACAGCCTTAGCTACCTTAGCCGAAATAGGGTGGGGAGAAGAGAGAGTACAGCCTTTCGATTATAAGATTGAGCACAGAGCGGGAAAGCTGCACCAAAATGCTGACGCCATGTCTAGGATTACGAGCTGAAAGAATGATGAAAGAATGCCAGCCCATAATATCTTAAGGGGGGGGGGATATGTGATGAAGCAGAAGCCAGTGAACCTATGGAGATAGGAAAAATCACTGACCCCTTTAAAGAAAGTGACAGACCTAAAGTGCAGTTATTGCAAAGCGCAGCCAGAGGGAGCAAGCACGAAGAATCAGAGGGTAGGCTGACACACCCAAACTTGGATGATGCAATAACTAACTCAAGGGATAATCAGACACACCTGGTCAGGGTGAGAGAAACCCTAACTGAGAAGCAGCTTTATAAGCATGGCTTAGACAGGACAGAAAGAGCAGCAGCAGCAGCATCGGCAGCAGCAGCAGCAGACGCAGAAGAGAGAGGAAGGAGACTGCTCCGAGGAGAGAAGGAGAGGCAGTTGGATTTGTGGTCCTTACAGAGAAGGAACAAGTTCCAAGAGAAGCAGTTCCACGGTGGAAAGCTCCAGGGAGAAGTCTTCAAGGAAAATAGAGAAAGGAGAGGGACCTGGAAAGTGCCTGGTAAAGAAAGTTCCAGAGAAGCACAGCTCAGAGAGCAGAGGTACCTGCATACTTCCTTTCCTGACCGTGAGCTACAAGGAGTTCAGAGGTGGGTGCACAAGACTCAGCCTAGTAGTCTGAGAAACACAACACTGAACCAGGAACTGTGGCCAAGCCCTAGAAAGGCATGGAAGCCAGAGAGCCGTAGGTGCAGAAAACACAGCTGGAGAAAGGTTTGGATTCCACGAGATGCTCTTTTTGGGGGTAGAACAAATGCCATTTGTCTGTACCACAAAACAAGACCTGGGGAAAAAATACAGTACTATGATTTTACTAGTCTATACCCTTTTGTCAATAAAACAAAGGAATATCCAATAGGCCATCCACAAATCATTTATGACAAATTTGGCCCCCCTACAAATTACTTTGGTTTTATAAAAGCAAAAGTATATCCTCCATGAAAGCTCTTTTTCCCGGTGTTACCCATACGGTTGGGTGGTAAGCTTATGTTTCCACTGTGTCACACGTGTGCTGACACACGGCAACAGGAAATGTGTGCCCACACGGATGAGGAGAGAGCTTTTGTGGGGACGTGGTGTACGGTGGAGATGAATTTAGCCATTGCAAAATGGTATGTGGTTGTTCAAATCTATGAAATCTGGCATTTCGAGCAAAAATCTGATAATCTCTTTTCTGAATACATCAAAATGCACCTCCATCAAAAACAAGAGGCTTCTGGCTACCCTCAATGGTACAATGATACTGAAAAACAAAATGTGTACATAGCTGATTTCTTTAGAAAAGAGGGGGTGTGTTTGCGTGCAGACCAGATTAATGTAAACCTTGCTAAGCGTCAAATAGCAAAACTTTTCTTAAATTCCCTGTGGGGTAAATTTGGTCAAAGAACAAACCTTCCTACCACAAGCATTGTGAGAGAACCTGATGATCTCTTTAAATATCTGTTTTCTCCTGAATTCGAGGTTTCATCATGCAATTTTATTGATGATGAAACAGCCTGTGTGTCTTGGAGGCACTCAAAAGACCGCTGCATATTGTCGGGTAGCACCAATGTTTTCATAGCCTGTTTTACAACGGCTTATGCACGCCTGGAGTTGTACAATCTTCTAGATAGTTTGCAAGAGCACTGCCTGTACCACGATACAGATTCTGTGATATTTCTAAGTCGAGAGGGAGATTGGACCCCATCTTTGGGTGATTATTTAGGCGAGCTCACAAGTGATATACCCTCAGATGAACATATTACAGAGTTTGTATCAGCGGGGCCTAAAACATATGGTTACAAGCTGTCAAGCGGGAAGACCTGTCTGAAAGTGAAAGGGATTACGTTAAACGTAGAAAACTGCCAGAAAATCAATTTCAATAGTTTGAAAGATCTAGTTTTGGACTACAAGCCTGGGGCAGCAGATTTATCCCAGAAAAAGATAGGAGTACAGCAACCTGGTATTATAAGAAACAAAAAGGGTTTGACAATAGAGACTGGTGTGATTAAAAAAACACAAAAGGTTGTGTACGACAAAAGGGTGAAGTTGGAGGATGGCTTTAACACATTACCCTATGGATACTAGCGTGGTGGATGTGCGCTGGTCACATCCTTTTTCTTGTATTTTTTTTTTTTTAATGAAATTTTTACAATTGAATCAAGAAAGTTAACAATCCACTCTCTTGAAGAAACAGGATGACACATGAAAAGAAAACACATCAGAAAAGATACACGATCTCTAAAGTAAAAAAAACCAAACAGATATGTCAATCCACCCAAGTCCACAACACAAGGGGGCCTTTTCATACAAACATCAACCAAAATATACAAAGCAACAAAGCAGCTAATCAAGTTCAGACATTTCAAACATAAGCTCATTAGGAGGGCACAACAGAGGCTTCTAGTCGCCTGGCACTTATAAAGGCACGCAGAGAGATTGAAGACACTATCGCTGCAATCAACCCTACTACCGCACCCAATGACCCATGCCCTGCATTATGGATAAAGGAGTTACGATGTGACTTAAGCCAATATCTGAGTGAATTAATAAACCAATCTCTTACAACCGGATCGTTTCCACCAAGTCTGAAACAAACATCCATCAGACCACTACTAAAAAATAACAAGCTGGACCCATCGAAAGTGGAATCATACAGACCAATTTCAAGTATCCCCATGCTTGCTAAAATAATCGAAAAGTTAGTACAGCGCCAAATCCAACAGCATATTGATACTGAAGCCCCACTGGATCCCTCCCAGCATGGGTTCAGAGAAGCACATGGGGTTGAAACCCTCCTCACCAACCTATTTGACCATCTAGTCTCTGGAACCGACAAAATTCATCAAGGATTCGCCCTCATATTCCTAGACATTGCGGCGGCTTTCGACTCGGTGAGTCACAAGATACTCATACAACGCCTCAGCGAGAAAGGAATTCAGGGAACAGCCCTAAAGTGGTGCAAGTCATACCTGACTAATAGATGGCAACATGTAAGGTCAGGCTCCACAACCTCCGAACCATTTTACAAAACCAAGGCGTGCCACAGGGCTCGTCACTATCTGCATTGATGTTTAACATCTACATGCAGCCCATATGTGCCCTAGCACGTTCATTCAAGGTCAACTGTTTAGCCTACGCAGATGACATCCTCCTATACATCCCATTCAGGACTAACCAACCGGACCTCTCCCTCTAACAAGATGTTTTGAGGCAGTAGCAGAATGGTTCAGCACACAAAACATGAGAATCAACTACAGTAAAACAGATGTCCTTTTCATCTCAAGGAACCAGGACTTCACCCCTCCACTCTCTTTAAAAATCGGCAACACAGAACTGAAAACCAAACCCACAATCCGCTACCTTGGCGTTACACTGGATCAACACCTGGATCTGAAAACTCACATAAAAAACACAGTAAAAACAGTATACATGAAAATAAAGACCTTAAAACATCTCCGACCGCTACTCGACTTCAGCGACTACCGATCGATCTGTTGTTGTTAAGTGCCGTCGAGTCGGAGTCGGCTCATGGCGACCCTCTGGATAGCTATCCTAAATTGTGTTCGGTCTTCAGTCAGGCGGCTCATTGACGACAGACTGGTACCCGTAGCTGCTGTTATTGTAGCGATCCATCTCATTGCTGGCCTTCCTCTTTTGCGTTGACCTTCTATCTTGCCAAGCATGATGTCTTTCTCTAATGATCTCTCTCTTCGCATGATGTGTCCGAAGTATGAAAGCCGAAGTCTTGTCATCTGAGCTTCTAAAGAAAGCTTAGGTTTGATCTCCTCTAGTACCGACTGGTTTGTTCTTCGGGCAGTCCATGGTATACACAGTATTCGCCGCCAGCACCATAATTCAAAGGCATCAATTTTCTTCCTGTCTGTCTTTTTCACTGTCCAGCTTTCACATCCATATGATGTTATTGAAAATACCATGGCTTGAACAAGTCGAATCTTTGTATGGAGAGACACATCTCTGCTCTTGAGAATCTTATCTAGGTCTTTCATAGCCATTCTGCCAAGAGCAATGCGTCGTCTGATTTCTTGACTGCTTGTTGCTTCTTTATTGATAGTTGATCCAAGTAGGTTAAAGTTGTTCACAATTTCAATTTCTTCTCCTTCAACGATGAACCTGTTGATTATGCCAGTTGTCATGATCTTTGTCTTCTGTACATTAAGGTGCAGGCCCATTTTGAGACTATGTTCTTTGATTGTGAGAAGCAAATGTTTCAGATCATCTTCGCTTTCAGCCAGTAATGTGGTATCATCAGCATAGCGAAGGTTGTTGATGAGTCTTCCACCAATCTTCACACCTCTGTTGTCTTCATACAGTCCTGCTTCTCTGATGATTTGTTCTGCATATAAATTAAACAGGTAGGGGGAAAGTATGCAGCCTTGTCTTACACCTTTGCTTATTTTAAACCATTCTGTTTCTCCTTGTTCCGTTCGAACTGTTGCTTCTTGATCAATGTACAGATTACGCAAGAGAACGATCAGGTGTTCTGGTATACCCATGCTTCTTAATGTGGCCCAGAGTTTCTCATGGTTTACACAGTCAAAAGCCTTGCTATAGTCGATAAAGCACAAATAGATATCCTTTTGGTATTCTTTAGTCTTTTCAAGGATCCATCTCACATCCGCAATGATGTCTCTCGTTCCTCGCCCTTTCCTGAACCCTGCTTGCACTTCAGGTAGTTCTTGTTCTAGGTATGGCTGTAGTCTCTTTTGAATAATCTTCAGTAGAATCTTGCTGGCATGTGGGATCAGAGCGATTGTGCGATAATTTCCACAGTCAGTTGGATCACCTTTCTTTAGTATTGGTATAAACACAGATCTTTTCCAGTCAGTTGGCCATGATGTTGTCTTCCATATTTCTTGGCAGAGCCTTGTAAGTACGGTAACAGCTGCATCAGATTGCTGCAATACTTCTATGGGAATGCTATCAATGCCTGGTGCTTTGTTCTTTGATAAGGCTTTCAATGCTGCTTCAACTTCTTCTTTCATCACCAATGGTTCCTGATCATAAGGTATAGGTTGAAACGGCTGTTGGTCCACTTGATCTTTATCATATAAAAACTCTGTATATTCCTTCCACCTTTTCTTGATCTTCTCAGCATCATTCAACATAGAACCTTGAGCATCTTGTAACATTCCAATTCGGGGCTGGAACTTTTTCTTTAACTCTCGCAGCTTTAGGAAAGCCGATCTTGTTCTTCCTCTAATAGTTTCTGCTTCTATTTCCTTGCAAGTGTCATTGTAGTACTTTTCCTTGTCCTGTCTTGCTGCACGTTGGAAATCTCTGTTGAGTTCTGCGATTGTCTTTCTTTCTCCTTTGGCTTTAGCTTCTCTGCGTTTCTGGGCAATTTTCAGAGTTTCTTCCGTCATCCATTTTGGCCGTTTTTGCTTTTTCACCTTTTGTAGAGACTTCTCGCTTTCTTCCAGCACAACCTTCTTGATGTCATTCCATAACTCTTCCGGAGCTCTGTCATTTGTATCTAAAGCAGCAAATCGATTTTGCAGGCAGTCTTTAAATTCCAGTGGTATATTCTCAAGGTTATATTTTGGTGCATTCATGAGTGGTTTGCTCTTTTTCAACTTTAGCTTGAGTTTGCATACTAGTAGTTGATGATCTGTACCACAGTCAGCTCCAGGTTTTGTCTTTGTTGATGTTACAGAGCTTTTCCATCGTTGACTTCCACAGATGTAGTCAATTTGATTTTTATACAATCCATTGGGTGAAGTCCATGTGTACAGTCGTCGCTTGTGTTGCTGGAAGAAGGTGTTTGAGATGAATAGATCATTGGTCTTGCAGAATTCTATCAATCTTTCTCCAGCTTCATTTCTGTTGCCAAGTCCATATTTTCCAACTACTTTGCCTTCTTCTTTGTTGCCAACTTTTGCGTTCCAGTCACCCATGACTATCAGGATATCCTGTTTGCATGTTCTGTCAATTTCAGCTTGTACTTGTTCATAGAACTCTTCAATTTCATTCTCTTCTGCAGCTGTTGTTGGGGCATATACTTGAATTATAGTTGTGTTGATAGGCAATCCTCGTAGACGAATAGAGATTAAGCGTTCGCTGACTGCATTGTATTTCATTACAGTTCTTGCAAGTTTCTTCTTTATTATAAATGCAACACCATTTCTTCTTTGTCTTTCATTTCCAGCATAGTAGACCATGTGATCATCTGATGCAAAGTGCCCGATGCCAGTCCATTTCAGTTCGCTGACACCCAACAGATCAAGTTGTACACGTTCCATTTCATTCTTGACCACCTCCAACTTCCCTTGGTTCATGCTTCGTACGTTCCATGTTCCAATGTGTAAGACATCTTTACAGCTTCTGACTCTCATTTCATGCGCAGCTACATCAGCAGTCAGACTTCCCGAGGGCTTTGATCCAACCACATCATAAATGCTGGCTTTACTCTGAAAAGTCTTCAGCTCTTCCCCAGTAGCTAGTTGAGTGCCTTCCGACCTGGGAGTCTCATCTTCCAGCACCATAGCACAATTTGTTTTGTTGTAACTATCCATTGGGTTTTCATGGCAAGATACAGAAGTAGATTGCCGGGCCTTCCTTCCGCGCAGTTTAAGTTTGGTGTTGTTGCCGTTGTCACAGAAATGTGATCCTCCGCCGTCAACACTATCCCATTCTGCTGCTGCCCAGATGGGTGGTTTGTCTTCGTCTGGCACCTCAGCTGAGACCTGTCCATCTTGGGAGACCCTGCCAGTAGTTAAACTACCGATAGTTTAGCTCTCAGCATCACTGATGCACGCAAGCCCTCACAGCACGACAAGCTGCAAACCAAGTGAGAGCCGATCGATCTATCAGGCATTAATATTACCTCATTTCGACTATGCCAACGTAATTCTACACGGTCTCCCTCAAGCAACGTTAGCTCCTCTCCAGCTTGCAATGAACACTGCTGCAAGAGTACTAACAGGGGCTTCACGGAGAGAGCACATAACGCCAGTACTGATGAACCTCCATTGGTTACCGGTTCAAGCAAGAACCCTCCACAAAGTTCTAACCTTAACTTTCAAAGCCTCAAACACTCTGACCCCCACAGCCCTCAGCAAGATGATACATAAAGTACCACAGAACAGAAACAGAAGAACCATGATGCAAAACACCCTAGAGGTCCCAAAAGTAATGACAAAATGCACAAGAACAACAACAAATAGGGCCTTTACGATTTACGCTCCCAGAGCATGGAATGCTCTCCCTACCTATATTCGAAATATCACTTACTTACCTAACCCACTTCAGGAAGGCAATAAAGCAGCACCTGTTCACTACATACTACCCTGAATCTAGCCTTAGTAACCATACATATGGCCCCCCAGACAATCTCTCATTACAAGTAAACAATCAGACTCAGCATGAAAAAGGATAATCAACTGATCGCTCAGAATGTACCCCAGTGTAAATAAGATGTAGATATGTTCTGCCTGAAATCAGGTACCAGTGTGATACAATGTATAGAGTTAAGAATTGTACATAGTTTCCCCCAGTTACTTCCAAGTTGATCTCCCTGTTTATTGTAAATACAACTCAAAGTTCCTTGTGTTGTATAGTTGATGTTAAATGTAAACCGCTCTGATCTAAAATAGAGCGGTATAGAAGAACTGTTAAATAAATAAATAAATAAATAATAGCTGGGAGGGCTCAAACATAGGAAACAGCCTGATATTTCACCAGGCACTTGCAAGAATGTTTAAGGAAAAAGAGTGCCCCCAGCTGTAAAACCCCTGGACGTAACAAAAGAAACTCCCTGCGGCGCTTCTGTGTTTCCCTTGACAAATCTGGATATATACGAATAGCAAAGCCTCGGAAAGTAGCCTTTCGTTTACGGAAAAAGAGCTTAAGTAACCACTCTCTATCCGAAAGGAGGGCAAAAGTTACCAGTAAAGTAGAAGGCTCCAAAGAATCAATGCCAGATGTTTCCAACATACCAGTAACATTTAAAATATCGCCTTGCTCTAAGCCCCCCTCTAAATCTCTGCTGGGGGTACCACGCTTCCCTGTAGGTAAATAATAAATTTTTACCAAAGGTGGCATTAATTCAGGAGAAACTCCCAATACATCAAGGAAATACTCTTTAAACATATCCTTAGGACTTATAGAGCGTGACTTAGGGAAATTAACAATTCTCAAATTATTAAGACGAGAAAAGTTTTCCAACTGTTCCAGCCTCATTTGTGCAGTTAAGGAACACTTTTTAAAAGTCTCAGACTCATCTTCCACACTAGATAGTCTATTCCGAATATCTTCCTCCTCAACCACCAAGCCAGAGACTTTCTGCTCTAATTCATTTAGAGCCTTCTTCGTCGTATTCACTTTAATTGATAGAGATGAAATTTGAGGAAACAAAGCTGCACCTAGTGAGGCAATAGCATTCCAAATGGATTCTATCATAAAGTCCACCGGATGCTGCAGGGAGAAAACGAAATCAGATTCCAACGCGGGAGCAACTTCCTCCATCGGTGTCAGCGACTCACCTCGCTGTGCAAAAGATGGAATCTGCGCTACAGGCACACCTCCTTCAGACACTGATGATGGAGCACACGGGAGCTCAATCTCAGCTCCACTAAACAGCTTCTCGAGCCCACCTTTTCCTGGCCCAGACAAGGTATCGCCTCTCACCAACCCAATAGGGGAGGAGACCCTCAGGAAGCCCTCTGGCAACATGTGGCTATGAGGAACCTTCGGTGCCGGGCTCAACACTGGGAAGGACGACTCTGCCGAAGCGGCTGTCGAGCATTCCAACTCCGATGAAACCGCTAGCCGGCTCACTCCACCAGGCGCGTCCGAACTCTGAGCAGCACGAAGAAGGTAAGAGTCCAAGGGACCAGATACTGCAGAAACCGGCGTCGAGGCAGCAGAGGGCTGGGTAGGCGCCAACCCTGATTTGCCTTTCCGTTTTTTCCCCATAGGAAAATTCGTGCTCACACATCAAAGAGTGCTGCCGCCATCTTGAAAACGCCCTGACCTTTTTTTCTTGTATTTTAGCGGGTCCATCCAATTCAGGCAAGAGCTTCTTTGTTAAAAAGCTGTTAGAACATGCTGGTCGTGTATTGACTGTCATGCCTAACAATATTGTGTGGTGTTACAGTTGCTGGCAACCTTTGTATAAAAAATGTTAAATAAATATCCTTTTATTACATTTATGGACACTTTGCCTGATACTTTTAATGATGAACAAATGTTTCCAACCAATAAAGTAAACTTGGTTATTGTTGATGATCTAATGGATTCTGCCTGTAAAAGTGATGAAACAGAGAAAGCATTTACCAAGTATGTATGTACATCACAGAAACCTGAGCATCATCTATATTGTTCAAAATGTTTTCTGCCAAGGCAAAGCAAGCCGAACTATAACTTTAAATACCAAATACATGGTGCTCTTTAAGAATCCTAGAGATAAGTTACAGATTGCCATTCTAGCCAGGCAGATGCACCCTGGAAAATCAAAATTCTTTTTAGAAGTCTTCGAGGATGCCACCAGAAAGCCGTTTGGTTATCTCGTTGTGGATTTAAATAACACAACGCCTGAGGCTTACAGACTGAGGATGGATATCTTCCCGCCAGATTGGACTACGATATACTGTGAAAAACCACAAATCTCACATAAAAAGAAATGAATATGTAACCGTCCCCTTCATACATGCTTGTGTGTCTCAGACAACGTCTCGCCATGTAAAGAGAAATCTGCCCCTTTTAAAACTTTTGGTTCAAGCCTCTCCTCAGCACAGAAGAGCCATCCTGAATACAGCTTCTAATGATTTGGTAGCCACCATAGTTGAAATCGCTCTCAACACCCTAAAAGGTAACATTCCTCTTTCACAAAACCAGATAAAGGTTTTAAAAGGGAAGCGTCATGCCATAAAGAGTCTGTGCGATAAAAGACTACCCATTAACAAAAAGAAGCAATTGGTGAGACAGTCGGGTGGATTTATCGGACCCCTGTTAAGTTTTGCATTACCATTGATAACGGGGCTTCTGCCAAACCACTAATGCAGCACGCTGAAAAAATGTACATAGTCCCTAGCCAATAACTTGAGCGCTTGAGAAACCCGCCAGATCGGGGTGAAAATATTAGAACCACGACCATTCATAAGTTAGATGAAGAAATGAGAAACATCCTGCACAGCTTTGGTATGTCTGAACACGAAAAGGCTAAATGTTACTCAGAAGTGTTACAGTGCTATCTCATGCTTAACATACAAAGGGATATGGAAAAAGAAAAAATAAACTTGTATCTACAGGCACAAGATGAGACATCAACAGCAGCATCTCTAGAAAATATTATACCTCCAGACCCTGTAATACAAGAAGTGTTAAACAGCATCAATATGCGCTATAGGAAAAATGCTGAGGTGCTGCTTAATAAACTGTTAAAAAACAAGGATGTGGCATCCTGGGAGGGAAATGGAACATTTGTATACCGGGGAAACCCCCGTCAATGGCTCTAACCTACTTGACCTCGTTCGTGGGGCTACGCAGCTCCAAGCTCTTTTACAACGAAGAATACCCAGGGGCTGGGAGGAGTTCATGCAAACCCTAGCCGTATTAAATATGCCCTCTACGGTGATGGGTAATGCAGCCAACAGAGATGTACTGGCACGCCTCAAAGAGAATCCATCTGTGAAGGCTACTAAAATGTACACGCAGCCGGTAAAGAACAAAGAGCTACTCCCTCATAAAAAAACGTAAATTATCCCACAGATACCGGTGGTTGAGTGTGTAAAAATGTATTTTCAATAAAATGTTTAAAAACAAAATAAAAGACTAGACAGTGGTTTCTTTTCAAAAAACCTCCTTAGAGGGGGTACTTTTTTATTTAGAAACAGCAAAACATTCAGGATAGGAAACACACACCTGCTGGTTATGAAACGGATTTCTAAAAGATCTACACATAGGGGTATGTTTACTAAACTGTCTTAACGTGCGTCCAGCGATAGTGTGCAGGCTGCCATAAAAGAAGTGGGCGTTTCAGTCTTAAAGTAGCAAAATGGGATTATTGCGCGATAACGCACGCTGCTGCGCACATTATTGGGCAAAATGACGCTGAGCGCGTTAACGCGTGGTAATATTAAGTAGGCGCCCAGACATTTGAACATAGAAACAGAGGTGTAGCATAATGGTTAATACACTGACTGAGGGTACAGGGGTCATAAGAACATAAGAACATAAGATATGCCATACTGGGTCAGACCAAGGTCCATCAAGCCCAGTATTCTGTTTCCAACAGTGGCCAATCTAGGTCATATGTACCTAGCAGTTTCCCCAAGAGACACAAGTTCCACAATGCTTGTACTGGGTCAAGCATTGATATCTTCGGTCACTTCTTAATAATGGTTTATGGACCTTTCCTCCAGGAACTTGTCCAAACCTTTTTTAAACCCAGCTACACTAACAGCCTTTACTACATCCTCCGGTAACAAATTCCAGAGTTTGATTACACGTTGAGTGAAAAAATATTTTCTTTTATTAGTCTTAAATAGTTTACCCTGTAGCTTCTTTGCATGTCCCCTAGTCTTTCCATATTCTGATAAGGTAAATAATCGATCTTCTTTTACCCGTTCCACTCCGTTCATTAATTTATAGACTTCTATCATATCTCCCCTCAGCCGTCTGTTTTCCAGGTTAAAGAGCCCTAACCTTTTTAGCCTTTCTTCATAGGAGTATCCTTCCATCCCCTTTACCATTTTGGTGGCTCTTCTCTGTACCTTTTCTAAAATCGCTATATCCTTTTTAAGATACGGCGACCAAAATTGCACACAATATTCAAGGTGCGGTCTCACCATGGAACGATATAGAGGCATTATAATATCTTTTGTTTTATTTTCCATTCCTTTCCTTATCATACCTAGCATTCTATTTGCTCTCTTGGCCGCCGCTGCACACTGGGCCGAGGGTTTTAACATGGTATCCACAATGATGCCTAAATCTTTTTCCTGGGTGGTGGTTCCTAATGTGGAACCTTGCATCGTGTAACCATAGTTGGGGTTGTTCTTCCCTAGGTGCATAACCTTGCACTTGTCCACATTAAATTTCATCTGCCATTTTGATGCCCAGTCTTCCAATTTATCAAGATCCTCTTGCAATTTTTCACAATCCTCTTGGGTTTTAACAACTTTAAATAGTTTTGTGTCATCTGCAAATTTGATAACCTCACTCGTTATTCCACTTTCCAGGTCATTTATGAATATGTCAAAAAGCAGCAGACCCAGCACAGATCCCTGGGGTACACCACTATTCACCTTTCTCCATTGGGAAAATTGGCCATTTAGCCCTACCCTCTGCTTTCTATCTTTTAACCAGTTCCTGATCCACAATAGTACACTGCCTCCTATCCCATGACTCTTTAGTTTTGCCAAAGGTCTCTGATGAGGGACCTTGTCAAAGGCTTTCTGAAAGTCCAGATACACAATATCAACCGACTCACCTTTGTCCACCTGTTTATTCACTCCTTCAAAAAAACATAACAGATTAGTAAGACAAGATCTTCCTTGTCTAAAGCCATGTTGGCTGTCTTCCATTAGGTTGTGACTATCTACATGCTGAGTAATTTTATTCTTTATGATGGTTTCTACCATTTTTCCCGGTACTGACGTCAGGCTCACCGGTCTGTAGTTTCCCGGATCACCCCTGGAACCCTTTTTAAAAATTGGTGTTACATTGGCTATCCTCCAATCTTCAGGTATTAGAGAAGATTTTAATGATAGTTCACAGATTACTGATAGCAGTTCTGCAATCTCATATTTCAGTTCTTTCAACACCCTTGGATGTATACCATCCAGCCCAGGTGATTTGCTACTCTTCAGTTTATCTAATAGTTGTAATACATCTTCCCGATGTATCGATATTTCCTTCAATTCTTCCGCACCTTTAAATACCACTTCAGTCATGGGTAACATCCCTACATCTTCCTCAGTAAAGACCGAAGCAAAGAATTCATTCAGTCTCTCCGCTATCGCCTTGTCGCCTCTTAGTGCTTCTTTAACCCCTTTATCATCTAATGGACCAACTGACTCTCTCACAGGTTTTTTGCTACGAATGTACTTGAAAAGGTCTTTATTTCGCGTTTTTGCTTCCGCAGCAAGCTTCTTCTCAAATTCTCTCTTTGCCTGCCTTATCAATGCCTTGCATTTGACTTGCCAGTGCTTGTGCTGTTTCCAGGTTTCGTCGTTTGGCTCTTTTTTTCCATTTCCTGAAAGATGCTTTTTTGGTAACAACAGCCTCTCTGACCTCACCTTTAAACCATGCTGGCAGTTTTTTGGACTTCCTTCCACTTTTCTTAAAGCGTGGAATACAGCTGGTCTGGGCTTCCAAGATAGTATTTTTCAACAACACCCAAGCTTGATGTACGTCTTTAACCTTCGCAACTGCTCCTTTTAGCTTTTTCTTAACTGTTTTCCTCATTTTATCATAGTCTCCCTTTCGAAAGTTAAAAGGTAGTACTGTGGATTTCCTTACTATCCCTCTAATATGGCTTCCCCTCTGGTTGGTTCATGAACCAGCTGCTCCAAGAAGCAGTCATTTATTTCATCTAGGAACTTTATCTCCCTAGCATGTCCTGACATGACACTGACCCAGTCGATACCGGGGTAATTGAAATCACCCATTATTATTACTGCGCTGTAACTTTTGTTAGCTTCCTTGATTTCTTTGAGCATTTCATCATCCATTTGGTCATTCTGGCCAGGTGCTCGATAGTACACCCCCACTGCCATCGCCTTCCCCCTTTTATATGGAATTTCAATCCATATAGATTCTACAGCAGATTTTGTTTCCTGCAAAACTTTAATCCTTTCTGAGTCAATGCCCTCTCTAACATAGAGCGCAACCCCTCCACCAATTTGATCAGCTCTATCATTACGATATAGTTTGTACCCAGGTATCACAGTGTCCCACTGGTTGTCCTCCTTCCACCATGTCTCTGATATTCCAATCATATCTAACCTTTCATTTAGTGCTATATATTCTAACTCTCCCATCTTATTCTTTAGACTTCTAGCATTTGCATACAAGCATTTTAGAGAATGTATTTTATTCATGTTAATTTGGCTATTGTTAGGCATGGGTAAATTGGGATCTTTAAGCTCTGTCTGCTCCATACTTGAGGGCATTTGGGCTACTTTACTCTTTTGTGGAACCTCTCTGCTTTTGGTAGTATCCTTCAAGGATACATTCTTCCGAACCATCCGCTCTTGTGCGACTGTCGGCTTCGAATTCAAACCCCCAGTGTGCCTAATGCATAAGGTTGGCTGAGGCATCAGCTTTGACATGTAAGTATTGTTTCTTGAGGCATTTTATTTATAGTTTAATTATTGCTGCCAGCAAACACACCCTCACAGTGGCGTAACCTAAGGTGCCGCATAAGGCACCCCAAAACGCACTCCATAGGGCACATTATAAAGTGCACTGTCCGCCAAGGCACCCTATAATGTCCCCATAGGACACCTTATAAGGCACCTTAAGGTTACAGTACTCTGAGGGTGTTTTTGCTGGCAGCACTAATGTACATTAAAAATAGATGATGCCTCAGACAGCCCTATCAAATAACCCCACCATGGGTTTGAACCCATGACCTCTGGCTTCACAGGCAGTGAAGTAACCAGTGGGCTACAGCTCCATAGCTGCTAAAAAAACCCTTGCTGGCTGCAGAAGGACTACATGTCACCACACAAACTGTCTGCTGTGGTGACCAGGATAGGGTTAACCAACCCGTACCCATGATGCACTGCACATGCAAATCAGCAGTCGACAGATGGGCACAAGATGGGGTATGCACCCCCGCAGCACCTCGGCCTGGTAGGAGGAACTGACCGTGTGTGGTACTGGCACAGAGTAGCCACAGACAGTCACATTGTGCGGGTACTGTGCTCACCCTGAGGGTGAGGTGGGGCACCCAGCACCAGGTCCACAGCACCTTTCATGGCTGAAATACGCCATGCTGCAGGTTCCCGTCAGTGCTACTGTGTGTGATAGGTAGCTCCTGCAGACACACCTAGGATACATCTGTGTTCTCCTGTATTTCTTATGGGCTATGATGCATCCAGAATAATGCATATCCTGTGTTGGTTACATGATGAAGGGTGAAGGGGGTGTTTGGACCCATAGGCGGATTATGTACCACCACACAACCCACCCTCTGGGGCTCAGCATGGGAAACAGGATCACTCACCAATAGATCCACATTCTACTACCTTCTTGCAGTGGTAGCAGTAGAGGGGACCATCAACCCCAGTCCTGCTGGGGAACAGACACCTTACAGGGCAGGCAATGCAGAGCTGTACACATCCATAAAGCAATAGCAGACAGATAGTAGGCATGGAAATGCTCAGCTGCCCCCACCACTATCTGACATTCTCCAGCAGCAAGCCTCCAGCCGCTGCACCCTGCAAGGTGTTCCAGCAAGACACATATTAGCTGCAGACAGTCTGCTAGCTAGTCCATAGTGCATGGCCCTGGAGGAGATGCATGTACCCAGAACTGGTATGTCAACATACACATCAAGCAGATAAGTTAGTGATTGGGCCCCAAAAGGGACCCACAAACATCACATGAGAGAAATACTATATAACACTATGGGGGAACCTAGCCATTCCGTGGTCACTGCTCAGTCGGGGTGAGAGTGACCTCACAGCAGGACATTCTGTGGCCATGCTGTCCGTGCAGATGGTGGCTGGGCGAGCCATTGCTCTATGCCCTGTGCAGATGCAGCCAGTCCAGGCCACCCTATCCAGGCTATTCCCACAGTACCTTGCTCCTCATTTTGCACATTGGCAGGCCAATACTGGCAACAGTGCTAGCAGTGTGGGCTGAGTAGGGTGTTGGCAGCCACCACACACTGGATAGACAGACACACACTTCACACACCTATGCCAGCATTGTGCAACTATAGAGGTGTTTGGCAGCCCAGGCCACCACATCAGTCCCTGGCACAGTGCAGGCATGGCTATGGTACGCAATACTGTTGGGGTCACTCTGTCAGACACCAGACCTGAGGCACACTCCACAGACATCAGAAAGGTTGCTATGATGCAGCTCAATCAGCCAATTGTGCTTAACATAGGAATTGCTATCTGCCAGTTATCATAGCAACCTTTTGATAGCTGTGTACAGTTTTCCCATGTTTAGGGTGGCATTGCTAAGGTATGCAAGTGCTAGTATGGGGAGATGCACACAGGGCCCAACATCCTGCCTCTCCAGGAGGCTTGGGATAATGGAGCCTGTGGGAGCGGGTGTGTCTGCCCCTGTTGGCCGCTGCTCTAGGGCAGAGGTTCCCAACTCCAGTCCTGGAGGGCCAAACACTGTTCGGGTTTTCATGCTGTCCCTAATGAATATGCATGAGATATATCTGCATACCATGGGGGCGGTGCATAGAAATACAGCACAGCCACATTTATTAGAGGCAGTATGGAACCTGAATGGTGTTTGGCCCTCCAGGACTGCATATGGGAGACTCTGCTTTAGGTAATGCACATGTTTATGGTGTCTGTGCTCTGTAGGGTAAAATGTAGGTGTTTTGGGCATGTTTACGTCATCTGCACTAAAGGTTCTGTCTGTATTAGCACGTTTTAGTAGTGGGTAAAATATGTGGGCTGGGTTGGCAGGAACCACAGCTGGGACTTGAACCTGTGACCTTCTGCTCCTGAACACACTGGCTGTGTGCACTGCACCACCGTGTTGCCACAGAGAATGCATTCCATGGGGATACCGTGACTGTTTGTCAGACAGGGCCTGTCTGTTGCAGTGCATGGCACCCATCTACACAGGGCTAGGCCACGATCTGCTCTGGGCAGCTGCCACTGCCCCCTCCACCACCAGTTCCCCTCTTCCACCCTGCTGACATGCCCTTCTGCTGGTGGTGCTGGTGGAGCGCAGTCTCAGGCCATCCAGTGTGTGGGTAGGCAGCTGCCTATGGTGCGTGTTCTGGGGTAGGGGTGCCTGCATAGACGTCCACGCTTCCCCCCCAACACTGCCTGCCAATGTTCTGTGCCCTTGGAGGTACCTGCTGGGTACTATCCCCTGTGACACTGTTCTAAACACACTCGTGGCCATGTTGGGCCCTCATCAGTTGCTATCTGGCTGCTGTACAGTTTTAGCATTCCTAAGTGCCACCTAGGCATGTGCCACCTAGGCATCTGCCTATTCCGCACTGTGCCCCAGCTGCACCACAGCATGTGTCGCCTGCAGCCCTCTGTATCCCATTTTCAAGCATCTGTCTAGTTGGCCATTCCGACATGTCCACCCTGCTGTTGCCGCAAATGTGCACGCCATAGGAAATCTGTCCGATGGAGAGGAAAACTGCACAGCGCAATTTCACTGTGGGCTCATTCACCTTGTATGGGGATGGAGCATGGACCCTTACAAAATTCATATCCTTTTTTTGGTGCTTTCTTGGGAGTGTTTTTTTTTTTTTATTAGATTTTAATCAGTTTTACACCAACTAACAAATAAAGACAATCAGAAAGGAAATTATCATCTTACAAATCCAAAAATATAAGGCAACAGAACTGATATAGACCACATAATTGGGATCCAGCTGTGGATTTACAATAAAACCACAATACATCATAAGAAAATAAGGCTATCTAGCCCACATATCAGGAGGATAACAAAAACCTACGGTTATACTCCCCTATAATCCTCACCCTGTACTTCTGTCTGCAATAAATTTTTCCAAATGGGATACATCAGTAAAAATATATGAAGCGCCATCATAATTCACAGCACATTTGCAGGGAAATCTTAGGAAAAAAGTAGCACCCAGCTGAAGGACCTGCGGCTTAAGGGCTTAAAAAAGCCGACGCCGGAGCTGGGTGCTACGCGCAACATCTGGAAAAATATTTATCCGATGGCCACAAAACTTGGACGCTTTATATTTAAAAAAAGCCTTAAGAATCTGTTGTTTAGCATCCAAAGTTTTCAAGGTCACTAGAAGAGTAGCCCTAGTACCGATTGTATCTGTGGAATCCTCTAAAAAGGCTGTCAAATTTGAAATAGAAGGTTCAAATACGTCCAAGTCTCCTTCATCTGGGGCAACTTTTTTAACCGCAGAGGAAATATAATACATTTGTGAGAACTCAATAGAATCAGTCAAATACAAAACTTCTCTCAAATACTTATCCAGAAGAATTCTGGGAGCTAAGAGAGAAGTTTGTGGAAAATTTAAGAAACGCAAATTATAAAGACGGAAAGAATTTTCTAATGCGTCTATTTTACTATGTAAAATCAAAGAATCCTTTATACTAGCCACATGTGCAGAATGCAACGGGCTGACCTGGGATTCTAACTTAGTGCACACTGCGTCCAAAGAAGATACTTTATCATCAAGCTGCTTTAAGGAAGCAACTGTTTCGTTCGAAAAAACACATAGGGAACTTAAAGTGGAGGTCATTTTGTCATCTATAGATTTGAGGGCTCTCCAAAGATCTTTCAAAGTTACCTCAGAGTCAGGGGAAAAGTTAGGAAGTCCAGAAGAACCTCCAACCCCGACTAACTGAACAGGTTTGGGTAAAAGAACTTCTACAGTACTTGGACTCACCTTATCAGGAGACACCACAGAGACAAAGGAAACCCCGAGAGGAGGCAGAGGAGGCGGAGGAGACCGCCCTCCAGAACTGAGGGAGGCTCCTTCAGGGGAGTACTGCGCAACCGGAAGCAGGACAAGATGTTTGTCCATAGGCCCACTAGGCGTCTTATCCGCTGCAGCATCAGTTGATTTTCCCCCTGCCTTAGCTTTCCATTTCCCCATAGTATACAGGACATAAACAACATTCACAACACGCTGAACTCTCAATGCCGAATTGTCGCCGAAGGGGCGCCAAAGGGGCGTATCTCGCCCCTTTGGACACGCCCCTTTGGCACATGCCCCACGGACACGCTCCGCAGTCACAGAGAGCTCTGCAATATATAGAGGAAGAAAAGAAGGTCCTTGCTAAAGTTGTCCCAGCGCTGCCTGCCCGATGGCCGAGGGAAGGGAGCGCGTCCAGCAGCCGGCCCCCAGTGGTAGCAGTCTCCAGATCTCAATAGCAGACCCCGAGTTCCTCCCACACAGCCACACCGAATCCGTAGAATAGCTGCGGAGCTCTCAGTTATACCCGGCAGGGTCCTCCCTGGAAAAGTTGTCCCAGCGCTGCCTGCCCAATGGCGGAGGGAAGGGAGCGCGTCCAGCAGCCGGCCCCCAGTGGTAGCAGTCTCCTGATCTCAATAGCAGACCCCGAGTTCCTCCCACACAGCCACAACGAAAATTGAGTCGCAGGTGGTCGCCCACCGTCTAGTAAACACTTGGCCAGTGTTCGGGTGGGATACTACTTTGATAAGTACCATATTTGTTTGGTTTGATTAAAAAGGAACTGGCTGTCTGGAGCGGCTGTGTTGTTCTTTCAGTCGCCTCCAGCCTGCTCCAACAAAAAAGATATTTAGATAGAGGAAAGATTTGACTTGGGTTTGGTTCTATTTTTGTGATTATTTGTTGTTACCGAACCAGGGGATTTCTTTTTGCTTTTTGCTATTCATTAGGGACAGCAGGAAAACATGAACAGTGTTTGGCCCACCAGGACTGGAGTTGGGGATCTCTGCCCTAGAGCAGCGGCCGAACAGGAGCAGAAAGAACTGCACCCACAGGCTCCATTATCGAAAGCCTCATGGAGAGGCAGGATATCGGGCCTTGCGTACAGTTCACAATACTAGTACTTGCATACTCTACCAATGCCACCCTAAACCTGGGAATATGGTACACATATATGAAAAGGTTGCTATGATTACTGGCAGATAGCAATTCCTAAGCTAAGCACAATATGCGCATTGAGCTGTATCATACCAATATCTCAGATGTCTGTGGAGTGTGTTTCAGGTCTGGTGTCTGACAGTGTTCACCACCCTGGGGAGTGACCCCAACAGTATTGCATACCATAGCCATGCCTGCGCTGTGTCCAGGACTGCAAAAACTCTCTATATTTGCACAATGCTGGCATAGGTGTGGGAGTGTGTGTCTGTCCAGCCAGTGTGTAGTGGTTGCAACACCTTACTCAGCCCACACTCTTAGCACTGTGTCCAGTGTTAGCTTGCCAATGTGCATAATGAGGAGCAAGGTACTGTGGGTATAGCTCGGACAGGGTGGCCTGGGCAGGATGCATGAGCACAGGGTATAGGGCAATGGCTGGACATTGTAGTGGCCGATCACCACCTGCACGGACAGGGTGGCCACAGCATGTCCTGCTGGGAGGTCACTCTCACCCTGACTGAGCAGTCACCATGGCATGGCTAGGTCCCCCATAGTACTAATAGCATCTCTTTCAAGTGATATATATGGGTTGCCTTTTTTGGGGCCCAATCACTAACCTATTTGCTTGGTGTGTGTGCGCTGACATCCCAGTTTTGGGTGCACACATGTCTTCCAGTGATATGCACTATGGACTAGCTAGCAGACTGTTTGCAGTTAGTATGTGTATGGCTGGAACACCTTGCAGGGTGCAGCAGCTGCAGATTCACTGTGCTTGCTGCTGGAGAATATCAGATAGTGGTGGTGGGCAGCTGAGCATTTCCAGGCCTCTTGTCTGTTGGGTTTCACCGTATGGATGTGTACAGAAATGCATGGACTGCCCTGTATGTTGTCTGTCCCCCAGCTGGACTGAGGTTGATGGTCCCCTCTAGCAGCACCATTGCAATGATGTAGAATGTGGATCTGTTGGTGGGAGATCCTGAGCTCCAGAGGGCAGTTTGGGTGGTACTACATAATCCACCTATGGGTCCAAACAGCCCGCCCCCACCAGTCACATAAATCATGTGGCCATGGCACCCACACAGGATATGCACTATTCTGGGTGCATCAAAGTGCTTAAGGGCTAAACTTTACTGAGAAATAAAAGATGGACACAGGTGTATTTGGCAGTGCATCTGCAAGACCTACCCATCACGCACTGGCACTGATGGGGACTCGCACCATAGCCTATCTCAGCTAAGCCAGGTGCTGTGGGCATGGTGCTGGGTGTCCCACCTCACCCTCAGGGTGAGCACAGGACCCGCACAATGTGACGGTCAGTACCTACTCTGTGCCAGTAACACACATGCTCAGTACTCCCTTCCAGGCTGAGGTGGGGTGGGGGTGCATACCCCATCCTGTGGTTATCTGTAGACTGCTGATTTGCATGTGTAGTGCATCATGGGTATGTGTGTTTTAACCCTATCCTGCTAACCACAGCAGACAGTTCGTGTGGTGGGCTGCAGTCCAACTGTAGCCAGCCAGTTGTTTGTTAGGAGCTATGGAGATGTAGGCAAATGGTGACTTCACTGCCTGTGGAGCCAGAGGTCATGGGTTGGATCCCACAGAGGGGTTATGTGATAGGGCTGTCTGAGGCATGTTTTTTTTATATTTTAAATTGGTGCTGCCAGCAACAACACCCTCAGTGCTGTAGCCTGAAAGTGCCTCAAAAGCGTCCTATAAGGTGCCCCAAAGGGAACATTATAAGGTGCCGTGGTGGACAGTGCATCTTATTATGTGTCCTCAGGAGTGGCGCATAGGGTGCATGATGTGGCACCTGAGGTTATGGCAATGTGAGGATGTGTTTGCTGGCAGCACAATTCCAAAATAAAATCCAAATGGCTCACAAAGCTCTGCTGATATTAAAGGGTAATGTCTCAGGCAGTCATATGCAAAAGTCACATTGTGGGATTGAACCCATGACCCCTGTACCATCAGGCAGTTTGTCAACCAATGTGCTACACCTCTGCCGCTAGATCTGTATGCCAGCACACCTACCTATGATTAACACACATTAATGTGCTACACCTACCTCCATTGTGTCATCATGTGCGGTACGTAACCTATTGCAGGAGTCCAACGTTTAGAGCAGAAGGCCCCTTCCCCCCCTTATGCCATCCTGCACATCATTGCTGGGCTCACATTAAGATGGATTAATGAACATACCCCATACGCACACACAACCCCATATCAACAGGGTGACTGACAGCTCACGTTGATGGGCTCTCAGGACTCCTTGGTGTAACTCTTTAGCCAGTTATTGTTATATGAGAAGGCATAGCACACCGGTTCCAACAGTACACTAGGAACCAGTGGTGATGGGTTCAAGACCCAAGTGTATAAACAACAAGCAAAAATTCTAATTGTGTTTTTAAATGTCAGACACATCAGTGCAATGTCTGTCTGCATCATAGATCTGTATAAATATTGTTGGCGACACCATATCCTGTGCGGCAAAAAGATGCGCGCTGCATAAGTCCAACTGCATGTGGCGCGCGTGTTGCATTGCGCATGCGCAGGAGGTGCGGCGTGCATGCGTTCCTCATTGGTGACAGTGTTCAACATGGCGACCAGATCCAGGAAGTTTGCCTTCACCACCCGGGAGCTACGCTGCCTGGCACAGCTGATTGCTGTGAGGCAGCACAAACTGTTTCCAGGATCATCCAGGCAGCAGGATCAGATGAAGTTCCGGAGGGCATGGGAAAGGCTGACACGGCGCTACAATCGTGTGGCAGACTACCCACGTGAGGTAAGTGTATGGGGTCAGGTCAGTAGATCCATATATATATCCAGTGTTGATTGTAGCTGTGCATGCTGCTGTGTGTAGGTAGTCATCTCAGTTATGTGTATCAGGTAAACCCACATGCCCTATTGTCCATATATCACATCTGAGTGGTTTGCCCTGTACCCAGGGGGCTAAGGATGTGATCACAGAGTTCCTGATGCCATCCTGGTGTCATGGCAGCTGCTGCTGTTGATGTGCTACAACACACCATAACACAGGTAGCCCATAGATCTGACTAAGGAGGTTTTCTAAACATCCTGCAGGTATGATGGGGTCTGCAGTTGCAGGGTAAAACATCTTCCCCACCCCCAGGGGCTGTGAAACGTGCCCAAAATGGTATGTTAGTCCCATTGGTGATATGAGTGTGTGTGGCCCAGCAGTCTAAAACATCTGCCCTACCCCCACTTGCCCAGAAAGTCCAATAAAGTGGGTCCCCAGCACCCCTGCTGGTATGGAATATGCTGCTATTGCTGTTTTCCAATCCACCCTACCCCCAGGAGTCCTGAGAGCCCAACAAAGTGGGCTGTCAGTCACCCTGGTGATATGGTCCTGTGTGCCTATACAGTTCTATAAGGTCTCCCTATCTCCAGGAGTCCTGACAGCCCATCAAAGTGGGCTGTCAGTCACCCTGGTGGTATGGTCCTGTGTGCCTATACAGTTCTATAAGGTCTCCCTATCCCCAGGAGTCCTGACAGCCCATCACAGTGGGCTGTCAGTCACCCTGGTGGTATGGTCCTGTGTGCCTATACAGTTCTATAAGGTCTCCCTATCCCCAGGAGTCCTGACAGCCCATCAGAGTGGGCTGTCAGTCACCCTGGTGATATGGTCCTGTGTGCCTATACAGTTCTATAAGGTCTCCCTATCCCCAGGAGTCCTGTAGTCCTGACAGCCCATCAGAGTGGGCTGTCAGTCACCCTGGTGATATGGTCCTGTGTGCCTATACAGTTCAATGCATTCTCCCTATCCCCAGGAGTCCTGACAGCCCATCAGAGTGGGCTGTCAGTCACCCTGGTGACATGGTCCTGTGTGCCTATACAATTCAAAACATTCTCCCTATCCCAAGGAGTCCTGACAGCCCATCAAAGTGGGCTGTCAGTCACCCTGGTGATATGGTCCTGTGTGCCTATACAGTTCAATACATTCTCCCTAGCCCGAGTCCTGACAGCCCATCAGAGTGGGCTGTCAGTCACCCTGGTGATATGATCCTGTGTGCCTATACAGTTCAATACATTCTCCCTATCCCCAGGAGTCCTGACAGCCCATCAGAGTGGGCTGTCAGTCACCCTGGTGACATGGTCCTGTGTGCCTATACAGTTCAAAACATTCTCCCTATCCCCAGGAGTCCTGACAGCCCATCAAAGTGGGCTGTCAGTCACCCTGGTGATATGGTCCTGTGTGCCTATACAGTTCTATAAGGTCTCCCTATCCCCAGGAGTCCTGACAGCCCATCAGAGTGGGCTGTCAGTCACCCTGGTGATAGGTCCTGTGTGCCTATACAGTTCTATAAGGTCTCCCTATCCCCAGGAGTCCTGACAGCCTATGAGAGTGGGCTGTCAGTCACCCTGGTGATATGGTCCTGTGTGTCTATACAGTTCTATAAGGTCTCCCTATCCCCAGGAGTCCTGACAGCCCATACAGGCCGTATGCTACTGCTGGCACGCTGCCCTTAGCATACTGTGTGTGTGTGTGTTCTTGTGTTGGCTGTGTGATGATGCAGTGTTCAGGCTTTTTGCATTATCATGTGTTGTGAGGGGTCTGTACACCTGGGGGGCGGTGGTGACTGTGCTATCTCTACCTTACTGGTGTTTACCGTGTAACCATTGTGGACATGTGTTGTGTGTTGGGAACAGAACTGTGTCTAGTGTTCTGACATACCACTGTTGACCTGCTTTTTGTATCACAGATATTGGCATGACATGGTGATTCTACATATTTTGCTGACATTGTGTCCCTTCACTGTGACCTGTTATGGCCTTTGAGTGGCTCAGAGGATCCAAGACATACACCTGATGCAAGCAGAAGGTAGTTTGCACCTTTGTTCTTTTGGGAATGACATCAGCCTTTACATGTGAATGATTTACTGTTTGTGTCATATACATTTCATGTTGGCTCTCTGTTCACGAACGCTGATGCACATAGGATGGTGCTCTGAAATGCCTGTGTCACATGGGCATGGACAGAACCATATCCATGTGACAACCGTGTGTACGCTTTCAATTCAAAATGTCCCCAATGTGCAATGTGTTTTGTGTTGTGATCATGACATGTTTGCCTTTGTGTCCCTTTATTATGTGTTTCTTAATGATTGACTCTCTGGAATTTGTGCTGATGTTGCAAGGCGCATACCAATACAATATTTCTCCTCTTCTGACACAGGGCAGAGAACAAACAAGACACATCTATTACAGTGCATCTGACATTGCCATCACCCACCTGTTGGGGGACACAACACCATGTAACATTCCCTGGAAAATGGTGCCATAGGATGTTTGACCTCTGTGAGTGGGACACATGCCTAGGATGGACAGTATTATTTTTGGATTGCTACTTTGGCCATGACAGACCTCTCCAACACACTGTTGCTGCCGTGCTCTGGTTGGGAGTCATGCTTATTGCAGGAGACACACAGGACCTTTCATGTACTGTGGCATATTGGGATGTGACACTTGACTATGCATGCCCAGGGTTGCAAGGATAGTCTTAACCTGACGTGTTGGATTGCAGATACGCTTTGGACTTTGCCCACTGTGTACTGGTCCCCACATGTGAAGCAGGGACTGCCATTGTCACTGTATATTGCACATTCCTCCACAGTTGTTTTTTTTTGGCCATGTGTGTGACATGGAACACAGGATACGCTCATCTGTTTGTTTCAACACAAACATACAGCCATGCGTGTGGCATAGGAGTAGCGATGGAGAGGTCCTGTTGTCTATGTCCACCTACTCTCCACCTGGACATGATACAGGTTTTGCCACAACACCGCTTTAATGCACACCAGCATCCTAGATTGATGTTTTCAATCACCAAGGGTCTTTGCGTGCATGTGTGGTATCACTGAATCATGTTGAAATGTCAATGGTGCATGTGCATATGACTGACTATGTTGGCGAAACACAGCACGTGGCAATATGGCTTCTGTGTGGTTTACTGTAACATGTTTGCCCTTAATTTCCCTCTCTATATACTGTTTCTTGTGTTTGTTTACTGTACAGACGTGACGCTCTGCATTGATTTACAAACCTTGCATTGCATGTCTGCACAGTCCTATTTATCCCCTGAGGTAATGACATCACATTGCCACGTTATATTTTGAGTGTCGCAGTGTGAGTGTCCATTGTCTTCCTTCAATTGTGCATTCTATGTACCGTGATATATGTTGTAACACGGAAGATCTGCCCTCTGCCTTAGAAACACAGAAATCTGCTGTGTATAGCTTGGATTCTAACAGGCAGGCACGTCAGAAGGTCCCTAGTTACCATAGGCAACATAAACAAACTCAGACACGAGGTCTGCAATCACGCATAGTTAGTGAGCATTCCCCAACTGATGAGGAAAACAGCTTTCACCTGGGCAAGAGAACGCCCATGAAGCTGTATAAAAAATGCTCAAGGCAAACAGAGTTAGCTTCAGGAGAGTCAGGAGCGTGGCAAGGTACGAGAGCTTCAGGAGCTTGGCAAGACAAGGGAAACTTGCAGGACTTGGAAGGAAACTCAGAATACTCAGACACAAAGTTTGAACTGCCTAAAACTTCTAGTGTAATAGCAAACGCTGTGAAAAGCTCTTATTCAATCACTCACCCACAGAAGGAAAACTCACAGACAGGCTGGAATGCAAACAGGATCTTTAATGTGCACACAGGATCAGACAGAGAGCCGGTACCCTCCAACAAAAAGTCTGAGCCCCGAGGGACGGCCTACAATGCCTTATATACAGTACAGTTTTAAACTCATTCTACAATCCCATTTGCCACAGGTATTTCCTGCCCACCAATCAGCAGCCCCTGGGGAAGGTACCTGGGTGACCTGTCCAAACCGGTATGCTCAGGTCTGCTGATTTCTGGGCAAGGGGACATTGTGCTCAGACCTGGAGTGGGGGAAAGGTGTCCACTGAAATAGCAGGCTGATTACTTTATGTAAAAGCCTCATGGCTTGGGGGAAGGGTCAGGCTGATCACTTGTAAGGGCTACCTACAGCTAAACCTCATGGCTTGCCGCATGGCTTGGGGGAAGGGCTACCTACAGCTAAACCTCATGGCTTGCCGCATGGCTTGGGGGAAGGGCTACCTACAGCTAAACCTCATGGCTGCCTCATTCCCCCCTTTTTAAGTGGGACCTCAACCGCTAGAGGCGGTTGAGGGCTGTATTACTGGAGGCAAGCCGCAGAGGGGTACACTGGGTCAGAGCCATGACAGTGGTAATCGCCTTGCACTCTACCAGGGTATCAAGGGTGGTGGTCATGAAGCGGTAAAAATGGGGATATAACATGGCAGAATGGCACATAGCAGTAAATAAAAAGAACCCCTACCACTGGGATTTTTAGTCCCCCTGGCCAACTGAACCACTTCATAAACCACCCAGGACCCATGGACGGGTCAGCAATATGATTAACTAGATCACCCAGGTCTTGGATAGAGTGTTCAATGGAAACACCTGTGTCAGTGAGTTTAAAACACCACATACCCTATACCCTCTGTAGCAACCCCTGCACAATAGAATTAGTACCGTGAGCAATAGATGCTGTTCTGAATGTCAAAGGTTGCAGGTCCTGCAGAGGACTCTTTCCTTTGGGACAAAGGAGGGCCGTGTGCAAAAAGTCTGCAGAGGCCCTTTCCTTTGGGGCAAGGCTCTTTCCCTGGGATCCACCCTTATCAGCATATTAATGGCTTTTATTCTTGCTAGTGTTGAGTCATTCTGGCTGCACCCTGCCATTCCCTTTGCTTCATTAATCACTGGCACTGTAATCTTCAGGGCATATGAGTACTTTGTATCACCAGCTTTGTTTGGCCTGTTTAACCTGTTCAGGCCTGGCATGTCTTTTCTTGTGCTGGGTCCATTTTCTGTGCACTTTCAGGCCTGACCTGTTTCTTAGCTAGGTCCATTCTCTGTGCACTTCTGTTCAGAGTATGGTTCCCCCTGGCTTTACTCTTGTTGTGCTGGGCTCTGGGTACTCATTTTCTTAGCCCACATGCTTTTTTTCCGTGCCATCATAATGTATTACAGCCTCAGGCAAGGATGCAGCCATACTAGACATACCTATCAGCCAATTTCCCTTCAGTCCCAATTTTTCTTTTTCTTTTCTTGTTTATGGGGCAAAGGTAATCCCACTAAGGGCAATGGACAAGCAACCATTTGAGACAGATATTGAGACAGATAGGGGTCATCAGAAAAGCAGCTTCTGGTACTGTTCCCTGGAGACAACATACATTGTAACATCATTTTCTTGCAGCTGGTCAATGATATTGAAAACACATAACATGAAAGTATGTCAAAAGCAGCAGTGCTTAATAATGTGATAAAGAAAGTTCTGAGAATAGTACAGCAAAAACTTGAGCTGGTGTGGGTATTGCAGTTGCTGATGCCGAAATGGCTTGTAGATTTCAGTTACTTTCTAAGAAAACAATATTAAAAGGATAACAATACAATCATTCACAGAAGCCCCCAAAACCCCCCAGTCAGTCAATTAGTTCTTTTTCCTGCCTCTCAGCAGTTCCCCAGGTCCTTGCAGTGTGCTCCACCCCTCTCTGAAGTTTAAGTTCTGTTTCTCTCAAAAATTTAAACCTCCCATTTTCATAGGCAGACACCCTGGCCCGTCTCCAATGTGTCACACTGATCCAGATAGGGACTCCTTCACACATCTCAGCGGTGGGCAGCTCTGAGTTCTCGGGATGGTCTGCTCCATCTGGATCCCGGCCACCTCCCTCGTCTTGTGTTACGATTTGGACATTCATTCTTCCAATGTCCCTCCTCTTTGCAGTAGGCACATTGATTGGGGGCCAGGGGAAACCTCGGCCCCCCGTATCCGCGGCCTAACCCTCGTTCTTCTGTGCTGAACAAAGTAGGAAGCAGTTGTCTAGTGTCCGACCAGGCAGGCTGGTGTGTTTGTATACTACTGGTCATAGGGTCTGTCAGTTCTTGGGGCTTTTCAGTATAGGAAGCATAATGGGTTTTCCAGTTCAACAGGTCCGTAGTGGAGATAGGGACATAAATCAGGCTGGATGGTCCCAGTGTCACACGCCCAGCAGCATCAAGGTACGGGAGCCCCTGTACTTGTCGTAATGGCATTGGAGATCATGCGACTGCAGGTGGTAGGCCCTCGGGGTGGACGATTCAAGCTCAGCTTGTGTGCTCTCAGGGGAGGAGATGGTGGAACTGGAGGTGGTACCAGGAGTGTGAGGGGAGTCTGAAGATGAGGGGCTGGAATCCGCAGAATCTTCCCTAAATCTGGCATCACCCACCCTAAGAGGAGGTCTTCCTGACTCTTCAGCTAGGGGCGGACCCTGCAGTGGTGCAGATGGGACATGAGGTTGAAGCAGAGGGAGAGGGCGTGGAGGAATGTCTGGAGAGTCCTGCCCCTGGTAGATAGAGGCGGGTGTCCATCCCTTTTGGCGACCACTGGCCGCCACCATTATTCTACACTGATCCTCGTGACAGCGCTGGAACCATCTTGGTCTGAGCTGGCATATGGCCAGCCATGAATCAATATAAGGGAATTGGTCAGGGCGCTCTTTTGCAACAATTTGATGGAGCAAAGACACAGTGGACAGGTCAGTGGACCCCTGGGGAGGCCATAACTTAACTAAGGCTGGCCATTCCCTCTCACACAAAAAGGATAATCTGGAGGCAGAGAGAGGTACCCCGTAATCCTCTCCAAACCCAGATTTAAAATTGAGAAGCATGCACTGTAGGGGCGTTTTTTCTTTTGACTTTCCCGACCCCATGCTCTAATTCTAGTTCAATAACTAAGTACAGTATACAATGTGGATCAGGTCTTATAACCTTATCTCAATTAAGGGGGAAAAAAATGCAATTTACAGTAAGAAAAAAGGAAAAAAATGCAATTTACAATACAGATTCTATCTAGACAATCCAAGAAAAATAATACAATTTACAATACAGACCCTATTTAGTCCTAATTCAGGAGGGGAGAGAGAGACAAAAAAACCCACAACATTTTTACAACATAGGTCTTGGCAATTTACAAAATATATACTCAGATTTGATTTAGATAAGAGTAAGCTAGCTGTTCTTAAATGTCCACCAGATGGAGCTCCAGGATCACTTTAACCATGAGGAATAGTAGTAAATACAGCTAATGTCCACTAGAGGGAGCTCCAGAATCGCTTTAAGTATATTGGAGTGTAGCTTACACGTGGTCTTTTCAAGATGGCTGCCTCCACGTGCGTTCACACCAGCTCACTCTCCACTCAGATGAGGAAAAAGGAAAAATCATGGACCTCCAGGCTTCTCCTCCAATGGCTCCGTTCTTTTTTATTCTGGGCCCAAAAGGAAAAACAGGGATAGGCATCGGGGCAGCATAAATCAGCAGCGGGAGCACAGCGGGCAGCATGAGAGAGCAGACATTAACAGCAGGTAGCATGGGGAAGCAGAAATTAGCGGCGGGAACACAGCGACAGCATGGGAGAGCAGACATTAACATCGGGCAGTATGGGGAAACAGAAATTAGTGGCGGGAACACAGCGACAGCATGGGGAAGCAGAAATTAACATCGGAGCACAAGGGCAGCATGGAGACAGCACAGATTAACATCGGGGCACAAGGGCAGCATGGAGACAGCACAGATCAACATCGGGGCACAAGGGCAGCATGGAGACAGCACAGATTAACATCGGGGCACAAGGGCAGCATGGAGACAGCACAGATTAACATCGGAGCACAAGGGCAGCATGGAGACAGCACAGATTAACATCGGAGCACAAGGGCAGCATGGAGACAGCACAGATCAACATCGGGGCACAAGGGCAGCATGGAGACAGCACAGATTAACATCGGGGCACAAGGGCAGCATGGAGACAACACAGATCAACATCGGGGCACAAGGGCAGCATGGAGACAACACAGATTAACATCGGGGCACAAGGGCAGCATGGAGACAGCACAGATTAACATCGGGGCACAAGGGCAGCATGGAGACAGCACAGATCAACA
Source organism: Ichthyophis bannanicus (assembly GCA_033557465.1). Classification (NCBI taxonomy): domain Eukaryota; kingdom Metazoa; phylum Chordata; class Amphibia; order Gymnophiona; family Ichthyophiidae; genus Ichthyophis; species Ichthyophis bannanicus. The sequence goes on along the minus strand of CM066045.1, from coordinate 45,310,214 downwards.
TCGGAGCACAAGGGCAGCATGGAGACAGCACAGATTAACATCGGGGCACAAGGGCAGCATGGAGACAGCACAGATCAACATCGGGGCACAAGGGCAGCATGGAGACAGCACAGATTAACATCGGGGCACAAGGGCAGCATGGAGACAGCACAGATTAACATCAGGGCACAAGGGCAGCATGGAGACAGCACAGATTAACATTGGGGCACAAGGGCAGCATGGAGACAGCACAGATCAACATCGGGGCACAAGGGCAGCATGGAGACAGCACAGATTAACATCAGGGCACAAGGGCAGCATGGAGACAGCACAGATTAACATTGGGGCACAAGGGCAGCATGGAGACAACACAGATCAACATCGGAGCACAAGGGCAGCATGTTAGTGAACTCTCTCCTTGCAGTCACACCTCAGAAAACTCCCCACAAGCAGAAAGGAAAGAAGAGAAGCAGCGATCTATTCTTTATCTCAGGTATGTTTAACTTATCAAGTGCTATATTTTGGTTACTTTCAGAAGTTTTTGGCAGCGCTTTTAAAAGATTCTTAAGAGTGGTAATGCTAATATCCTAGGCAATTTTTCTGCAATATCTGTGGCAGTGCTGCACTTTAAATACCTTTTAAGGGGCCCAAGGTAGCAAAATTAATTCATACTGCAGTTATCTTACTGGTCCACAAAAAGGACTCTGATTTTATCTTACTGGTCCACAAAAAGGACTCTGATTTCTACTCAAAACTGGATGAACGATGGCTTCAGAAACCCCCCCCCCCCCGGGGTCCCTACTAGGACCGTTCGTGCGGGTGATTGGGCCGCTACAGGTTCCTAGAATTTACTAGGAATTACAGATGGAGTAAAGAACGTAGCAGTACTCACCAGAGCTCTGATCAGACAGGTAGTTTGGATGCCAGTCTATCCAGCCGGTTTTCAATCGGGGATTCAGCTGCAGGGACCAACTGACCAGACAAGTCAAAGAGTCCTTCGGAGCACAAAGGGGCCCCGTGGCGCCAAGGATCATTAATTACCTGGAGGGGTCGGTCCCTGACCGGTGGAGGCCCCGATCCTGCAAAAAGCAGTAGTCTTTCCACTGTGGGTGTGATGAGAGAGGCTTTTCTTTTAAATGTTTCCCGGCCAATGCACCAAATGTAATAGCAAACGCTGTGAAAAGCTCTTATTCAATCACTCACCCACAGAAGGAAAACTCACAGACAGGCTGGAATGCAAACAGGATCTTTAATGTGCACACAGGATCAGACAGAGAGCCGGTACCCTCCAACAAAAAGTCTGAGCCCCGAGGGACGGCCTACAATGCCTTATATACAGTACAGTTTTAAACTCATTCTACAATCCCATTTGCCACAGGTATTTCCTGCCCACCAATCAGCAGCCCCTGGGGAAGGTACCTGGGTGACCTGTCCAAACCGGTATGCTCAGGTCTGCTGATTTCTGGGCAAGGGGACATTGTGCTCAGACCTGGAGTGGGGGAAGGCTGTCCACTGAAATAGCAGGCAGGCTGATTACTTTATGTAAAAGCCTCATGGCTTGGGGGAAGGGTCAGGCTGATCACTTGTAAGGGCTACCTACAGCTAAACCTCATGGCTTGCCGCATGGCTTGGGGGAAGGGCTACCTACAGCTAAACCTCATGGCTTGCTGCATGGCTTGGGGGAAGGGCTACCTACAGCTAAACCTCATGGCTGCCTCACTAGCAGGAAGCCACAGAGGAATTATCAGAAAGAAACAAGGAAAGTTTCACCCAGAGAGGTTAGCTATAGGAAACACTTACCTCGGACGCAGTGTGAATTTCCCAGGCACCTGGCTGAGTTGAAGGAACGTGAGGCAGCTAGAAACAAACCGTATGTATTTGAGAAGCAGGGCTGTTTAAAACAGTTCCAAGCCCTTGAGAGGGAAAGTAGTCCTGTTGAGGATGTGTGTATGTTTGATCCTGATGAATGTATGCCAGTAAAACCCTGCAAAAGACTTCCACTGGAAAATTCTTCATTTAACAGAAGAGAGCAGTGCTATGAATTGCAGCCAAATATAAAAGGCAGGAGGTTCAAAAGTTTTAAAGAGAAAGCTTGCTTAGATAGAGGTGTCTCTCCTTCCTGCTACTACAAGCTATATGACAATTATTTGCCTTGTTGTGAAGAGGGCTGTGCAGAGAGCTCTGAGAGAGAGACGGAGTTCAGAAAGCTACAGACTTTCTATCCTGAGGAAAAGACTGTAATTGATGAGCCTATGATTACAGAGGCTAGCATTATAAGTCCATGTGTTGAAGAAATGGATTGCTCTTTGTTTATATCTGATATGAGTTCTTTGCGCTGAAGCTAAAGACAAGAGTGCCTTGTAACAGCTGAGAAAGCTAAGAAGAGACTGCCAGCATATTAGATAAAACTGCTCACTGTGATTTATGATTTTTGGTTGAAGCAAGACGCTGTATTTAAGTTTTTCTTCAGTTGTGCCAAAATAATGGTTGTATCCTGAGTTCTTTTGTATTACACTATTTTTGAAAATCCAACCCTGGGAGGGGAATAAAATCCTTTTTGAAAAACCTGACCACTCTGACTCACAACTACCACTTTTCTATTAGAAAGGTCAGGCCCAGCAGTCTGGCTGGCTGCTTACGCCACAGTTCGGCCCCTGCTGTGACAATGTGTACAGACACTGTCTACACACCAACCGGTGCAGGGGGACCTCCTGCATGGTGTTATCTCTGCATGTTTCTGCAGGTAGTTTTCATTTGAATTCTGTCTGTGTTCATGTGCCTCTGCTACCTGTTAGCATATCCTCATTGTGCATTTGATGATTGTTTAGGGTTACACTGTTGCAGCTTGGATTCCTATATCAGGCATTATGTGATAGCTGTAACATTACTTTCAATCTGTGGTTCTAAAGTTACAACGTTTCAACAACATATGCTGTTTTCATTGTGTGCCTCCTGTGTTGCCAGATAGATATATTTTAGGGAACAGATCATGATTGATGTGTGTTGGTCCCTCATCATGCACCGCCTACTGTCTACATGCACTCATATGTGAGTAACACATTTGAGGCGTGAGGCAGCATGTGGAGGGTGGGGGCCTAATGCATAGTGCTGCACATTATGTCTCCTGCCCTTCATTTGTAGATGGCCCAGTGACCTTTCTGTCTTTCACCTTGGATCCACTCACCTTGATATTATGATGGCAGTATCTACACTATCTGTGAAGATGAACCCAAATAAAAATATGTGTTTGATATACATTTGTCTCTGCTGCTGCTTGATCATGGTGACAAACGTGCAATACAATGTATGCCTTTGAGTCAGTCCTGACTCCTTGTGACCCAGAGACTCCAGGGTTTTCTTGTCAGTGTCACTGGAAGTAGATTCTCAGGTCTTTCTTCCAAGGTAATGGAGGGTTATGTGACTTGCCCAAGGCCACATGGAGTGCTAGTGGGAATTGAACCCTGGTTGCTTGGTGACCAAGCCAGTTTTCTAACCACTAGGCTACTCCTCCACTCTTTGATCACATTGACACTTGTATCTACTGATTTGCTGGTCATGTACATGGCCCACCTGTGCTCACATCCTTGTACGGTGGCAGCTGTGTATCTGCCAGCCATTTGCCACATCACTGGGTATTACAGGTTCCCATACACACCCTCTCTTTGGGGTAGTATTTTTACATTGTGCTCAATGTGCTGTTTGGGGTAGTGGTTAGAGGCATGTGTTATAACGCCATAGGTTGCAGGTTTGATCCCCACATATGGTTTATCTTTTTCTTTTCTGTTGTGCTAACTGGACCATTAGGTACCAGCAGGTTCATCACCTCTACACACACCCTTCCCTCTCTTCATTGTACACCAAGGTGTGCCCTCTGTGCTGCCTAGCCATCACATATTATCTGTTACATAAGTCTCTTTCTTTATGGTGTTTACATGGCAGTGCGCTTCGGTGTTTTGTATTGCTGTGGTTCAGCTGGTGTGTGGTACACCTGTTTGCATGTTGAATTCTCTCCTGTCCTATTCCAGATTTTGCACCGGCCCCACAAAGCATCCTCTGCTGCCCTTGGGGTTTAGTTTCTTTCCTCTTTTGCATGCTGTATCCACTGCATAACATTTCATTGTGTGTGTGCATGTGTCTCTGGTCCCAATTACAGACTGTGATCTGATCTGTACACAGCAGATCTGCATGTGCATTTGGTCATGGTTACTGTTGGGGGTTTGCCTGTCCTGACAGCCAGCAGGCGTCTTGTATGATGCCCTGCACTATTTTTGTATGCAGCCTTTGCTAATGAGCTCACGTTGGTGGTGTGGCCTACCGGTTTGTGCATTGCCATTTGTGGTAGTGGTCATAGGTGTGATTCCTCTCTGTTCTCTTTGATTTGCATGCTTGTTCTGCAGAACTAGTTTTCATTCCTGCGACAGTCATATCTGTGCAGATTTGTGCTGTGAGCACATTGTAGCTCATCAGAGTTGTGAACCATCCTTCTGTCCATCTAAGTGTATCTGCCAGCTGTGTGCCATCCTACCCTGATGTGCATGCTGCTACCCCACGTCCTGCACTCCTACACATTCCTGCGTTGCAGCTCTCCCTGGTTGCCTCTCCTGTGTGTGCTCTGCATAGCACTGCTACTCCACTGTCATCCTGATATTTCACCTATCCTGCCATTTCTGGCTCCTCTGCTGCACACATCTTCCCATCCACTGTCACACACTGTCCATTATTGCATGGTACATTACCATCACTCTGTGCATAGCTACAGCTGCCCCCGATATGTTTGTCTATTTTTCTAGCTGCCACATGGGCTGGAGCTGATTTGTGTGGTCCATCAGCTCTGATATACATCCTTCTTTTACTTATGCATTGTCTTTCCTTGCTGCTCTGTGCAGTGTTTGGGTTACGTGCGTGTTTGGCACATACCTCTCTTGCCCTTCAAATTGGGGGACCTTACTGCTCTTGGCCAACGTTTTTGGGTTCACCTATACATCATTGGGGCATCTTATGCCACACCTTTGATTCAGGCAGCTTATGGGGTGCCTACTATGGTGCCTTGGGAGTTGGCAACCTTTCAACATGGCCTCTGGGGAACATTATAACTCACCTTCACTGATGTGGTTGTTTAGGATGTGCCTTCTGGTGCACCCTAAAAGGTGCATTAATTTATGGCACTAGGGTGGGGTTCTTTTTAGATGGCAGCACAGATTGTTGTACAGTTGCAAGCAGAAAAAGGAATTACCTCAACCAACCTTATTCATTAGGTACACTGGGGATTGGAACTCATGATCCCTGCACCATCAGTCAGTGTCTTAACCATTGTGGTACACTGCTGTTCCTCCTTACATGTCAGCACATCTACTTAAGATTTCCATGCGTTAAAATGCACAGTGCTGCCTTCAAAAACAGTGCTGTGACCTTACGGTGCCTCATAGGGCACCCTATAAAGCACCCTATAAGCAACATTCTAGGGTGCCTGGGTGGACAGTGCACTTTATAATATGCCCTCTGGAGTGCCTTATAGGCCGGCTGATGCGGCATCTTATGTTAAAGCACTTTGAGAGTGTGTTTGCTAGCAGCAGTAATTAAAATGCCTCATAATGCAATATTACACATAACATGTAGTATCTCAGCCAGTCTTATTCATTGGGCACAGTGGGGGATTTATTTTATTTATTTACATTCTCTTATATACCGCGCTATTCTGCATCAGTGCGGTTTACATTGAACAAACTGAAATTACATTGAACAGGGTATTATAACTTGGAGATAACTATTTTACAGGGAACATGGGCTATGGAGGGTTAAGTGGCTTGCCCAAGACCACAAGGAGCACCTGTAGGGGTCATGGGATTGAACCCATGACCCCTACACCATCAGTCAGTGTCTTAACCATTATGCTACACTGCTGTTGCTATTTCTACGTCAGCACACCTACTTCAGCTTACCACACGTTAACATGTGCAGTGCTGCCATCAGAGTAACCTTGGTGTGCCTCATAGGGCACCCTATATGGTGCCCTATAGGCCACCCTTTAAGCAACATTGTAGGGTGCCTTGGCAGACAGTGCACTTTAAAATGTGCCATCTGGGGTACCTTATGCAGCACCTTATATTACAGTGCTTTGAGAGTGCGTTTGCTAGCAGCAGTAATTAAAATAAAATTAAAATGCCTCAGAATGCAATATTACACATAACAGGTAGTGCCTCAGCCAGCCTTATTCATTGAATCCAAGATAATTGCCAAATCTAAGATCTGTATAATAAATCCTGTTAACAAGTCAGATCATAAAATAGGACAAACACAAACTAACAATTACAACATAGAACATATAAAATTGTAATTAAATGTAGGAACATCCGTCAAGGCAGGGGACAAGAAACCTCTTCGTGTGAACGGACTTCTCCCTTTAATCTTTTTTATTATTAGTCTAACTTCTACAACAGTCTTAATGAAAACAAAGCAGACCCAAAGAGCCAAAATGCTAAGAATATAAATTCTAAATGACCAAAAAATTAAAGTCAAACTTAGCTGGCAATGGGGTCCTGCAACATACGTCCACCTCCCAAGGTATTTCAATAGGAAGGCATCTTCCGAAGAATTCCACAAAATTATTCAACGAGAAAACAATTCTTCAGGATTCCATGATTCCATAACCCAGCTCTGCGTTTCGGGTTCTCCAACCCTGCATCAGATGGCACAAAAACAGTCGTCTTCAGGTTACAGCCGTTATTACTTTCCAAAGCACGTCCTTCCAGAAGAGTGGCGTCTGACGTCAGAGCTCGAATCAGCTGTTTTATACCCTAAAACAAAAGCGTAAAAAAACCTATCAGGTGGGTAAAATGCTCCACCAATCCAGTTCTTGATTAAGTCCATTGGGGATCACTGATTTGAGAGAAAAAATCCAACGCTGTTCTAAGACTTGTAACTGCTGTTCCCGATCCCCCCTACGGGGGCTGTCAGGTACATAATCCAAAATGCACCAAAGAAAATCAGTGAATACATGATTCATTTGAAGGCAGTGAGCTACTAAAGGGGCAGAGAGTGTTTTGGTGTGAATCCGAGATTTATGCTCCGATAAGCGCTTTTTCACAGGGCGAATCGTACGACCTATGTAATGCAAACCACAAGGGCATATAAGGACATAAACTACAAAAGAAGATGTACAATCTGTGTGCCATTTTAAATGAATGGTTCGTCCCGTAGGATTATGCGTCCATGTAACACCAGTCTGTGATTGTGAACAACATTGGCAGCGTGAAGATGTACAAGGAACATGTCCCACAGCCGTCCGTAATTCCTCTGGATGCTCAAACTTTGTCATAGAGTGTACCACAAAATCTCTAATATTCGCACCACGTTGATACGCAATCATAAGATCTTGTTGAAAAACAGGATCAAGTTGCAGAATATGCCAATGTTTGCGTAAAAGAGCTACGGTTTGTGGCGAACCTATCATATATGGCAAAACTCCAATTTTCTTATTAATATCACTAGATGGTGCCTGAAATACATCAGATACCTGAGGCTCTCCAATAGGCAAAACCTCTTTCCAAGTAGCAGAATGTAGCAACCAATCCCGATGTGCATATTTTGCTATCTTGTAAGCTCTTTGAACCACTTGTGCTGGATAACCACGATGTAACAAACATTGATACAAATCTTTTGCATGTTTCAGGAATTCTTCCTTCGTAGTACAATTCCGCTTTATACGGAAAAATTGTCCAAGGGGAAGAGCTCTTCTAAGAGGGCCCGGATGAAAACTTTGATATTGCAATAAAGTATTTCGCTGCACAGATTTACGATACAACGTAGAGCAGACTGTATGACCGGATTTATATACACGGACATCTAAAAAATCTATGGTGTTATAATCATACTTTGCGGTGAAGCGAAGATTCGCCTTCCTAGTATTCAGCCATTCCAAAAATAATAATAGGGATGGTTTATCTGCTGTCCAAACAAAAAAGATATCGTCCAAAAAATGAACCCAAAATGGTATATTCTTAAACCAATCTGAAATGTAAAGGATAGCCTCCTCAAATGCTGCTAAATAAATGGTAGCAATGGAAGGAGCAACAGTGGCACCCATTGCTATTCCATAAATTTGTCGGTAAAATTTTTTTTCATACAAAAAGTAGTTGTGATTAAGCACCAAGGAGAGAAACTCCAAAAATAGTGTTTTGGGAATCCGGTAAGGTAATGTTAATGAAGATGATTGTATAATGCGTAATACCTCTGTCTGATTTTATTTTTATTTTTATTTTTATTTTTACTCTCCTCTTGACAGCGGATGGTCAAGATAAGCTCCGCCCCTTTTGGCGGGAACAGTAGCGTTTTTAAAGTGCAACACACAAGGCAGCCGTTTGCTCGTTTGAGAGGGACACAATGTGTGACAACTCTTGCTGCCTATCGTAAGTACGTCGGGTTTAATTTTCCCTTTACCTTTTTAGGTAGTCATACAGGCCAGTAATAAATGAATCTTTATTCTTGCACATCTTTAGTGTCATGTTCTAAGATCAGATTTAGGAGTTTCGATTGAACGGAGCATTTTCCTCGTATCGGCCCTCATGCCGAGGCACACTGTGGTATAGGATTAACCAATTCCCTTTTCTCTGTGAGCAAACAGACACATGCTTATATGTATCTTTTATATTTCCCTTTGGGCAAGCCACACAGTATTTTCACCGGTCTTCGGACAGTGCACAGTAGAGATAAGCTCCAGCTAATTTAGCCTGAAAGGAGCGTTCCTTTGTCAGCTTTTCTTTTGTGAGCTATCTGGCACATATTTATAAGTATCCTTTACATAATCCACCTTGCGTAAGCCACATGGTTTTTCTACTGTTCTTTGGGCAGCGCATATAGTAGAGATAAGCTCAAGCCGATTTGGCGTGGAAAGTAGCGTCCCTATAGTACAGCTCTGAGAATGAAGCCTACTTGACTTTAGCGGATTAAATCTCCTGGTTCTTAATTTATATTTGAGTATAGTAGTCACCTATGTCTGGTTTGTTAATAGAATACAGGGTGACCACTTTTACAATGTTGTTTTTCAGTACTCCTCTTTGAGTGCATTTTAATCCGTCCAGCACACAACTTGGGCTATACAGTTTTAACAGGTATTTTGCTTTAAGAATTATCTTTAGACTCTTGGATGTCCTATTTTTTATGTATAACAGTTTACAATTTATATATTTTTTCTATGATATAGTGGATAAATCAGCAGAAGACCACATTGATTCCAGTACCTTTGTGCATTTCTTAGTGAGTAGTCTCCTTTGCCCTGCGTCTTTTCTTTCCCTTTTTATCATTGTTATTTTTTAATGTTTTTAATGTTATTAATTTAAATGTTAATCGGTAATATATATATTTTTTAATATATATTTTTCAATTTAAATAATTTTTTTAATTTTAATAATTTTTAAAAAATTTTTAGCTTTAATTTTAAAATATTTTGTGTAATCCTTGGTTTCTGTTTTGATATTGATTTATTACATTATATACACATACACATATATATATATATTTTACCCTTATAGTCTGATTATTAATAATTTATAATGTATTTATTTATTTATTATTATTTTTTTTATCCCTCTATGTGTTCATATGTTTAATGTGGTGGGATATGTTTTATTGCTATTCATTTTAAATATATTTTCATGTGTTTCTACCATGCCTGGGTTGCTTTTATATGATATTATGTATTATGATTATTAATTAAATATATGTGTTTTTATTTATGTTTTCATTTATGTTTAAGTCCCCCTGATGAAGGCGTAAGCCGAAACGCGTTGGGGAATTTATCAATAAATTCTGTTGGACTAAGCATCTGTGTCATCATACTCTCTCGCTTCCTGTGATCTCTCATTTCCGATGATGTAGGCAGGGGCGTGGTTGAGGGTGGGAGGACATGGGTGTGGCACAAACCCAGAAGTGGGCGCTGATCCTAATGCCAACATTGTGGGGCGGGATGTGGGTGTGGCACAAACCCGGAAGTGGACAGATTGGATGATGTCATCCTTGGGGGAGGGGTGGAGGGGCGTGTTAAAGTGGGGCTGTGGCCACGCCTGGGGGCATGGGTGGGTGGGGCTAACTCACCATTCACTTCTATGGGAGGGGGCGTGGCCTGAGGTGGGACATACACCAGAAGTGAACGCTGATTGGCTACTGTCATCCTTATCTCACCTGTCAATCAGTTTGATGAGTAGTGTACCCATTATACTACTCTCCCACACCATATCCAATGGTACAACCACAGGTTTCTTCAAAATCACCAAACTTGGGAGTGCAGACTTTCCACCCAGAGTGGGCCAAACTCCTTATCAGCAGCGCTAGATGACACCCCCCACACTTCCAGAGGAGAGGATGCTGCCTCGGGAGCTCCCTCCAGGCCCCCTCCCATCGGGGAAGCTGGTAAGAGAGCCATGATCCCACCAGAACAACTCCTGGGTCTCAGCGGAGCAGTCCTGTCTTTCGGGCTAAGAGATGTCCCACTCGAGGACGATACCAAAAACACTGCTGGCCCCACTGAACTGCTACTCCAGGAAACTAGGCTCAAACTGTATAGTGTCAACTGGGTCGAACTCCCAAGGGATGGAGCTTAGACTTCTGCGTCTTGTCGATGGCAAAAATGGCAGAGCCCTGGATCACCCTGACATGGTAGGAGCCTCATCCTTAGTCAGATGCCATCTTGTCCCTCCCACATAATTATTAATATTAAGCTGGAGGATATATATTTCTTGGGTGTGGCTGTGCCTTTAACCTCTCCGCTTTTCTGCCCTTTCTTGCTTTGGGTTTGTTGCACTTAGACGCACAGACAGTATCTGCTTTGTGTTTGCTCAGGATTTCATACAAAAAGAGACACGAAACAATCACTGGATCGGAGTCCACATCCCAGCATCGGGCAGCAACTGGACTTGGGTGGACGGCTCCTCATTCTTCAGTGGAAAGCTGTGTCTCCCTAGGATGTTTTTAAACTCATTTAAAATTATAATACCTCTGTCTCCTGTCTCTTTTCCTCTAGCTTCAGGGTTCTGGTTATTACTTATAAAACAGATGTGTTTGGGTTTTTTTAATGTTTAGAGTAGATCAGCTTTCCTGCCCTTTCTCATCAGAAATGAGAATACTTTTCCAACCATCTCCCTTCTCAGTACCCACAAGAGATATAAAACACCTTTACAACAATATTTCCACCTACTGCAGGGCCGGCATTAGGGCAGAAATCTGGGAGGGTTCCTGAAGCCCATGAACAGCCCGCGCCTTTTTCCGTTTTAGGCAGGGTTGCAGCCCCCTGTAACATAAGGGCTTGGGGCAGTTGCCCTGGTTGCATCATCCTAACACTGGCTCCGACCTCCTCCTCACAGTAGAGAAGCTGATCACCTTTCCCATCATCTCTTGCCTTACCCACCAGAGAGAAAGAGAACCCCTTCCCAACTCTATCTCCCCCTTCCCACCTCCATTACCAAAAATACACCATGGATAGCAGGAATCTGAGAGTCAGAATTACTAAAGTACCGTTGTAGGAGACAAAGGGGTATGTTTACTAAAGGCCGCAAATTTGCGCGCCGCAAAATAGCGCACGGCAACGCGGCACTGAAACGCCAATAAACGCGTTTAAACACCCCGCACACGTGCGTGTCACCCCCGCACAGGTACGCGGCACACTAACGGGCCCCGTACAAGTGCCGGCCGCAAATGTCCGATAGAGGCGTGGAACGGCTAAAGGAGGGCTGAGGAAGGCTCTGGAGGGGCGGAGGGACGGGGTCAATGGGTGGAGAGTGGGAGGGGAGAGGCTCCCCGCACAGTATCGTGCCCGAATTTGCATGGAAAAATAGCGCGAGTGAAACACTCGCGGTAGAAAGCATTTAAAGGGAAGAGAAACCATTTCCGTCAGCAATGTACAGCAAAACTGGTGAAACCTGCAAAACGTCAGCAGTGTGATACTTGTGCACAGCACAAAAGTGCAATTAAAAGTTGAAAATGATCACAGGAAAAATATTGAAAATAGTAACCCAGCTACGGAACTGGTGTAGTAATGGCCTAAATCTAAAAACACACCCAGGAAAGCTCCCAAAAAAAAGGAATGAACCATGGAAAGGTGTATGGAGCGGAGACTCTTCCAAAAAACAAACCCCCTCCTATGTAGCTTTGCTGGGAGTGTCTCCCATGTTTGTTAATGAAAATCACTGTAGCCCATGTGGGTCAGATTTTATCGGCCCTTTCCGTGGTCATGTCTGGGTATTATTTGCATGTTTGTCACCGGACAGGGTGAAGGAGCCCACATTAAAAATGTGCAGAGCAGGGTGTGTGACCCCATCCTGCCAGGTTTATCATCTCCAGGTACTGCAACATTTCTGTGGCCACAGTGTAGTGTAGTGGACTGAGGCAGTACCTGTAAGAACACAGGTTCAAATCCCATCTGGGGCTCATGCCAGCCTACTCCCAAAATTTTACCCACCACCAAACAGAGAGATGAAAGACAACCCTTTATTGCAGAAAACATAAGCATGGTTCAAACATCCTTATTTTACCCTACACCGCATACACAGTAGAACAATGGGCATCACCCACATCCGAGTCCCCCAAATGCAGTCCTTGAGTGGCTCCACTCAATCAGGCCATATGCCTATGCTGAGATAAGGACATGCTAGCATGTTGGAGGAACTGTACAGATGGTGGAGGGGGAAGTGCCTGCTAGCCACAGAAGACAGTGGCCTAGCCATGTGCAGGCTAGTCCCATCCACTGCAACAGACAGGCCCTGATGGATATACAGTCATGGACCATCCAGGGAACACAGGCAATCTGTGGCTGCACAGTGGTGCAGTGCACACAGACACTGTATGCAAGTGTAGTAGGTCACAGGTTCAAAGCTCAGCTTGGGCTATTGGCAATCATGACCACATATTTTTCACACAAATAAACAGTGCAAGTAAGCACAAACCTTTAAGGCAGAGGACAGTGACATTGCTAAAACTCCTAACATTTAACCTCCCAAGCATGTGTGAGTTGTGGGGAAGTGTGGAGGACTAGGTAGTCACCCCAGACCCATAATGCACAGTATAGGTAGTTGCGTACATGCACAGTGGTTGTTCAAAAACTGAGTGGCCCCAGCACCAGCAGGGCCTGGAGCATGTTTGCAGAGGTGTACTGGTATCAGAGGGGGGCAGTGGCAGGTGGCCAGAGAAGATGGAGCCAGAGCCCCTGACACTGGGTGCAGTGGACCACAACAGAAAGGGCCGCTAGGACAAGCAGACATGCTATTTGCAGGGTCTACAGTGACTTTGTGTCTGCAGTGTGGTGCAGGGGACACAGCCAGTGTATTGTGGAGGCAAAGATAACAAGTTCAACTCCCAGCTGGGGCCAACGGCAACACAGTGCACATATTTTATCCACCAGTAAACCATTATAGGGAATAAAACCACCACCTGCAGAGAACAAAAGCATGTTCCGAGGATCTGTATTTTACCATAAGTAGCTCATAACCCTTTGAAATGTACAACACCTACAGCAGAGTACACACAATGTAATACTGGAGGGCCACATGTCAGTTAGCTGTGATGCTGCCCCCAATATAAGCCCATTTCATCATGGTGGTTTACGCCTACTGCTGGCAGAGGGGGCAGTGCTGCTGCACCACAGCAGATGCTGGCCTAGCCACCCTCATGTGGCTGCAGTCCAATCGAACAGACAGGCACCGTGTGACAAACAGCCATGGACACCCCCGGGAACATACCACTGCTGTGCTAAGACGGTGGTGCAGTACACAAAGCAAATGCCTCCAAAAGCAGAAGGCCCCAGGTTCAAATCTCAGCTGGGCCACCTGCCATCCCACTACCCATGTTTTTCCCATGCAGGAAACCTGTTAGTAAAGACTGGGATTCCCCTGCTGAAGACATAAGCGTTGGTACAGATAACATATTTTCTATAAAACAGCCCACACCACATAAACATATGCCTCACCCACAGCACAGTCCCCCTAATGCAGCCATGCAGGCTAAAAAAAACACTCAGGTTCGCTGATGTATCCAATAAAGATACGTCTGCTGCAAGTTAAGTGACCACCACCATGGTATGCATCTGTATCACAGTCATATTCATCACGGACATCATGAAAACCTGACCATTGTTTGCACCACATTGACTGGAGTTTTGAAAATCTGCCCTAGAGCAGTGGCCAACAGGGGCAGAAACACCTGCACCTTCAGGCCCCATTATCCGAAGACCAATGCAGCGGCAGGATGTCGGGTCCTGTGTGGCCCTGGCAAAAACTAGCATGTGCAGAAATTACCAATCACACACTACACATGGGGATACATCACACACATATCAGAAGCCTGGTATGAGCAGTGAGTGTTAGAAATGCTGATGCCAAGCACAAGCAGATCATCGAACTGTAACATAACAACGTCTCAGATGTATGTACACTGTGAGTTAGGTCATGTGCCTTGCAGAGACTAGCAGCCTGGGACATTTCTCCAAAAGTGTACCCCAAAGTTGCCATGCCCGCAGTGTGCGCATTACTGTTGCGTTGGTCACTGCTCCCAAATCACACTACAGCTGCTGAATGCTGTCCTAGGTGTAGGGAGTGTGTGTCTGTCTATCCAGTGTGTGCTGGCTGCCAACACCTCCCACAGCCCACACTGATAGCACCGTTGCCAGTATTCGCATGCAAATGTGCATAATGAGGAGCAAAGTACTCTGGGTATAGAACAGACAGGGCGGCAGGAGCAGGATGCAGCTTCACAGGGCAAATGTGCATGCCCAGGACCATGTTGTGCCTTGCCATCACCTCCACAGACATGGTGCTCATAGCATACACTGTGTGGAGGTCACCCTCACCCCGAACGATCAGTGATCACGCCATGGCTAGGTTACAACATATTGCCATACAGTAGTTCTCTCATGTGATGTTTATGGGTCCTGTATATATGGGGCCCAATCACTGAGTCAACTGCATGGTGGTTGTGATCACATCCCAGTTATGGGTGGACAAAGCTGCTCTGGTAGCATGCACCATGGACTGGCAAGCGGCCTGTCTGCAGTTACCATGTGTATGGCTGGAACACCTTGCAGGGTCAGTAGCTGGGCACACACTGTGCCTTCTGCTACAAAATGTCAGATGGTGTTGTTTGAGCTGGGTGTCTCTGCCTCGACTGTTTGACTGATGTAGAAATATGGATATGTTCTAAATAGCAGAGAGTGACCTGTAGGTTTTTCTATATGACAGCTGGAATGAGTCTGCTGTTGCTGGCAACTGCTAGCACCGTAGTTGTCCTATAAGAATGTGCATATTGTAATATTGTGCTCCACAGGCAAGGTTAGGTGTTCCGACACAATTTGCCTATGTCGCTAGAAATCTAATCTAATCTTCTCCCCACCCCACCCCACCCCACCCCACCGAACCGATAATGAAGGGCAGGGCACCCACAAAGGATATGCACCCTTGGGTGAGCATTGTAGCCCACAAAGCCCAAATGGGTCAGGGAAATACAGATGCTTTGAGGAGGACTGTATGTGTTTCCAATGTGTCAACCTATCAGACATCGTCTGACAAGCTCACCTGATATATAGGCCTCCTCAGCCAGGACAGGTGCTGTGTGTCTCACCTCACACTCAGGGTGAGTACAAGCCACACACACTGTGACCCTCTGTACCCACTCTGTACCTGCAACACAGAAGGTCTGTGGCTAAAACTAGGCCTAGGTGCTGTGGGGTTGCATACCCTCTCGTTTGACCAGTATGAGACTGCTGCTTGGCATGTGCAGTGCATCATGGGTGTGAATGGACCTACCCTATGCTGTTAACTGCAGCACAAAGTCTGCCTAGGTTATATTGCAGACAGCCAGATGTCACATCAGAGCCACAGGGCTGTAGTCCAGTGGTGACTGCAATGCCTTAGAAGCAAAAGGTTGGTGGTTCAAATCCAAAGTGTGGTTGTACAAGCAAACTATTTTATCTATCTTGACATTGGCCCATAGACTCCGCCAGTCAGCAGCAGTGCGGGTAAAATGTCTGAAAATCAACATACATTGAACATGGCAGTGTCACATTAGGCAAATGTCTTTTCAAGGTTCATGGGGGCTGTCAGGCCTGGAACGTGTGTAATGTCCTTTAGTACAGGCAACTTAAACACCATAACAGTGCATTAACCCATGTACACCCCATAAGGTGGTCTGTGGAGCACCTGCTGCTGACAGCACTGTGAGGATCTCCGAACAACCACCAGTAGTGTACTGTCATGGACCTGTCATTGGCTGCAGTCAACAATAACCCCACTGTGTATGGAAGTACGCACCTCTGGCTCCACATGCAGCAAGGCTAGGTGTGGGCCACAGCTCCATTGCTAAGAACAGATGCCTGGCTGGCTAAAGAAGCAATCATGCACATTGTGTGTTGTTGTTACCAGGGTTGCGGAGCTCCATTAGTGACAATGGTGTATGACACATGATGTATGCAGCAGTGTGCGTGTCTTGCCCCCAGCAGCACCTCTGTAAGGTACAAAGGGTTCTGGGGCTCGTATTAATGTTGCAAAGTATGAAAATATATGTCGTGCACAGCACAGATGTACATGGAAAGCACCATGGCCAATGGTGTAACAAAGTATGATCATGTGAGCTGCCTGAGATAGGCACTCCAGAGCGCAAATGGAATATGTAACCCATGATGCCTGGTTAAGCAGTCAATGTATCAACCATTGTGCTAGATCTCAGCCCCCAGGACTGTATGCCAGCACACATACCATAGGTTAATGTGCAGTGCGGTGACATACTGACCACATTGCCCTCTAATGTCCAACACACAACCTAATTTGCGGGTGTAATGCTCATATATGAATCCTCGCCAAACACCTATGGCAACCACCACATCATTGCTGTCTGTACATGGTGATTCACCACAGAACATAGCCCACTAACACACATAACCCCATATCACCAGGTTGCCTGACCCCTGACGCTGATGGTCTGTCTGCACCCATTGCTATCAGTGTCAGAGCACTACCTGCTATGTGACACACATAGCACACCTCATCTGACAATGGCCCAGGAATCAGTGCATATGTGTCCAGAGGTTCAAGACCACACTGTGTGTTCAAGTAAAATCCACAATAATTAAAGTTTGTTATAGGGACATGAGAGACACCTTGTAGATATGTGAGTATGCTCAGAACAAGAAAAATAATTTTTTTGGAAAAGGAAGAAATGTGTATGAATGTTGCGTGCCGGTAATAATCGCACTTTTCTGCCGCGCAGCAATGCGGAACGCAAGGGCAAGCATTGATTAGTGGCGCAGCCATGCGGCGCGCACGTGCGTGATCCGAGACGCGCAAATGCGGAAGTTGCGTCGTTAGCGTTTGCGCGTCTACACGCCCACAAACAAAGATGGCGTCCAGAACCAGGAAGCCCGCCTTCAGCCAACGGGAGTTGTGCCTGTTAGCCTCCCTTATTGGCCACAAGCAAAGGAGGCTTTTCCCAGGGCCCTCCAGGAGGAGAAACATGGGAAAGGTCCTGAGGGCCTGGGAGAGGGTGACCAGGCGCTTCAAACCGTGAGGCAGACCACCCACGTGACGTAATTGAATGGCCACAGGTCACCAAAGAAATATACACAGACAGGGTTGATGTTAGCTATCCATGCTGTTGTGTGTAAGTAGTCTACATAAGTTACGTGTAGCAGGGTAACCACATGCCATCTGCCTTGTGTATCACATCTGAGTGGTTGCCCATGTACACAGGTGATGATGGATGTGGCCACAGAGGGAATGATGACCCCCTGGCGTCCTGACAGCTGCTGGTATTGATGTACCACAGACCACTGTAACACAGCTAGGCCAAGCATCTGCTTAAGGAGTGTGAAGAACCATCATGTGCTGATGGCGGTATCTGCATCTGAAGGGTAACACATAGGGGCAACCATCAGGGGTCGTGGAACTGTCAGCACAAGGGCACTCAGGCACACAGGTGCTCAGGGGTAGTTCCCAAATGCTGTATAATACATCCCCCTCCCCTCAGGGGTCCAGAGAGCTCATCCAAGTGGGTTCTCTATCACCCTGGAGATATGGTTGTGTGTCCTAATGTAGTTTGAAAAGCCCTCCCTACCTCCAGGAGTGCAGAGAGCCCATCCAAGTGGGTTCTCTATCACCCTGGAGATATGGTTGTGTGTCCTAATGTAGTTTCAGGCCTTCCACTTACCTATAGGAGGTCAGAGAGCCCATCCAAGTGGGTTCCCTATCACCCTGGAGATATGGTTGTGTGTCCTATTGCAGTGTCAGGCCTTCCCCTCACCTCCAGGAGGTCAGAGAGCCCATCCAAGTGGGGTCTCTATCACCCTGGAGATATGGTTGTGTGTCCTAATGTAGTTTGAAAAGCCCTCCCTACCTCCAGGAGTGCAGAGAGCCCATCCAAGTGGGTTCCCTATCACCCTGGGGATATGGTTGTGTGTCCTAATGTAGTTTGAAAAGCCCTCCCTACCTCCAGGAGTGCTGAGAGCCCATCCAAGTGGGGTCTCTATCACCCTGGAGATATGGTTGTGTGTCCTAATGTAGTTTCAGGCCTTCCCCTTACCTCCGGGAGTGCAGAGAGCCCATCCAAGTGGGTTCTCTATCACCCTGGAGATATGTTTGTGTGTACTAATGTAGTTTCAGGCCATCAACATACCTCGAGGAGGTCAGAGAGCCCATCCAAGTGGGTTCCCTATCACCCTGGAGATATGGTTGTGTGTGTCCTATTGCAGTGTCCGGCCTTCCCCTCACCTCCAGGAGGTCAGAGAGCCCATCCAAGTGGGTCTCTATCACCCTGGAGATATGGTTGTGTGTCCTAATGTAGTTTGAAAAGCCCTCCCTACCTCCAGGAGTGCAGAGAGCCCATCCAAGTGGGTTCTCTATCACCCTGGAGATATGGTTGTGTGTCCTATTGAAGTGTCAGGCCTTCCCCTCACATCCAGGAGGTCAGAGAGCCCATCCAAGTGGGTTCTCTATCACCCTGGAGATATGGTTGTGTGTCCTAATGTAGTTTCAGGCCATCCACTTACCTCTAGGAGGTCAGAGAGCCCATCCAAGTGGGTTCCCTATCACCCTGGAGATATGGTTGTGTGTCCTAATGTAGTTTGAAAAGCCCTCCCTACCTCCAGGAGTGCAGAGAGCCCATCCAAGTGGGTTCCCTATCACCCTGGAGATATGGTTGTGTGTCCTAATGTAGTTTGAAAAGCCCTCCCCACTTCCAGGAGTGCAGAGAGCCCATCCAAGTGGGTTCTCTATCACCCTGGAGATATGGTTGTGTGTCCTATTGCAGTGTCAGGCCTTCCCCTCACCTCCAGGAGGTCAGAGAGCCCATCCAAGTGGGTTCTCTATCACCCTGGAGATATGGTTGTGTGTCCTAATGTAGTTTCAGGCCATCCACTTACCTCTAGGAGGTCGGAGAGCCCATCCAAGTGGGTTCCCTATCACCCTGGAGATATGGTTGTGTGTCCTAATGTAGTTTGAAAAGCCCTCCCTACCTCCAGGAGTGCAGAGAGCCCATCCAAGTGGGTTCCCTATCACCCTGGGGATATGGTTGTGTGTCCTATTGCAGTGTCAGGCCTTCCCCTCACCTCCAGGAGGTCAGAGAGCCCATCCAAGTGGGGTCTCTATCACCCTGGAGATATGATTGTGTGTCCTAATGTAGTTTGAAAAGCCCTCCCTACCTCCAGGAGTGCAGAGAGCCCATCCAAGTGGGGTCTCTATCACCCTGGAGATATGGTTGTGTGTCCTAATGTAGTTTGAAAAGCCCTCCCCACCTCCAGGAGTGCAGAGAGCCCATCCAAGTGGGTTCTCTATCACCCTGGAGATATGGTTGTGTGTCCTATTGCAGTGTCAGGCCTTCCCCTCACCTCCAGGAGGTCAGAGAGCCCATCCAAGTGGGTTCTCTATCACCCTGGAGATATGGTTGTGTGTCCTAATGTAGTTTCAGGCCATCCACTTACCTCTAGGAGGTCAGAGAGCCCATCCAAGTGGGTTCCCTATCACCCTGGAGATATGGTTGTGTGTCCTAATGTAGTTTGAAAAGCCTTCCCTACCTCCAGGAGGTCAGAGAGCCCATCCAAGTGGGTTCCCTATCACCCTGGAGATATGGTTGTGTGTCCTAATGTAGTTTGAAAAGCCCTCCCTACCTCCAGGAGTGCAGAGAGCCCATCCAAGTCTGTTCTCTATCACCTTGGAGATTTGTGCGTTTCTGTCAGTGTAGGCTAATACATACCCCAATCCCCATTTGTCTGCCAAGCACATCATAGTGTGCCACACTCACCCTGGTGATATAGTGCACTATGAGGATGGCGTTCACACAATCATCTGAACATCATGCAGACCTGATACATGGATGTGGGCGTCCAGGGTATCACCATGTTGTAATGCTGTATCTTGCTGATGACGTGCCCTAGGACAACCAAGACCCTGGTGGCTGAGAGCAGATGGTAAGGAGGGTATGTTGGTCAGATCTGACACATAGGGTATGGTGGTCTGTTTGCCACGCACACTCGCCTCTGTGTGGCACATAGTCCAGCACACACACCGTAGATGTATGGAGATGTTATGGTAGATGCAGATATGTATGTGCGTCAGCCAAAACGATGACACAGTAGCCGCGAAATGGAGGTGCAAACCCTTGCCAGAGGGTCATGTCCAAAGCTAGTTATGCAGAATCATGTCGCACATCCCCACAGCCCCCAGGCACAAAGGCCCATTCTGTACATGTACCTCACAGATGCCCTTGAGGGGTTGGATACACCCATTCAGGTTGCACACAGCAGCCTATATTTCACACATGTGCAGGGGCAGGAAAATCACATATCCGTGTGATGTGTCATTGCCTGTACTGTGTGCAGTCACATCTCATATAACCATCAAGGACACAGCTCAGAGGAATTTAACAACACACGATAGGCTGCAAGTTGACAGATGCATGTCTACCATCACCAGTATGCTGTGTGTAACAGTCGCCAAGGTAGCTCTGAGGTAGCTATCAGTAGCCCTACGACATACAGGACACACAACTCATGTAGTGGTGAAAGCCCTGACATCCATGGCCATGTAGAGATCCACGTGTCATGGACCTGTCCCATGCCAAGGTGCATAGGGTAAACCACTCAGTGTCACATGTATGGTAAAACTAACATGTTTGCTGGTATATTAGTGTGCCATTGCGTTTGGATTCCATGACATGTCATGTTAATGTGACCACACATATTTCGGAAGTAATAACTACTGGGTTAAAGGGCTCAGCATGGACATCCACATTGCCCAAACAGATGTGGCAGGGCAATGCCATGTCTGACAAGGGTGGCAAAGGGAAATGTTTCGATGCGCTCAGGGAGACACGGACAATGCACATAGGTGTCACTGCACACATGTCCCCGCCCACATTAAGGCATGTATGTGCCACTGGGGACAGATAATCACCTGGAACATGCATGAATGACATGACCCATTGCTGTCTGAGATGCAGTGTGTAAGACAGGATGTGACGGCTCCCCACCACCCACTAGAAAAGCATATGGGAGTACCCCACACCTCATGTGGTCTGCCCTGCTGCAAACCCCAACTGCTACTCCCTAGTTCAACATTTCACTCAAACATGTCATCTCTGTGTCTGTGTAAGTGCAATACACCTGAATGTCAGAGACACCCCTGTGTGTGTCTCTGGCGAGATCCCCACCAAGGGCGACACTGGGGTATCTGAACCCCCATCACTAGTAGCTGTGTGGACATGGTCCAACCACAATACCAGGCGTACATTGAGAATGACCATATCACGTCACTCCATTATGTATGCATAGGCCCGAACCACGCCATCAGCAAGGAAAACACACCATGTGCGGGAGGACATGAGGCAAGAGTGCCAATCACTCTATGGTCAGTGCCAGCCATACCCAGTGTGCTGAATGGCAAGGGCCCACATTTGACCTGTCACCATGATTGCCCAGTGGGAGGGCAGCCAGGGGTGGTGGGTGACCGAGCACCCCAGCCCTGCGTCCCCCCAACCTCACAATGTGGCTGTGGTGGTAGCCATTTCCCCTGTGGAGCATCATGTGTTGTGTGGATCACATCTAGACCAACATCATGTGGCATGATACCAATGGGCTACAAACGCCACAACATCGGGATGGCCTGGCAGTGGCAATGACAAATGCACTCATTCCAAGCAGCTCTGGTGTTACCACCAGGCCCAAAGAAGCGAGTCGGGAAGCACAGAACCAGTGGGGAGTTGGGACATGCGTCATAATACCATGTGCCATGCATTATGGCATGGGATGTGTCCACTACAACTGCAAAGGCATAGCAGCTGTCACCAGCACGCAGATTGGTGTGCCACAGACGCATGCCTGCAGCCATCCCTGATACACCAGGGTAAATGACACCACCCCAGCCCACACATATCGTGTCCTTGGCACACACAACGATTTGGGGCACAGCATGGGCATATGGACCATCATTGCAGATGTTTATTGTGTGGGACACATGGGATCCACGTCACCTCTGGTACAACGCACCTGTGTTCCAGAACCGCACTCTCCAAAGAACCTCAGGGACAATATACATCCAATCCACCTAGGTGCCTAGTGAACGGAACAGCTCCGAGTATAGCACTGTAAATTGCAAAGGGGTGCCTGTATGTCCCAAAAGTTAAATGTCCTCGTGCAAGGATCAGACCCACTAGGGGCTGCCATGACCTGTGTCCATGCTCAAGTCAGTTGGTGTCACAACTGAGTTACAACACACGAGACATGAGGCAGACAATCATCAATATCCACAGATGCCAAGGGAGGGGGCCACCCTGCCTTGACATCACAACATACAGCATAACCCCCTGAACAGGAGGGGCTATACCTCCCAAACCCTCCCCACATGGCACATCTCGTGATAATAACTATGCAGCGTTAGACGTCACCTGCGTTGCCAAATGGAAAGCCCCCTGAGCACACCATTGTGGTGTAGTCAGGTATGCTCAGGACAGAATGCCACAGATGACATGTCATCTGATACTATGTTAGGGGCGTATGAACCTTGCTGGCTCGACTGCCATGTGTGCCATGCATCCCTGATGTCACCCAGGATACTGTCCCACACAATGTCACAGGGGATGTAGTGGATGGAGTCAGAGGAACATGTACAGCACCTAGATGCGCCCCTCCTATATGACATGGGGAAGGTATAGGTACCGCCTGTCAGGCATGCTTGTTGCGAGGAGAAATGATGGCAACAGGGTAGCGTTGGACTGGTATGGGCACATAGGCTGAGTCCGTGCCCTTGCCATTGTGTCATGGACATGTGTGTGGCACATGCCGCCTACATGGACATGTCTGTCACAGGGTCGTGATTGTTACACCCACTGTATGTCTGTCTAAATTTCACGGACAAGGTGCCAGCAAAGATCCATAAGGTGGATGCTGACACGTCTGTCCTGGGCAGGGGGTCCACAACGTAATACCCAGCAACTGGAAGGGCAGAAATGACTACACACTGTGCAGCACAAACGTAGGCCATCAGTCACATGCCCATCATGGAGCACACCCAGCTCAACCTGAGAGAACTGTACATGTTCCACACAATAACACATCTGGGGAACACCCATCTGTAGCTTGTACAGTAGCAAAAGCACCCTGAGGACATCAAAACACCTGGTGAAGTACACCCCCACCCCAGGCAGACCACGGAAACATATCTTGAACAGCTCATTAACAGCATGTTCCCGCATGCATGTCTGTTGTGACAAACCATATGGGGCCTGGACTCTGTCAACCATGGGAGGTGGCCCATGCAAACCACCCAAACACCCCCACCCTTCACACAACAACGTGGTGGCAAATTCCTGAATATGACCCCAGCAGGCCGTATGGGACATCTGCAAACTACCTCCACGAGGGGTACACTTGGGGACACCTCAACAGGTGGGTTGTGTATCACACAGGCCCTATATGCGCCTAACTGAGACTACATGAGGGCACAGACACATCTGGTCCTGGCCATGACTGGGCAGGTCTATCCCCCTGAGAGATTTACATATGTCACCACATGGCAATGTCCTCGCAATACCCCCACAGGCCTCACTAACCCCCCTCCACAGACCAGCAGGATGCCTACAACCATCAGCACAACCACCATCAGCCCGTATGTGCACAGTGTATCTGCTATCAGGGGGAGGCCATCGCAACCCACATCTCACATCCTGGGTCCAGACACAGCACACACAGTATGCAAAGGGTGCATGGCTGTGGGAGCTGCCCAGCTGGGTGGCAGGGGGACGTCAGTATGACCACTCATGTATGTGTAGGCCATCTGTACAGGGTCATACACAGAGGTCCTGTCGTCTCCCCCTCCCACAAACCAGTTGCATGCCACGATGTATGTTGGCACAGAGATAATCTGGGAGTTCCCCCCCCACCACCACCCTGGTCACACGAGCAAGACACCATCACAGACTGGTGACAACACATGATGTGCAGCCTTGCCATCCTTAAATTGTGCAAATGTGAACATGGGCACTGCACGTAACTCACCTGTCTGACCAAAACATGCTCCAGCAGGTGAGGACCATGGATGCCTCCTGTGCCCCATGATATTTTGTCTATGTGAATGGCATCTAACGAGCAGCTACATGGTGGCCTGCGGTAACCTCAAGAGGCAGTTACGTTCAGCTGGAGGCCCACATAGGGATGCTATGTGTTATGATGATGCTGTGAGAAAACACGTACACACATGGCCATCCCTGAGGCAACACCCATAGGGGGGGAACCCGATTCCTACCCTGTAGGTGAGCTGCCCCATAGGGGACATGCACTATGGGGATCATACAGTGGCAATGTGTCCGATTGGGTCACCTCCATTGGTTAACATGTCCCACCTGTTCCAGGGAACATCAGACACACACACCTTGGACAGCTGCTGTCATTGCACAGCAGGGATGTGTCCTGTAATGCACAACATGTCCCCTAGGTGATCTGTCCCCCCCACCCCCTCTGTCTCTGTGATGCCCCACCTGCCCACATTCGTCCTCACCTCTGTATCTCACTGGCACTCCCACCATTCCACCGTTGTGGTGTTGTGTTGTGGGGATATGGGTGGGGGGCAGCATGCACACCCCTTGTGATGCTGATGAGTGCTGCCCAACATGACAGTGCAGGTGGCTGTAAGGTACGCTCAGGTTATACCGCTGTGACACCTATCTGCTAACCTCTTCGCACAGATGGAAGGGATTGACTGCTGGACGTGTGTGACATTGCTCTATATGCCACAAACAGCAGGGATGGGGGTGAAACAAGATGCGGGTCACACAGGGCACAGTCTGTTTTCCGATAGCCCCAGTGACAGGTGGTATGTGTTGACACCAGACAACGTTTGCATATCCACAGGTGGAGGATCTGAGGAAGAAGGGGCGTGAGCTCCGCAAGTACCAACCCCCCCAGTTCCTGGCACGTGCCTGCAGGGAGCGGGAGCAGCACCACGATGGTGAGTTTGTGATAGGGCCAAGCCACAGGTCTCAGGTGGGCCATAGAAACCCGGACTGTGTATTGCCTGTATCATCACATTCTGTATGTGTCACACAGGGATGTGCCCTGATGTATGTCATCCTTCACAGACAGTCATGCCAGTGACGACTCGCCACACACCTCGTCCTACTGTTTGCGACGGCCCACCACCCGGTGCGCAACGGAGGAGGAGGAGGAGGAGGACACCACAGACCTCGTCGCAGCCGAGCAGCAGCATATGATGGGGGTCATAAGAGTCGCCCGGAGAGTTCGTGTGGGTTTTGTTGTGTGCTCTGTCATGGCTACTCCGAGTTTGATGCGTGGGGAGGGAGGATGAATTTGCGTGGCCTTTTTTGTGGTAACGTTTGCTGGGGTTGGGATGTTGTGCATAAGCTAGAAGCAGCAAGCACCAGCACCATACCCCCTGACCAGGGGCCATCAGGACAATGGGGGGGGGTGCAGGGGGAAGAGGAGCATCGGGGGCAGGGGGTGTGCGGCTAGGGAGGGGGGGAGTTGAGCGTTGATTGTGGTGTGGCAGGGAGGGTTGGAGGTGGGTGGGGATCATGGAAGGAGGGGGCGAGGGGTTGGTGGGATGTGGGTGGAGGGGAACAACAGCCAGCAGAAGACAAAGTGCCAGCCCTGGCAACCAGTCCAGAACACTGCAGGCGTGGTCACGGCATGGCTTTTTTGTGAGGCCAATGGGGATCAGGGCAGCACGCACGGGCCAACTGGCACCGAGCACCTCATCGGCAGATTGACCAGCACCAAAAGGACACAGCCCGCTGGTCTATGTGTTCGTGTGTGGCTGACAGCGGTGTGGTACTGGCATCAATGTGTTTTGTGGCCCTGGATGACGTAACGACTGCTGACATCCATTGTCGTGTACCATGCACTG